>CM067371.1:114904787-115319492 GCA_034401795.1 Chaetoderma sp. LZ-2023a
ATTCAGAGAGTTGTCATCGCCTCTATCCATAACGACGCCCTACTTGGCTCTGATTTCCTCAGTGCCAGCGAAGCCATCATACACTGCAGACAACAGGAACTCGACATACATGGCCGACGAATACCTCTCGGAATAGCATCGTCATTGTACGATACGTGTGCGGTAATATTATCAAGTACTGCCACAGTTGAGCCGGGACAGGAACAGATCTTATGGGCCACCGCGCCACAGTTAGGAAGCAACACACACACATCACCATGCTGGAACCCGACCCTGATTATATGATCGCTTCACAATGCGCAAGTCCCCGTATAATAGTGGACACTACTAATAAAGAGAAAATACCTTTTAGAGTGTTCAATGGTATTGCAGATCCTATTACTCTGGAACTCGGAGTACGCTGCACCCATTTAGTGGACATAATCTCATTGGAATCACCTGCACGTTCTGACACAACCCCGCAAATGACTGATAACTTACCCGAACATTTACACGATTTATATCTACGTGCCACCATTGGATTACTGCAATCACAGAAATGAGAAATTCGGAAACTTCTACATAAGTATCGCGATAGTTTTTCCTCCGGAGACATGGATCTCAGAGAACCTCATCTCGTACGACACTCCATCGATACGGGCAATAATTGTCCCATACGACAACCGGTACGACATCTTACCAGGGGAAAGGCCCCTATGTGGTAGTAGGTAAGACCTCAGACGTGACCTACCATATCCGTGCTTCGGATGGCCTGACCTCAGTCATCCGCTTTGATCGACTTAAACCTAGTGTCAGTGACGACCCAGCACCAGAGCTCGGACTGGGCATTTCCTGTGACACCGGTACCCAGACAGATATTTCTATGGAACTAACCCCGGTTAGCGCAGAGCACCGCGTTGCTAGTTCAACCCCAGTTCTACCAAGCCAGAATGTGGGTGAACAAGCAGCTAACGCTGACGACGATGACGAGATACGTACTCGCCCTCTCCCTCCTCAGCACGGGTCTACTCGATGTGGGAAGTCGTATCTGAAGAATTTCGTGTTTGTTTTGTCCAAGGAACTGGATGGAAAAGTTGTTCCTCCGATCTCTTCCCATTCCCACCAACTTCATGCTATGCCCCCCATCATAGAGTTACCACAAGCGGAAGCTGAGGCTGACCCAAGCCATGCTTCCTGTGGGGTGGAACATGTGGTGAATAGTATGGAAGTGAAGAGGCTGGATGAAACCTTGGCGTGTCTAGAACCGCAGAACCGTACAACAAGGTGTACCAGACCACCTCCCGAAAACGCCAGACCAATTCCCACCCAAGGTATCCCATCCATGAGCGCACCACCACCCAAAATCCAACTGGCGTCCCTCGTCTATACACAAGTTCGGATATCACCAGCCCAGTCCATTTCACACTCCACTCATCGTCTGTTGACCGTCAATCTTCAGATATGAGAGAGACTGCTGCAACAGAGGAGGTGGCATCCCGCACCGCACCGACAAATGTTACCCCCCCCCCCCCCCCCCCCGCGGTGGGCAGGGAAGCAGCCTGTTCAGCAGACTCTCGGCTCGAATTTTCCCAGTGTCTAAAAATTACGACAGGACACCAACCTTCGTGTAACAGGAGATGACCACATCCCCCTATCCAAAGGCCACCCCAGCCAATGGGCCTACAATACTCCCACGTGAGCAGTCAGAACATCACACAACAGACAGAACGTCAACACCTACAAGAACACACCTGCCTTCAAGACGGGATGCGTCAATTCATCATTGCGCGTACATCACATACTTGCTCGGTTATACTCGGCATAATGGAGACATTCAACATTGGCAACAACAGGATTTAGCAGCACCTACCGGTCTTAATTAATTACCGGTAGAGACATAAATATTCTAGCAACAAATTCCTAATATCTCCCGCAGACTACACCTTCCACAAATAACAACAGACTTGGCGTTCCCCAGCATGGATAACTGGCATGCGCCCACTCCGCTTATAACATTGGCATCATGCACTACAGCCATCTACAGTACGTGCCACGGGAGGATGTTTGTCCAATGCTCCTAACCAGAGATGGATAGGCTCCTCGAATGGCTGGGAGCAACAGGCGGCAGTGCGCTCGCAAGAGTCCGGGGCCACGTGAAACCATTGGTATAGTGCAGAGGAGATACTGAATGCCTCCGTCTCCAATGAAGGATACATTAACATCATACTGTCGTACCGTCTAGTCAGCGTATTGTTCGGGCTACTGAGATTTTTAAGTTCATCCTGTCTCAGTAAGTGGACATGCGTGGTGCGTGGATGACAGTCCACACCCAGGACATCTCTAGCAGACTAGAAGTTCGCTGTGTTTGTTAGAGATGGCCTGCAGGCGAGGCCAGGGAAAACGCTCAAAGTTTGTATTCTGTTGGCAGATAGGTACAGATCAGACAGTCAGTTGCCCATGAGCGTGAGCTTAGATGGTGATCGCTACTGCCTGGGTCGCCGGCCGGTCATCTTGATCATGTCAGTTCATCTACCCGTTACCGGTTATGAGTGGTCAGGATGGCTCAATGTACAGTCAGGCCATGGCAAGCGTTCGTATTGTGAGTCATGCCTCCTGTGATCAGAGGTCATGAAAAGTGATTCTTTGGGAAGCCGGAGGGTTGTGTGTGAGACGGTGTAACCTGTCACTTGCCGGACGGGTGGAGCAGTCTGGCGCCCAGGTATCCGTAGGGTGGATGATCTGTCTAAGTACGATCTGTGCAGGGCCTCTCACCTAAAATGACGTCAAAGTATGATCTACGCGAGGGCCTTAGCTGTGATGCGTCTAGCGGACATCGCCTCCATGGTACGGTCTATGCGGAGCTATGGCCCCTTGCCAAGATGACCCTCTTGGCACTGAGTACTGTGTTCACTCGGCTCGGAAGTCGTCAGTCTGCATCTTAACCCTGTCCCGGGTTATGGACCCATAACTTGGACAGGTCTTTATCTCAGGCATATACAGAAAGGTACCTAGCCTAGGCTGCATCCTGTGTGGGGAACTGAGCGTCCGTCCGGCATGGTGGGGACAGTGAACCACACTGGGAAGGCCAAAGGGTACAAGTGCCCCTTTCCCTTTTCCCCGACGTTGTACGGAAACAGCTAAACTACATACTTCATCTACACGTAATAACAGTCGATATTATTAAGAGAGCAAGATGCCCGCATTGTCGTCAGTCATGAGTAGGATTTTGCTACCGAAAAGTTGAATTCGACAATGGATTGATCAAAGTTACGACAGCATCCAACAGGTCATCTACGCTCTAAAGTAACTCTGTCCCACCCACGGGCTTGGCCATTACAGAGTGAAATACTCTCATTGTTCGATAAAGTTGATATTCACGCCGCCTCTCCATCCCACTTCCCGCACCTGGCGGCTATAAACACGTCACCTTCACCACAGCACAATTACCATCCACAGAGAACCAGTCATGTGTATCAGATTCAAATCACCAACATGACAGAAACACAGACACTCAGGTTGACTGTATTCACAATCTGCGAACGACGGCATTGTAAATTGTAATAACTGTGGCACACATGTTTGCGAGTTGTACTGTAATTTAGCCATTATTAAAATGGTACTAATGTGTTTGGTCTAGGCTGGGACGGAGCTGGTTCTACCCATTGAGGAGAATGCTTGGCCAGCCCTCCCGCTCGGAAAACACATCTATCTTGACTGGACCATTAACGTTGATCTACCGCATGAATAGATCTGTTTAAACCACGCATCAAAATTACTTACAACTTTACTGTTAAATTTTTGATTAAGAACACAACTGCTCTACCATGCTACAAATCATTAGCGCATGGGCCGGTAAAGCAGCATAAAAAATCTGACAGTAAAATTACAGAGAATTTCAAAAATTCTCTTCCTTGCATTCCAGTCTATAATCGACACGGGATGAGAACTACCTATTACAGACACCTACAAAGACGCATGTTAAAGAACTCGCGCAAATACGGGACATTATAAAGATCTTGATATAATGTATATATTTCTATCTCTCGCTTCTGCAACAGACTACACCTCAGCAACAGCATTTTGGCCGTCGCCATAAAGAGCATATACGTTTCCGATCAACCACGTGTTTTTTGGAGCCACGTGACATTTACTGCTATTTCCAGTAAGTTGGATCAAACGCTTTAAACAAAAGCGCCGCCCAAAGACGCGACTACCACAGCGTGATGGAGGAGTGGCGAGGGTGAGTCTGTGAGATTACCGCTGACGTCACCTGGCTCCCACACACCCCATCGGGCGCTCCAGCCTAAAACTAAAATAGGCAAGTTTATAAGCATCCAAACTGGAAAACCGCCTCATGCTAATTAAAAGGTAAGTCTCCGCAAAGAAAACGTAGTACCACGTTTCTATGTTATTCGAAGGCTGTTAAATGCGCGAAATTAAGACAAGTTTAACGAGCCATTCTTCCTATAATTAAAAATACTCCCTTTACACAGGAGGAATTAATCCCATGACGTCTAGTCCGGAAAACGAGGAAACATTCACATAAGAATGACCGAATCACCTGTTAAAACCTTTAGGTGTGGTCATCCGCTGCCTGTGACGTCACCAAATAGTATAAAAGGAGGAAGCGCGCTCTGAAACTTTGTCTTCCCATCAAAACTCGACACCAGGGAAGAACATAGCATTAGGCTTCTTTCGTGTCGCAAACCAAATTCTGCTGTTTTTCTTCTTATTATTTCATTATTATATTTGGCCTGGAAAGTTATAAACAATGAAGCGATAGGGCATTAGGTTTTGAATAAAGTTCCCGCAACCAACTACCATGTGGGAACAAGATGTCACTCCTTGAAGATTTAGCGTTATCGGATTTATCTGAAGAAGAATCGGTACCAGTTCCAAAACAGTTCCCGTGTAACTCGTTGTAAGCTAGCGGAGAACCATGTACCAGAACTTTCACTAGAAAATCCGTCCGCACCCTTCATTTTAATAAGGATCATCTCTTCCAGTCAGCCTTTTGTGTGACGTGCCAGTATCTCTACACCGCTACTCGCTACGGAGTGACACACGCGCTCCGTTATCATCACAATGTGTTGGAAGTGACGTTAGTTCCTGGGGAAGAGAATGAGGATCGTGCCATTTTAGCCACCCATTTCGAATCTCGGCTCCCGGTCAAAGTTCTCCCGACCGAGAAAATGGCCCACACAATGAACACTACTCATAGATATCCCGTTAGCCATCATCTTCCTGCGGCTACTGTAAGCAACGTAGGCTACTGACAGCCAGACGTGAAATCCTGCCCGCAGGCCCGTCTGGAAGCGTTACGTCGGTACCAGTCACTTCATCCACACCAGTCCTGAAGTGGAGTAAGAAGCAAAAATCTCCCGCAGAATCCAGTTCGGCAGCACCCACATAGGTTATTAGCCATCTGGCTACGGTCTCTACACCCGCCACCGTAGTGTCTAAAACAGTGTTAGGCAATCAACCGATTTCGGTAGTAATTACGACACCTGCGGAAATAGACTTGCCAAGTTACCCGCAGTCTCCATCTCCACCCGAACTTTCCATAGACAAAGGACCAGGACCGTCGCAGCCTGCGACAATTAGTGTAACTCCAACCCGTGTTATTCAGCATCCGTCGCCTCACCTTTCTGACCCAGCAATCAGATAGGGAACCAAGCCAGAACGTCCATATGCGGGAAAGAGACGGATCTCCCACACACAGGATATCCAGCCCATACCTAACCTCACCGCAAGTCGTCTATTAAAGTATGCTAAGTTTCGGAAGATGTCGTCTCCTGCCGTATCTGCTCCTGCACCACGACTTCAGCCTACAGTACCACTCACCACCATCACCACGACAGCTACAGCGACCACCACGACAGCTACAACAGCCACCACGACTGCTACCATCACCACAGCATTAGCGACATTGGCAACCACTAGTACCACCGCTGCTATACGGACGGATATATTAGAACCAGCGGTAACTGTGAGAGACCTTATGGACATGCATATTTCCGCCACCATCACTTCGGATGTTTCGGACAGTGCCAATATTAGTGAAAGCATCTCAGCAATGACAGTGCATCCACCACGACCCACCACCATCAGTCGCGGGACCCAGACTCAATGGGAAATTTCGCTGCAGAGGTGCGATCATATGTAATTCAGCAGAAATATCAATAGGCGATTCGTGGAAATGTATTAATTATTACTTTATATTTTTAATACTTTTCTTCTTATTATACATGTTAGCTCAATTGAATCCCGTCCTTAGGATGACTACGGTTATCCGACACAGCCGCACACTTCAGTGCCCAGTTGTGTCTCACACGAAATGAGCACTGCGGACTCCGATGTTGTAAGAATGTCGTGTGCGACGTAAAGAATACAACATCCCGCAGTGCAATAATGTCATAATCCCATCATGCAGTCTCAGCTACGCTGGGGCTGTCGGATAAACCAATTTTAAGTTAGTATTATTATATATCTTATTTTTCTTATTATTTTTCGTCCTGTCTCAGACGTCAGGACGGATATGGGGCCAGTGAGAGCTGCCCGTTGCGGACCCGCAATAACGGGCCACAAATAGATATTTTATATAATGATAATACTAAGCGATACGTGTTGCGTACCACTTTATTTACCCGGGGTGTGCAAGTAATCCGGTGTGATTTAATAAATAAATACCTCTTTAGGGTATGTTACATGGTCTATATATATCTTGTCTTTTTCTTATTATATTTTTATATATATTTACAAACTTAAATTGTGGTTTGTTGGACCTTGGGTGTTCTTCACAGAGATCATGATTATCCGCATTCAGAGAGAACACCCATGTGAGCTGGTGTTTAGAATCATCTACTAAATAAAGTTATAGCATGCACCGTAATATTAGTAATAAAACAAAACAAAAAGCAGAAAGGCATGAAAATAATTCCAGGTCAAAATTAAAAACTAAAAAGTATGCCTCCCCCTTCTCTTGGCACCCCTATGTGCCCTGTCTCTTGAATACGCATCTAATGCGTCACTACTCCTCTCCGGCCACGCGCCTACCCGGGAAGTCTATAATTCCCGTCTAGCGTACGTCCGTGCATCGATCCGCCATGCACGATCGTTTGCCACGGATGTCAAACTGGGTACGTGCTGCCCATCCTGGATTCGTTTCCTGAACACGCCCCTCTGGGTAGAGCCATAAGCGTATATAGGCCTATGGGAGAGATAGCATGTCGAAAAACGACTGAGTTTGTTAAAGCGCCTGATGCGCATGCGCGCGCCAGGACGCTGTTTATATGGAGTGCGTAGTTACGACCTAGACAGGATGGCGCTTTTAGTGTACCAAGATGGTACCATGTAATCCTTATTGATTGCCTGTTCCCGTTAAATCTGGAATTAATCAAGACCAGAATTCAACGGGCTTTTCAAATCTGTAAACCATTTCAAAATCGGTTGAGAAATGGCTGAGTTATCCAGGGAAAACTTCATGATTATTTTCAAAATATTGCTGTGACGTCATAACCACGTGGGCGCAAAGCTTCTAGAATGTTCGAGAACGTTCGACTGCGCTATTATTAGCTGCGCGCTGATTGGCCCTTGCTCGAGCGATGATTGGATGAAGCCTGCGCCTGTGACGTCACGAGGAGTATAAAAGGGGAAGCGATCCAGTGATCGAGAGCATCCTCGGCCAGGGGTCGAACAGGTTGGATCTGTACCAGCTACTACAAGCGCGACAGACAATATGCGGCTTCCTTCGCTATGTCGTGTTTTTATCCCGTAGCGTGCAGTTCTCCAACCCACCGCACTAAGACAATTTTGTAACTCCCCATTTACGGGTGTAATTTGGAACTTCTGATAATTGTTCACGAATACTAACATCTACATTCGGAACACAAATTTGCGGTGAGGCCTTTACAGCCTGAATATGTGAGTCTACAGATGTAGGGACAGGATGTTCTTTGATGGATGACTCGCTGGATCTGCCGGCCATGCCTAAAAGTGGTATTTGAATCACCGCCGCACTAATATCATGTCGGTTCTTTCGACCTTCAACCGCAGCAAGTAAACTCTGCCCGGTGCGTCTTCAGAGCTGGCTGACGTACCCAGCACCGTGAAGCTTTGTTTTGTATCCTCGTTTACCTCTGACAACCCCTGCTAGTGATGGGTTGTTTACCATCGGTGTACGGGAACTTTCTTCACCACATAGTACTATCGTATCTTTTACTGTCTCCTCGTTAGACATTCTATTAGGCCTACAGCACTGAGCGATGTACTCCTCCCGCCATGAGTGTTCTTGCGGAAGTCTTGTTTGCAGAAAACAGCTTCCGGAGAGCCCATCATCTCACGTCGATTAAGGATTGACATATCAATTTCAGGAACACGGTAGCCTAACTTAGGAATGACTACCAAGTGTTCAAGTAACTATACTTCACAGTTTAATTATTTCTCTATATAGGTTTTGTTAATTATATTGTATCCACAATAGCGGTCCCGTTGACTAAAAGGAATCATAACGGTCTTAGGACCGCTAGTTATAATTTCTGTATTTGTTGATAATTTTTCTAATTTTCCTCAATGTGTTGCTAACTGCACTATAGTAGGTTCGTTAACCTGTACTGTTATATATATCTTGATCATTTGACACCGTATTGATTGTTCTGGTTAGATTATGTATATATATATGGCCAGTGGCCATCAGTTCATATGTTTTGTTTATTCATTGAAAATATAGGACTGCAGTGCACGTAGGAAACACTACACAGCAACACTTATATATGCAGCACTTCCTCCCGCCACCAACAATTTTTCACTGAGGTCACTGTCCGTGCTATAACTCTGTTTAGCCCGGCATGCTACTGACTAAACATTTTCTATTCAGCTCAATAGGATATGTTCAAAATGATTAATGACACTTTCTTCATTACATACTGTGTAATATATTCTTCTCTTCCGGTAGTGCGATAATCTATCCCCGCACTCTGGTAAGACTCATAAGTAAGATTTTGTCTCTCTTCGTGTTCCACTCCACCTTGCGGCTTCTTAATTGTGTGGATGTCCCCATCCGCACCATGGGCTGATCCGACTCTGGGAAACTATTGGGGTTTCCGAGCGGTGATGGCCAGGGTGTGGTGTCACATACACATTCCCATGTATATTCGGATACATAGTAGTTAGCACTTTAAGCCAATGTAGGAAAGCACTGCGAAAACACATGTATTAATTATTATCTTATTTACTGACAACCCTCCCACACCGCAGTGCAAAACTGGCAACTTCTATATAAGCCTAATGACAGGTAAAACAGTTAGTTCCATGGGACCTGGTGACGGGCGAGATGCGCATTCCCACCGAATTCTGTTAAAATGTCTGGGCATGATATTTAAATCTGCCATGCCCTTGCGGGAAGGACATTTACGGTGGGAATTCGTCTCTCTTACCCCCACCATAACAATAGAAGAAATGGTCTAATAATGCTTTTGTGAAATGTAACCCATGTCTTGTAATGTTTTATGTGGTTGCAGGGTGGGATGTCCGGATTCTTATCCAGTTCGGAGAGCCTGATACGTAACATGTAGAAGCGCTGTCAGTAGTATTGGTGTCTTTGGGACATCTGTTCTCCGCGACAGCCGTGTCTAATAGCTAGGTAGATATCAGCCAGTTGCAGCCTAAATTAATTCTTGTTCTAAAAATAACTAAAAGGAATTAAGCAAAGCAGAAGGCCCGCAGAAATAAAGCGGCATATACTAATACAGCAAACCATGAACTATACACCTGTGCAAAAGTTAGGCACCACCCTATTTTTACGCACATGCGAGGGTATATTCATGTGCTATGAAGAAAGCAATAGCATAAACATTTATGTACCCATCCATCTTAGTGCAAGAGGTAATAATGCAACTAGAGGAATGCTGATTATAATGGTGGGGAAACACTGTATGTTTTTGTTTGAACTTGAAAACGAGGCCTGAATATGGTTACGTTGACACAACTGACAACTATTGCCCTACAGTTGACACACGTGGCTAGATTGTCATTAATGGTGTCTGAAAACGAAGTTTAACATTTGTGCACGAGTTTGAGACTGTCATTATTAATACCGCGTATATCCACCTTGTGCCTGGATGACGGCCTGGACACGACGTCTCATGCTGGTCACCAACCGACTGATACGCCATTGTGGTATTCGTTGCCATTCAAGATGGAGTGTGTCTGTTAATTCCTGTATGTTCTGCACAGGAGGATCCCTCCTTCTCACCATGTTTCCCAGAATGTCCCAGATATGCTCAATAGGGTTCATGTCAGGGCTCCTTGCTGGCCATGGTAGGGTTTCGATGGCATTCTGGCGGAGGTATTCATGCACAGCTCTAGCACGATGTGGTCGGGCGTTGTCATCCATGAATATAGGGTGGGTTCCAGGTGCATGATTTACAAAATGAGGGACCACAACTCTATCCAGTATGGAATCTTGATATCTTTGTCCATTTAGTGTTCCAGGTACAGTCAACAGATCCAGCTTACAATCAAATGAGATGCACCCCCATATCATAACGGAACCTCCACCAAATGGATGATGTTACGTTGGTCGTACGCCGTGCGTCTGGACCTCCATACACGAGTTCGACCATCTGTGGCATGAAGCAGGAACCGACTTTCATCGGACCAGTGTACCCGTCTCCAGGATCTCATGTTCCAGTGTCTTCTTTCGTTGCACAACCTCAGACGCTCCTCTTTGTGGTGTGCAGTGAGGAGAGGACGTCTGACAGGTCTCCTAGCTTTCATGCCAGCAGCATACAGTCTCCTTTTGACGGTAGACATTGACACTCTATTGCGCGTTTCCCATTGCTGGCTGAGCACTCTGCTGTTGGTGAATGGAGATCTCCTAACAAGGCGTACTAGGGCTCGATCATCACGGACAGTAGTCTTCTTCGGTCTTCCAGATCTAGGCCTGTCCTTCACCTCGTTAGTTTGCCCATGTTTTGCAATCAAACGACTGATTACAGTATGGTTAATGTTCAGCTGTCTGCCAATCTCTCTGCATGACATACCAGTGGTATGCATGCCTATGATTTGCCATTTCACACGATCACTTAACCTTCGTCTTGCCATAGCGGTTCACAATCAAGAGCTAATTCTCTCCGTACAAATAAACCACGGTCATGAACACAAAATTCCTAATCTTGTCGCCTAAATCTGTATGTAATGTTCTACACCTCAAACTGGACTTTTACATAACTGAACACGTGTGCTGTTTCCCGCCACGCACGGACATCAAGCGGCGTGAAGTCATGCATGCATGTGCATTTCGTACTTGGAATTATGTCAGCTAACGCGGGGACAAAAAGTATGGCAGCCTAGTTGTACCATCATGTTTCTACGTTCTATTGTTTTTGCTGGTGCTTAACTTTTGCACAGGTGTATACATAAGACGGTGACAAGGGAATCCATCGGGAATCCCCCCCCACCCCCACCCCCGTCCCATCTTCACGTAAAACAGTGCGCATCCCTATAGTCATAAGCTCACTAGGTATGGTCTTTTCTTTCTAAAGCATTTTTGATTGAAATATTAGGGTAGGCCCATTTTTGCCTACTATTCTTCCTCCGCTTTAAGCAGTGCCGACACCTTCCCATGTAAAGTTCATATACCTGTCTCTATGTCTCGTATTTTCGTATGATCTTACTGTAGTGTTATCTAGCATAGTTATAATTGTTTAGGTAAACTCATTGTATAGACTTATATTCATAGGTCACCAAATCAAATCTTGTAAGTCCACGAAATTGCTATGGACAGGCATACTGGTGACACAGGTGTGCTTACTGTGCGCGACGATGGTCGCATGGCCCCACCGGAACGATTGAGTTCCACCAGCCTTAGGAGCCGGTTTTCCTCCAGGGCAGTCTCGTACAAGGTCCGTCATCCCGAGACCAGATGCTAACCAGCATCATCACTCATCATGCACTTGCGGCACAGTGAGTCAACATACTACACCGGAACGGCCCGACACTACCCGGCGAACTACAAGTGGCGCCCGATGTGGGGGCTTGAAGAATATCAGTAACGCGCAGCGAACTCACGCCCACACTATATAGTGAGCTTACTTCAATACCATCTCCGTTTAGCGAGGACTCCCTCGATCAAGAGGTAGCCTCATACGACGGATTCTCAGCACTCATGCTCACCGACTATCCCAGAAATTCAGTAGATTCAACAACTCCACACTATAACCTGTTTTCGCCTGTTAAAGATGGCACCTTTTGAGATGCCTCACAGAGCGGGAACAGAATTCAGAACCATATCGGACATCCGCGACAGGCCAACGCCAAGAGGGCCGAATCATGACGACTCCGACAAAGACCCGAGTACGGGCATATCTACAGCCCTTCAGACTACTATCGTTTACCTGTGTCATCTTCGGAAACTGTATGGCCGGGTGATAATCCACAACATAGACAACCACCCGCACTGCCCCCTTCTAGCGAAACACTGTACTCAAGCGGATTACCGCGGCAATATCGGGAGGAATCAGCACCACCGTTTCGCCGGTATATCAGTCATGTGAAAAATCATGACCATCAGCCGACAGCACCACCGCCATATCGCCAGTCCTCACCTCGGGAGGAACGACCACATGATCTTCACAATAATCCACCTCCCCTCCATAGACCCATGACGGTCTAAGGCTCTACAAATGGGGCAGACTCATTAAATTGGAGTACACGTGTCCTGGCTCCTCGGCATCGGCATCGACGAGAAACACCGACACTACCACCATCTGCACTACGACCAACCTCATTACAGTCATCAACCTCCCAGATACCCACACCACCCGGATTTCAACCACTGTATTCTTTTCGCGGTCTTGGCCGAGTCATCCTCCCTCCAGAATTTAGTGGGGAGAATGACTGGTCCAATTATAAGATACAGTTCGAGATCATAAGGGACGATCAACAAATGGGTGAATATCTCACAGCAACACTTTCTGGAAAAGCCCTTCAAGTTCTTGCGGATCTGGGAATGGATTACACACTCACCTACACACAGTTGGAACGAGCACTAACCGAGTGATTTGGCGACACAGACCTCGGAGAAACCAGTCGTCTTCAACTCAAAAATCTTCAATGACGCGCAGGAGAAACTCTTCCTGGGTTAGCTAGCTGAATTAGAAGGCTAGTCACCCGCGCCTATCCGGGCACCAATACGGAGGGCGTGATACATTTGCATTTAGACACCTTCATCGATGCATTAAGCAGTGAACCCGCCCTGAAAGAAAAACTGTTTCTTGGCGACCACAGAAGTTTGGCCCAATTAACAGCAGCCGCGGTACGCATTGAGAACTTTCTGGAGCGGGAAAAGAATACCCGACGCCAACTCCATCCTATCAACGAGATAGCAGCTATTGCCCCACCCGCTAGTGCTCCCCCCAGCTCATCAACACCAACCACACAGACACCACCACCATCGGATATGCAGAATCCCAGTCAGAATCAAGCACCTGGAGGAAGGGGCCATGCCCGTAGAGGAGGGTACAATGGAGCCCCCTGGGTGTGGGAACAAGCGAAACAACAACAACAACGGCAACATGAGAGAGCGGATAGAAGAGATTAACAAACAAATCTCCGCACTCACTAATTCATTTACAACACTCAGCACCAACCTCGCCACCACCCAGTTTAGGACAGCAAACACCACCAGCACCGCACCACCACCGAACACCTGTTTCAGATGCGGTCATCCAGGACATTGGAGGGAGCGGTGTCCTAACCAACCTCCCTCTACAATGCCTGCTCCAGACCATAGCACACCGCAACCAGAGAAACAGTCAAACTCCTAAGGGCACTGAATCACACCGAGCCACTTCGGCACCCACATCCGCGTCCAGGCTCAACTGTGGCTTTCACACAACAATGTTCAGTGGCTAACCATCATCCACAGAAATCAGCTTTCACATTGACACCAAAATGCACAGCTTCAGATATGTCAGTGCCTATGTTGCCTCCCCCATCAGCAGCAAGGACATGCCCTCTTTTCCCGCACACGACAAGCCTTCTTTCCTATGTAAAACGACAGTGGTAGGTAGTAGCACCTCCACTGAGACAACGTTTTTGAAAGCACCACATCCCGCCTCCATGACACTAGATTCTCAGTGCCCTCTGGTGGTATACAGAACACCACCCCCGCCAGCATCATCTTCCGCATCCACAGACAATGGCCATTCTGGAGAGACGATTCACTCCGCCTCATGGATCCGCAAGCACCGACATAAACGGAGGAACGCACATCCTTGGCATCATCCTTGTTTCTTCTGCACTTCACCAAAGCATCCTATGAAGCATTGTAGGAAATGGCTTGCACAGGTAAAGCTTATCCGTCATCCCGTATGCGCCGCCGTATACTACCTACACCGGAACAACACCATCACCACCACCATTGCTACCACCAGCTCCGTCTTCACCACAGTCTTCACACCAGCGGCGACGATGAACTGGCCCTTTCCTCACTCAGCCATCCACAAGCAGACAAGAAGCAATACGGAAACAGTTTGAAATATATACAGAGTGATGCTGTTCCAATACCATTATCATGGACCGCATCATTGGAAACTCTTCCGCAGGTACATCGCAAAGTAATCTACAAATGTACCTGTCTGTTTAGTGGCATTTCCACTAGTGCCACCGTCGACGCCGGTGCTTCTATCACAGTATTTAACCAGCACTTATATGAGAGGATCCCACCTCATAAGAAGCCTCCCCTTAAGCCTACAAATATTTACCTACAGATGGCTACGGGAGCCGATGTACCCGTAGCCGGTGTAGTTAATTTAGTTATCCAAATAGAGGAAATGCAATTCATTCAGAGAGTTGTCATCACCTCTTTTCATAACGATGCCCTACTTGGCTCTGATTTCCTCAGTGCCAGCGAAGCCATCATACACTGCAGACAACAGGAACTCGACATACATGGTGGACGAATACCTCTCGGACCAGCATCGTCATTGTACGACACGTATGCGGTAATATTATCGAGTACCACCACAGTTGAGCCGGGACAGGAACAGATCTTATGGGCCACCGCACCACAGTTAGGAAGCAACACACACATCGCCATGCTGGAACCTGACCCTGATTATATGATCGCCGCACAATGCGCAAGTCCCCGCATAATAGTGGACACTACTAATAAGGGGAAAATACCTTTTAGAGTGTTCAATGGTACCGCAGATCCCATCACTCTGGAACCCGGAGTACGCTGCGGTCATTTAGTGGACATAATCTCATTGGAATCACCTGCACTTTCTGACACAACACCGCAAATGACTGATGGTTTACCCGATCATTTACACGATTTGTATCTAGGTGCCACCATTGGATTACTGCAATCACACAAATGAGAAATTCGGAAACTACTACATAAATATCATGATAGTTTTTCCCCCGGACATGGATCTCGGAGAAACTCATCTCATACGACACTCCATCGATACAGGCAATAATCGCCCCGTACAACATGACGTCTTCCCGTTCACAAGGAAGCGGAAGCACACCAACATGTTAACGACATGTTGCGAACTGGTATTAGTGAACCCTCGGCATCTCTATGGACTAGCCCTATAGTGCTAGCAGGAAAAAAGGACGGAACCTTGCGGTTTTGCATCGACTACCACAACCTTAATGATCTTAGCGTTAAGGACGCTTATCCGGTACTACGGATAGATCAGCCCTTGGATTCCTTGTCCAGAGCCAAGTGGTTTTATACCCTTGACTTATCTAGCGGGTAGTGGCAAGTAACCATGGACGAGGCTGACATGGAAAAGACCGCATTCGTCTGTAGGGATGGCCTTTTCCAATTCCGCAAGATGCCCTACGGGTTGGGCAATGCTCCTGGAACTTTTGAACGACTCATTGAGCAGGTATTAACCACCCTGCAATGGGAGATCTGTCTCTGTTACATCGATAGCGTAATAGTCTTTGGAGCTATGTGCCCACACACAGGATATCCAGCCCATACCTAACATCACCGCACGTCGTCTATTAAAGTATGCTAAGTTTCGGAAGATGTCGTCTCCTGCCGTATCTGCGCCCGCACCACGACTTCAGCCTACGGTACCACTCACCACCATCACCACGAGAGCTACAGCGACCACCACGACAGCTACAACAGCCACCACGACTGCTGCCATCACCACAGCATTAGCGACATTGGCAACCACTAGTACCACCGCTGCTATACGGACGGATATATTAGAACCAGCGGTAACTGTGAGAGAACTTATGGACGTGCATATTTCCGCCACCATCACTTCGGATGTTTCGGACAGTGCCAATATTAGTGAACGCATCTCAGCAATGACAGTGCATCCACTGCGACCCACCACCATCAGTCGCGGGACCCAGACTCAATGGGGAAATTTCGCTGCAGAGGTGTGATCATATGTAATTCAGCAGAAATATCAATAGGTGATTCGTGGAAATGTATTAATTATTACTTTATTTTTAAAATACTTTTCTTCTTATTATACGTATTAGCTCAATTGAATCCCGTCCTTAGGATGACTATGGTTAACCGACACAGCCGCACACTTCAGTGCTCAGTTGTGTCACACACGAGATGAGCACTGCGGACTCCGATGTTGTAAGAACGTCGTGTGCGACGTAAAGAATACAACATCCCGCAGTGCAATAATGTCACAATCCCATCATGCAGTCTCAGCTATGCTGGGGCTGTCTGATAAACCAATTTTAAGTTATTATTATTATTATATATCTTATTTTTCTTATTATTTTTCTTCCTGTCTCAGACGTCAGGACGGATATGGGGCCAGTGAGAGCTGCCCGTTGCGGACCTGCAATAACGGGCCATAAATAGATATTTTATATAATGATAATACTAAGTGATACGTGTTGCGTACCCCTTTATTTACCCGGGGTGTGCAAGTAATCCGGTGTGATTTAATAAATAAATACCTCGTTAGGGTATATTACATGGTCTATATATACCTTGTCTTTTTCTTATTATATTTTTATATATATTTACAAACTTAAATTGTGGTATGTTGGACCTTGGGTGTTCTTCACAGAGATCATGATTATCCGCATTCAGAGAGAACACCCATGTGAGCTGTTGTTTAGAATCATCTACTAAATAAAGTTATAGCATGCACCGTAATTTAGTAATAAAACAAAACAAAAAGCAGAAAGGCATGAAAAATAATTCCAGGTCAAAATTAAAAACTAAAAAGTATGCCTCCCCCTTCTCTTGGCACCCCTATGTGCCCTGTCTCTTGAATACGCATCTAATGCGTCACTACTCCTCTCCGGCCACGCGCCTACCCGGGAAGTCTATAATTCCCGTCTAGCGTACGTCCGTGCATCGATCCGCCATGCACGATCGTTTGCCACGGATGTCAAACTGGGTACGTGCCGCCCGTCCTGGATTCGTTTCCTGAACACGCCCCTCTGGGTAGAGCCATAAGCGTATATAGGCCTATGGGAGAGATAGCATGTGGAAAAACGACTGAGTTTGTTAAAGCGCCTGATGCGCATGCGCGCGCCAGGACGCTGTTTATATGGAGTGCATAGTAACGACCTAGATAGGATGGCGCTTTTAGTGTACCAAGATGGTACCATGTAATCCTTATTGATTGCCTCTTCCCGTTAAATCTGGCATTAATCAAGACCAGAATTCAACGGACTTTTCAAATCTGTAAACCATTTCAAAATCGGTTGAGAAATGGCTGAGTTATCCAGGGAAAACTTCATGATTATTTTCAAAATATTGCTGTGACGTCATAACCACGTGGGCGCAAAGCTTCTAGAATGTTCGAGAACGTTCGACTGCGCTATTATTAGCTGCGCGCTGATTGGCACTTGCTCGAGCGATGATTGGATGAAGCCTGCGCCAGTGACGTCACGAGGAGTATAAAAGGGGAAGCGACCCAGTGATCGAGAGCATCCTCGGCCAGGGGTCGAACAGGTTGGATCTGTACCAGCTACTACAAGCACGACAGACAATACGCGGCTTCCTTCGCTATGTCGGGTTTTTATCCCGTAGCGTGCAGTTCTCCAACCCACCGCACGAAAACAATTTTGTAACTCCCCATTTACGGGTGTAATTTGGAACTTCTGATAATTGTTCACGAATACTAACATCTACATTCGGAACACAAATTTGCGGTGAGGCCTTTACAGCCTGAATATGTGAGTCTATAGATGTAGAGACAGGATGTTTCTTTGATGGAGACTCGCTGGATCTGCCGGCCATGCCTAAAAGTGGTATTTCAATCACCGCCGCACTAATATCGTGTCGGTTCTTTCGACCTTCAACCGCAGCAAGTAAACTCTGCCCGGTGCGTCTTCAGAGCTGGCTGACGTACCCAGCACCGTGAAGCTTTGTTTTGTATCCTCGTTTGCCTCTGACAACCCCCGCTAGTGACGGGTTGTTTACCATCGGTGTACGGGAACTTTCTTCACCACATAGTACTATCGTATCTTTTACTGTCTCCTCGTTAGACATTCTATTAGGCCTACGCACTAAGCGATGTACTCCTCCCGCCATGAGTGTTCTTGCGGAAGTCTTGTTTGCGGAAAACAACTTGTGAGAGCCAACCTGCCAGAACTTTCCAGCTTCCGGAGAGCGCATCATCTCACGTCGACTACGGATTGACGTATCAATTTCAGTAACACGGTAGCCTAACTTAGGAATGACTACCAATTATTCAAGTAACTATACTTCACAGTTTAATTATTTCTCTATATAGGTTTTGTTAATTATATTGTATCCACAATAGCAGTCCCGATGACTAAAAGGAATCATAACGGCCTTACGACCGCTAGTTATAATTTCTGTATTTGTTGATAATTATTCTAATTTTCCTCAATGTGTTGCTAACTGCACTATAGTAGGTTCGTTAACCTGTACTGTTATATATATCTTGATCATTTGACACCGTATTGATTGTTCTGGTTACATTATGTATATATATGGCCAGTGGCCATCAGTTCATATGTTTTGTTTATTCATTGAAAATATAGGACTGCAGTGCACGTAGGAAACACTATACAGCAACACTTATATATGCAGCACTTTCTCCCACCACCAACAATTTTTCACTGAGGTCACTGTCCGTGCAATAACTCTGTTTAGCCCGGCATGCTACTGACTAAACATTTTCTATTCAGCTCAATAGGATAGGTTCAAAATGATTAATGACACTTTTTTCATTACATACTGTGTACTATATTCTTCTCTTCCAGTAGTGCGATAATCTAGCCCCGCACTCTGGTAAGACTCATAAGTAAGATTTTGTCTCTCTTCATGTTCCACTCAGCCTTGCGGCTTCTTAATTGTGTGGCTGTCCCCATCCGCACCATGGGCTGATCCGACTCTGGGAAACTATTGGGGTTTCCAAGCGGTGATGGCCAGGGTGTGGTGTCACATACACATTCCCATGTATATTCGGATACTTAGTAGTTAGCACTTTAAGCCAATGTAGGAAAGCACTGCGAAAACACATTGTAGATATGGGATTGTCTTGTGGGAAGTCATGACCCCGCCGAATATCTTATATTTACGAGTAAGTCCTAAGTGAAATTCATATTTGAAAATACCAGGTGAGCTGATGGACCCAGTTACCACATACATTATTATTTAGATATGTATTACGATGTACTGGTTGACATCAACCAGTGCTGCTGATGTACAGTTTCGACGAAACTGAATCGAAACTGAATAAGAATGTCAGATGATGTATTCATCATTAAAGTTAAAAATTGAATTAAATGGAATAGGACCTCCGGTTCTGGGTTGATGTGTATCTGGCAATAGTTGAGATAAAAGTTGTTGCTGCGGGATCGGCACACACGTTTAAAATATTCAGCAGTCGTTTTGGTCGATAGTTTAGGAAATAATCAATGGATAAGAATCGATGGAATCGTACGTGACAAACTGACTATAGTTGATAACGACATGCATTCCGACTCTCATACGAGAATAGAACAACACCAGCTGGCAATGAGATCATACAGCTCATGTGCCTATTAACGCTCGTATCCTACAGGCTTATTCAGGTTAGGCAGTGGACAGGACAGAGAGATTGTAGCGTCCTGTAGGAATTAATAACACAATCGAAATTTGTATATCAACTATATGTCAATCATTCAAAGGCATGCTACAACAACACATTTCAGAATGTTGTTAGTTAGCTGACAGATCACATCAAATCAGAACCAGCCAACACCGCTTTGACCGCGTGCAGCAGTAGCTACATAGAAGAGAAGCCCAGAGTTTGATTGGTAAGAATGACGTCATGATCAATGAGCGTCGATCAAACTCTGTGGCAGAGAATTAGAAAGAACAAGTTTCAACGTGTGAATCGAGATGTAGATGATCATGGATTGGTCAGGTCGACCAACAGTAATAAGTAGAAGCTTCTAGGAGGAAATAAGCAGACGTTGATTGGCGGACTGATTATCCAGACCAATCAAGCTGTGCTTATAACCTACCTAGAAGAATCATCGAAACAAAGAATATGTATTACGATATGTATATATCTATGTATAGTAATATGTATAGAACTTCGGGTACACCGAAATGAATAAATAAGGCACTTTGCCTATTGTAGAATTAATCAACCCAACATCAGGGTTCCGTAGACATCTTCGATGCTACGATAGTTGAAGCACTGATCTTATTAGACAGCATTTTATATTGAAGTATCAAAGTAATTCATCATTGAAAATATCAAAGTCTTTATCGTTAATGTACAGTTAGATTAGATAATAATAAAATCATCATCTTGCAATCTGCAAGACAATAGTTTGAGTTGTGCATAAGTAGGAACTCCAGAGTGAAGAGTAACACTTCACCGAAGCCAGGAATCTTCCATCAGTCCGATAGGCCCGACCGTCTTCAATAAATATCATTACGTCCATCCAGTAACGAGGCGAGCCGACGGTCATCTTCTACTGCATCTTTGGTAAGAGGTTGTCGCAGCAACCGATCACATCATAGTCTTACCATCGACGTAGTAGGAATCATCCTCATACCTGGAGATCCAAAATCTTCAACATGTATTAATTATTATCTTATTTACTGACAATCCTCCCACACCGCAGTGCAAAACTGGCAACTTGTATATAAGCCTAATGACAGGCAAAACGGTTAGTTCCATAGGACCCGGTGACGGGCGAGATACATATTCCCACCGAATTCCATTAAAATGTCTGGGCTTGATATTTAGATCTGCCATGCCCTTGCGGGAAGGACATTTACGGTAGGAATTCGTCTCTCTTACCCCCACCATAACGATAAGAGAAATGGCCTAATAATGCTTTCGTGAAATGTAACCCATGTCTTGTAATGTTTTATGTGGTTACGGGGCGGGATGTCCAGATTCTTACCCAGTTCGGAGATCCTGCTACGTAATATGTATGAATGCTGTCTCTAGTATTGATGTCTTGGGGCATCTGTTCTCCGTGACAGCCGTGTCTAATAGCTAGGTAGATATCGCCCAGTTGCAGCCTAAATTAATTCTTGCTCTAAAAATAACTAAAAGGAATTAAGCAAAGCAGAAGGCCCACAGAAATAAAGCGGCAACTACTAATACAGCAAACCAAGAACTACATAAAACGGTAACAAGTGAATCCATCGGGAATCCCCCCGTCCCATCTTCACGTAAAACAGTGCGCATCCCTATAGTCATAATCTCACTAGGTATGGTATTTTCTTTCTAAAGCATTTTTGATTGAAATATTAGGGTAGGCCCATTTTTGCCTACTATTCTTCTTCTGCTTTAAGCAGTCCCGACACCTTCCCAAAATGGAGGCCTGCGCGAGGCACTTGCCTCTCGCAAGGATTCAACAACGATGGTCCATGCCAGGATAATACTCCTCACCCAAAACTTGCACTAGGAGTAGTGCCCGCGTGAGGCACATCACTTTTCGTCCGAGATAACCTTCTTCCCTTCAGCTTAGAAGGTATAATAACTTATATTAAGTTAAATAGTTCAGTCTCGCGTACGGGAGCCTCCCTTGCGGGGATACCTCTGCGGACCTACGAGTCTGTGTGGTACATCCGGGAGCCCCATGTAAAGTTCATATACCTGTCTTTATGTCTCGTATTTTCGTATGATCTTACTGTAGTATTATCTAGCATATTTATAATTGTTTAGGTAAACTAATTGTATAGACTTATATTTATAGGTCACCAAATCAAATCTTGTAAGTCCATAGATCACGAAATTGCTATGGACAGGCATACTGGTGACACAAACTCGTGGGATGATACAGTTGTGTTTAATGTTCGCGACGACGGTCGCACGACCCCACCGGAACGATTGAGTTCCACCGGCCTTAGGAGCCGGTTTTTGTTCCCCGCAGGGCAGTCTCGTACAAGGTCTGTCACCCTGAGACCAGATGCTAACCCGCATCATCACTCGTCGTGCACTTGCGGTGCGGCGAGTCGACATACTACAACGGAACGGCTCGACACTACCCGGCGAGCTACATAAAGTACCCCTATACGGAAGTCACCTATAGTTGTTAGGGAGTCAGATGAAGAGGACGTGGTTGCAGAAGACTAGTCTTGCGACCAGTCAGCACCTACTAAGACCTATATAGTAAGATAACAATTCTGAATTTATGCCTTAATACAGTATGTAGATCATACATTATCATTAAAATGAAATCTGTAATTAACTGCAAACAAAGGTGTAACAAAAGAATGCATCAGTGACATGTGCTCCTGGTTATGATTCGCTGTGGCTAACCAATGACCACAGTGGGGTTAATAATTTGCTCTCGGCTCGTGGCACAGCCATGGCCAAGAAAGTGTCAATAACGGACCCAGCGACACATGATGCGCCTGCCTCCCGACCATTCAGCACATGCTCAAGCACAAATGATCCTCCAATAAATTATGAAACTCCTGAAACCCTGTTAATTCAGAGTCCAATATTTCCTCTCAATTGACAAACTTTCTTAAAGACCACCATCACAAACTTATATCTCGTAGATAGGACTACAAATGGCACGGAAATCCATCTATCTGGAATTTTCTTACGACCGCTAATACCTCTATTTATAAGGGAAATTAGTCCTGAGAGGAATATCACAATCCTTAGCTGACTTATTCTGATGCATTCCTATTTTCTCAGCATTCTCCCAAGATTTTTCTCTGGCTAAATGAATGGTATCACCTAGTTTCTATTGATGACCAACCACCCATTCATCGACATCCTCAGGAACAGGCTTTTTTCTGGATACCTATCTATCCACCGGCAAAATACCTAGTAGAAGAATGAGGAGTTGTATGCAAGAATCAGATCTGGTAAATACTTTGTCCATCAGATATTGTATGGAGAGGATTCTGAAACGTTCAGTTGAATCTTTCAGTTTGTCCATTTCCTGAGATCTGTAAGGAGTTGTTCTAGTCTTTTTTATGCCATAGAGATTACATAACCCTGCTATAACTCTGGATTCAAAATTTCTCCATTGACACTATGAATTGATAGCGGAATCCCATATTTTACACACCAATGAAAAACCAGAGCTTCCACTACCGTTCAGGCAGTCTGATCTTTAGTTGGAATGCATTGAACAAACTTGGTAAAGAGATCAGTCATTACCCTTCCTGTCACTGGATTTCACCATCATAGTGAAATCGATGGGCAAAATTTCCAATGGATTTCTAAGCTAATAAATGTTTCATAGTGATTCTAAATGGCAACCTTCCAATACTTTTTTCCTGAATACTACAGTATAATACTCCTAAAATACTTTGGATCCTATCCCATTGTTGAACTAACTTCCGTCCATCTCGAGATTCTTCATCCAAAACTCTCTTGGATGGCTGACTCAAACCTCGGAAATGAAGCAATCTGGCAATATCATGATCCAAATCCTGAAACATTTCAAAATCAGTATTAACATAACTAGGCAAGTACAAGGGACAGCAGTTATTTCATTTACAGAGCAGTACTGAACCGTGACAGAGGTATTAAAGTTACTAAATGTGACCAGCGGCATACCGCAAGGCTCAGTCCTTGGCCCACTTCTCTTTATATCGTATATAAATGATTTGCCTGATGGAATTAAGTGTGGGTCAGAAATATTCTTGTTTGCTGATGATACAAAACTATTCAAATCAATTCTTAAACAACCAGATTGTGATAGGCTGTAGCAAGATATAGACTCTAAGTGCCTGTGGACAGAAAACTCACTCCTAAAACGCCATCCAGACAAATGTAAAAGTAAGAGAATTTCTTCAAGAACCACAGTTCCCCATGGCTACACATTGGACTCTAACCACCCTATTCTTGAGTATTTCTCTACGGAAAAAGACACTGGAGTCGTAATTGATGACAAATTAAGTTTCGACCTACATATAGATGAAAAATTAACAAAGCCAATAAAATAATGGGACTAATTAGACACACGTTTAGCTACATAGATAGACACCTTTAAGCACCTCTTTAAATCACTTTTCAGGCCTCATATCGAATATGCAAAGGCAGTCTGGTGGCCTTTCCTAAAAACACGTAAATGTGATTGAAAATGTTCAAAGGCGTGCCACAAAACGTATCCCAGGTTTACGTAACCTACCATACAACAAAAGACTAAAAGAACTCAACTTACCAACTCTCGCATTCAGAAGACTGCGAGGTGATATGATTGAGATACATAAAACACTTCATAACAAATATGATCAACCTCCATCAAACCTTATCATCATTTTTGACAATAACACTATTTGTCGCTCACAGGGTACCGTCGGGCCATTCCCGTGTATCACGTCAACTCACCGCGCTGCAAGTGCATGACGAATGATGATGCTGGTTAGCATCTGGTCTCGGGGTGACGGATCCTGTATGAGACTGCCCTGCGTGTAACAAAAACCGGCTCCTAAGGACGGTGGAACTCAATCGTTCCTGTGGGGCTGTGCGACCATTGTCGCGAACATTAAACACTACTGTCTCATCCCAAGAATTTGTGTCACCAGTATGCCTGTCCATAGCAATTTCGTGATCTGATTTCGAGATTTGATTTGGTGACCTAAATATATAAGTCTATACAATGATTTTACCTAAACAAACCATCGAGTATGCTGGATAAAAATGAGGAGCATACGAAAATACAAGACATAAAGACAGCCAGATGAACTTTTAAACATGGGGCTCCCAGAGGTACCAGACAGACTCGTAGGTCCGCAGAGGTATCCCCGCAAAGGAGGCTCCCGTACACGAGACTTAACCAATTAACTTAATATAAGTTAGTATACCTCTAAGCTGAAAGGAAGAAGATTATCTCGGACAAAAAGTCATGTGCCTCACGTGGGCACTACTCTTAGTGCTAGTTTGGGTGAGGAGTATTATATTCACGTGGACCGTCGTCACTGAATCCTTACGAGAGGCAAGTGCCTTGCGCGGGCCTCCATCTCGGGAAGGTGTCGCCACTGCTTAAAGTGGGAGAAGAGTAGTAGGCAAAAATGGGCCCACTCTAATATTTCAACCAAATTGCTTGAAAAAGAAAATACCATACCTAGTGAGATTATGACTATAGGGTGCTGTTTTACGTGAAGACGGGACGAATGATTCCCGAGGGATTCCGAAGTGCCCGTCTTATTTAATTCTTAGAATGCTGAATTAGTAGTTGCCACTTTATTTATGCGGGCCTTCTGCTCTGCTTAACTAGGTTTAGTTTTTAGTGACAAGAACTATTTTAGTCCGCAAATGGTGGGTACCTACCTAGCTGTTAGATACGGCTGTCATTGAGAACGGATGCCCTAAGACATCAATACTGAAGACAATGCTCATACATGTTACCTAGTAAGATCTCCGAACTGGATAAGAATCCGGACACCTCGCTCCGTAACCACATAACACGTTACAGGACACAGGTTACATTTCACAAAAGCATTATTAGGCAACTGTTTTATCGTCATGGTGGGGGGGGGGGGGTAAGAGAGACGAATACCCACCGTAAATGTCCTTCCCGTGAGGGCGTGGCAGATCTAAATATCATGGCAAAACGTTTTTATGGAATTCGGTGGGGATACGCATCTCGCCCGTCACCGGGTCCTATGGAACTAATCGTTTACCCTGTTGTTAGGTTTATATACAAGCTGCTCAGTTTTGCACTGCAGTGCGAGAGGATTGTTCAGCAAATAAAATAATAATTAAGATATGTGTTCGCAGTGCTTTCCTACATTGGCAAAAGTGCTAACTACTAAGTATCCGAAGATACAAGGGGAATGTATGTGACACCACACCCTGGCCATCACCGCTCGGAAACCCCAACAGTTTCCCAGATTCGGATCATCCGATGGTGCGGATAGGGACGTCCAAACAATTAAGAAGCCACAAGGCTGAGTGGAACATGAAGAGAGACAAAATCTTAGTTATGAGTCTTACCGGAGTGCAGGGCAAGATTATCGCACTACCGGGAGAGAAGAGTATACTACTGATTTCTTAACGAAGAAAGTGTCTATAATCATATTAAACCTATCCTATCGAGCTGAATAGAAAAAGGTTTAGTTGGTAGCATGACGGGCTAAACAGAGTTATAGCACGGACAGCGACCTCAGTGAAAAATTGTTGGTGGCGGGAGAAAGTGCTGCATATATAAGTGTTGCTGTATAGTGTTTCCTACGTGCACTGCAGTCCTATATTTTCTATAAATAAACAAAACATATGAACTGATGGCCACTGGCCATATATATATATATATATATATATATATATATATATATATATATATATATATATATATATATATATATATATATATATATATATATATATATATATATATAAACTAACCAGAACATCAATACAGTATTAAATGATCAGAATTATATATCTTAGTACAGGTTAACGAACCTACTATGGTGCAGTTAGTGAAAACACCTTACAGAAAATGAAAATAACTACAAACATGTACAGAAATTATAACTAGCAGTCCTAAGACCATTACGGTACCTTTTAGTCATCGGGATCGCTTTTATGGATACAATATAATTAGAAAAGTACATTTAGCGGAATAATTAAAATGTTATGTACAGCTACTTGAATACTCGCTAGCCATTCTTAAGCTAGGTTGTCGTGTTACTGAAATTCATACATCATCCTTTAGTTGACGTGAGTTGATGCACTCTCTTGAAGCTGGAAAGTTCCCGCAGGTTGGTTCCCGCAAACAGGATTCCCGCAAGAAGGTCATGGCGGGAGCACATCGCTCAGGACTGTAAGCACAATGGAATGTCTAACGAGTAGTCAGCAAGAGATACAATAGCATTACTGCTGTGAAGAAAGTTCCCGTACACGGATGGCATGGATGGAAGTTGACAACAACCCGATCACAAGCGGGGGTTGTTAAATGCAGATGAAGATACAAAACAAAGGGTAATGGTGCTGGGTGCGTCAGCCAGCTCTGAGGACGAACCGGGCAAAGTTTACTTGCTGCGGTCGAAAGTTAAAAGAACCTGCATAACATCAGTGCGGGGACGGTTGAAATACCGCTTTTTGCCGTGGCCGGCAGATCCGGAGAGTCATCCACCAAAGAACATCGCTGCCTCTACATCTGTAGAATCACATATGCAGGCCGCAAAGGCCTCACCGCAAGTTCGTGTTCCGAATTAGATCTTATTACTCGTGAACAATAATCGACATGATCATATGATGATGTCGATAGTCAGTTACAGGACTGGCGGTATGATCAGTGAACGAAAAGAAGAAGAAGAAGAAAGAAGAAGAAGAAGTTAACAAATTGCTCCCGCAAGTAAAGGTAGTTACAAAATTGATTTAATGCAATGGGCTGGATACTGCTAGCTATGGCAGAAAAACTGACAGAAAGCGAAGTAATATGCGTATGGTCTGTCGCGCTGATAGTAGCTGGTACAGGTCCAACATATTCGGCCCCTGGCCGCGGATGCTCTCGATCTCTGGATCGCGTCTCATTTTATACTCCTCGTGACATCACAGGTGCAGGCTCCAACCAATCATCGTTCGAGCAACAGCCAATCAGCGCGTAGCTGATAATAACGCTGTCAAATGTTCTGGAACATTCTAGAAGTTCTGCGTCCACGTGGTTATAACGTCACGGCAATATTTTGAAGATAATCAAGAAAGTTTTTCCGTGGATAACTCAGCCATTTCTTAACCGATTTTGAAATGGTTTACAGATTTAAAAAGCCCGTCGAATTCGGGTCTTGATTGATGCCAGATTCGGCGGGAACAGGTAATCAAAAAGGATTACAGGGTACCATCTCGGTACACTAAAAGTGTCATCCTATCTTGGTCGTAAACTACATGCTCCATCAAAAATAGCATCCAAGCGTGCGCATGCACACTATGCGCTTTAACGAACTTAGTCGTTTTTTACAACGCGATCTCTCCCATAGGCCCATATACGCTTATTTCTCTACCCAGGGGGCCGTGTTCAGGGAACGAATCCAGGACGGGCGGTGCGTACCCAGCTTAGCTGGTACGGCCAGTACCCGACCAGGTCGATCCGAACTGCACCACCCCCTCCTAGTTTGACATCCGTGGCAAACGATCGTGCATGGCGGATTGACGCACGGACATATGCTAGGCGAGAATTATAGACTTCCTGGGTAGGCGCATGGCCGGAGAGGAGTAGTGACGCAATAGACGCGTATTCAAGAGACAGAGCACATAGAGGTGCCAAAGAGGAGAGGGGAGGCATACTTTTAGTTTTAATTTATATAATAATATATAAAATATATGCCTATCAAATATATAATTTTCACGTAACATACCCTTACGGGGTATTTAAAACATTACAGCCGAATTACTTGCCCACCCCAGGTAAATAGAGGGGTACGCAACACGTATCTTGATTCAAAATATTTGCGGCCCGTTATAGCGGGTCCACAACGGGCAGCTCTCGCTGACCCCATAGCCGTCCTGACATCTAAGACAGGAAGAAAAATAAGAAGAAAAATAGAATATAATAATAACGTAACAGTTAGTTTATCAGGCAGCCCCAGCGTAGCTGAGACTGTATGACGGGATTATGACATTATTGCACTGCAGGATGTTGTATTCTTTACGTTGCACACGACGTTCTTACAACATCGGAGTCCGCAGTACTCATTTCGTGTGGGACACAGTGGGGCACCGAAGTCATCCTAGGGATGGGATTCAATTGATCTAACATATATAATAAGAAGAAAAGTATTTAAAAAATAAAGTAATAATTAATACACTCCCATGAATCGCACCACTGATGTTTCTGCTGTATCACAAATGATCACACCTCTGCAGCGAAATTTCCCCATTGAGTCTGGGTCCCGCGACTGATGGTGGGTGGTCGTGGTGGATGCACTATCATTGCTGAGATGCGTTCAATATTACTGGCACTGTCGGAAATGTCTGAAGTGATGGTGGCGGAAATATGAGCGTCCATAATGTCTCTCACAGTTACTGCCAGTTCTAAAATATCCGTCCGTGAGGCAGCGGTGGTGCTAGTGGTTGCTATTGTCATTGATGCTGTAGTGGTGGTAGTCGTCGTGGTGGCTGCAGTAGCTGTCGTGGTGGTGGCGCAGGCTGCGACGGTCCTGGTCCCTCGTCTATGGTCAGGTCTGGCAGAGATGGTGACTGCGGGTAACTTGGAATGTCTATTCCCGCAGGTGTTGTGATGACTACCGAAATCGGCTGACTGGCTAAAACTGCTTTAGCCACTACGGGTGCGGGTGTAGTGACTGTAGTTGGATGGCTAATTACTGATGCAGGTGCTGCCGGACTGGATTCTGCAGGAGACTTTCGCTTCTTACTCAGCTTCAGGACCGGTGTAGATGCAGTGACTGGTACTGGCGTAGCATTCCCTGACGTGGCTGCGGGCAGGATTTCACGTCTGGCTGTCGGTACGTTGCTTACGGTAGCCACGGGAGGACGATGACTAACGGGATATCTATGAGTAGTGTTCTTCATGTGGGCCATTTTCTCGGTCAGGAGAACTTTGACCGGAAACCGAGATTCGAAACGTGTGGTTAAAAGGGCACGATCCTCGTTCTCTTCCCCGGGAACTAATGTCACTTCTAATACACGGTGACGGTAACGGAGCGCATGGGTCACCCCGTAGTGAGTAGCGGTGTAGAGATACTGGCATGTCACGCAGAAGGCCGTCTGGCGGTCGGATTTTCTCGTAAAAGTTCTGGTACAGGGCTCTCCGCTAGGTAATAACGAGCTGCACGGGAACCATTTTGGAACTGGTACCGACTCCTCTTCAGACAAATCCGATAATGCTAAATCTTTAAGGAGTGACATCTCGTTCCCGCATGGTAGGTGGCTGCGGGAACCTTATTCAAATCCTAATGCCCTATCTCTTCATTGTATTTAACTTTCCAGGCCAAGTATAATAATGAAATAATAATAAAGCAGCGGAATTTAGTTTGCGACACGAAAGAAGCCTAATGCTATCTGTTCTTCCCTGGTGTCGAGTTTTGATGGGAAGACAAAGTTTCAGAGTGCACTTCCTCATTTTATACTATTTGGTGACGTCATAGGCGGCGGATGACCACACCCGTGTTTTAACAGGTGATTCGGTCAGCCCTATATGGAAAGTTTCCTCCTTTTCCGCTCTAGACATCTAGGGATTAATTGTTCCCGTATAAAGGGAGTACTTTTAATTATAGGAAGAATGGCTCGTTAACTTTGTCCTAATTTCGCGCTTATAACAGCCTCCGATCAACATAAGAACGTGGTACTACTTTTTCTTTGCGGGGCCTCACATTTTAATTAGCGTGAGGCGGTTCTCCAGATTGGATGCTTATAAGCTTGCCTGTTTTAATTTTAGGCTGGAGCGCTCGATGGTTTGTGTGGGAGCCTGGTGACGTCAGTGGTTATTAGCCCGACTCACCCTCGCCACTCCTCCATCACGCTGTGGTAGTCGTGTCTTTGGGCGGCTCATGTGTTTAAAGAGTTTGATCCAATTTACTGGAAATAGCAGTAAATGTCACGTGGCTCTAAAAGGCATGTGGTTGTTCGGAAACATATATGCTGTTTATGGCGATGGCTAAATACTGTTGCTGAGGTGTAGTCTGTTGTAGATGCGAGAGATAGAAATATACATATATATTACATATATATATATATATATTATATCATGAATCTTTATAATATAATGTCCCCTATCTGCGCGAGTTCTTTAACATGCGTCTTGGTATATGTCTGTAATAGGTAGTTCTCAGCCCGTGTTGATTATAGACTGGAACGCAAGGAAGAACATTTTTTGAAATTCTCTGTAATTATACTGTTAGATCTTTGATGCCGCTTTACCGGCCCGTGCCCTAATGATTTGTAGCACGGTAGAGCCGTTGTGTTCTTAATCAAAAATTTAACAGTAAAGTTGTAAGTAATTTGATGTGTGGGTTAAACTGATCTATTCAGGCGGTAGATCAAGGTTACTGATCCCGACAAGATAGCTGTGTTTTCAGAGCGGGAGGGCTTGCCAAGCATTCTCCTTAATGGGTAAAACTAGCTCCGACCCAGCCTAGACCAGACACATTAATACCATTTAATAATGGTCAAATTACAGTACAACTCGAAAGTGGGTGCCACAGTTATTACAATTTACAATGCCGTCGTTTGGAGACTGTGAATACAGTCACAGTTATTAAATTTACAATGCCGTCGTTTGGAGACTGTGGATACAGTCAACCTGAGTGTCTGTGTTTCTGACATGTTGGTGATTTGAATCTGATACGTGTGGCTGGTTATCTGTGGATGATACTTGCGCTGTGGTGAAGGTGACGTTTTTATGGCCACCAGGTGCGGGAGTGGGGAGGGAGAGGTGACGTGAATGTCAAGTTTATCGAACCCTGACGGAGCGCAGATGGCCTGTCGGATGCTGTTGTAACTTTGATCAATCTATTGTCGAATTCAACCTTTCGGTAGCAAAATCCTACTTGTGACTGATGACAATGCGGGCATCTTGCTCTCTTAATAATATCGACTGTTATTACGTGTAGATGATGTATGTAGATTTAGCTTTTTCCGTACGACGTCGGGAAAAGGGAAAGGGAGGATCGTTGGACAAACGTTCTTCCCGTGACGCGTACTGTAGATGGCTGTACTGCATTCCTTATATCCATATGATCAGTTCTCCCATAACTGGATAAGAAGGTGTGTGCGGGGAAATTTGTCAGCTGTTGTCTGTTGATGATAATGTTGTTGTCGGGATGTCCGGACTGCTGTATGATGCCAATGTTATAAGCGAAGTGGGCGTATTCCAGTTTTCCACGCTGGTGAATACCAAGTCTGTTGTTATTGTGGGAGGTATGGTTCTGCGGGAGATATTATTTCTCCCGCAGGTTGTGCGTGAGGATTTGTTGCGGGAATTTTTATGTTTCTATCGGGAATAAATTAATACTGGTAGGTGCTGCTAAATGCTGTTGTTGCCGATGTTGAATGTCCCTGTTATGCTGGGTATAACCGAGTACGTATGTGATGTATGCGCAATGATGAATTGAGATATCCAGCCTTGAGAGCAGGTGTGTTTTGTATGTGATGACGTTCTGTCTGTAATGTGATGTCCTGACTGCTTACAGGGGAGTATGGTAGGCCAAATGGATGTGGTGGCCTTTTGATAGGGGGATGTGGTCATCTCCCATTACACGACGGTTGGTGTCCTGTCATAGTTTTTAGACACCGGGAAACTTCGAGCCGAGAGTATGCTGAACAGGCTGCTTGGCTGCCCACCGCGTGGGGGGGGGGGGTAGTGTTGGTCGGTACGGTGCCGATGCCACCTCCTCTGTTGCAGCAGTCTCTCTCATATCTGAAGATTGATGGTCAACAGACGACGAGTGGAGTGTGAAATTGACTGGGCTGGTGATGTCAGAACTTGGTCTATAGATGAGAGACGCGTATTGGAGTGATGGCGGGGGTGGGACTCTGGGAGAGGGTGTCCCTTGGAGGGAGCGTGGTTTCATGATTTTGAGGCTTGGTCGGGTACACCTTGTTGTATGGTTTTGCGGTTCTAGACACGCCAAGGCTTCATCTAGCCTCTTCACTTCCATTCTATTCAAGATATGTTCCACCCCACGGGAAGTATGGCTTGGGTCAGCCTCAGCCTCCGCTTGTGGCAACTCTATGATGGTGGGCATAGCATGAAGTGGGTGGGAACTGGAAGAGATCGGAGGAACAGCTTTTCCATCACAAAGTTCTTCAGATACGACTTCCCAGATCAAGTGACCCGTGCTGAGGAGGGAGAGGGCGAGTACGTATCTCGTCATCATCGTCAGCATTAGCTGCTTGTTCACCCGCATTCTGGCTTGGTAGAAGTAGGGCCGAACTGGCACTGCAGTGCTCTGCGCTAATCATAGAAATACTAGTTTCCGTAGAAATATCTGTCTGGGTAGCAGTGTCACGAGAAACGCCCAGTTCAAGCCCTGGTGCTGGGTCATCACTGACACATGGTTTAAGTCGATCGAAGTGGATGACTGAGGTCAGGCCATCCGAAGCAACGATACGGTAGGTCACATCCGACGTCTTACCTACTACCACATAGGGGCCTTTCCACCAATAACTCAGTTTACTTGGCACATTTTCAGACACATCGTGAATCGTGTACCCAAACCGTCCTTCCTGCTTCATATGGATCTCCATGCACCCTCCGGTCGTGCCATTTGTTTTGCTGGTGCTGTGCAGTGGATAATGTTTCTTTCACTAATTCATGGGCCTGTTCTATCCTTTGCTGCAAGAGTTCTACATAGAGAGATGGTGAATCTTTCTCTCCTGGTATCCGAGGCATGGCCAGTGGTCGGGTACACATTGTTGTATGGTTCTGCAGTTCTAGACACGCCAAGGCTTCATCCAGCCTCTTCACATCCATGCTATTCACCACATGTTCCACCCCACAGGAAGCATGACTTCGGTCACCCTCAGCTTCCGCTTGTGGTAACTCTATGATGGGGGCCATAGCATGAAGTGGGTGGGAATGGGAAGAGATCGGAGGAACAACTTTTCCATCCGGTCCCTTGGACAAAACAAACACAAAATTCTTCAGATACGACTTCCCAGATCGAGTGACCCGCTGAGGAGGGAGAGGCGAGTACATATCTTGTCATCGTCGTCAGCATTAGTTGCTTGTTCACCCGCATTCTGGCTTGGTAGAAGTAGGGCCGAACTGGCACTGCAGTGCTCTGCGCTAACCATAGAAATACTAGTTTCCGTAGAAATATCTGTCTGGGTAGCTGTGTCACAAGAAACGCCCAGTTCAAGCCCTGGTGCTGGGTCATCACTGACACATGGTTTAAGTCGATCGAAATGGATGACTGAGGTCAGGCCATCTGAAGCACGGATATGGTAGGTCACGTCCGACGTCTTACCTACTAGCACATAGGGGCCTTTCCACTGGTAACTCAGTTTACTTGGCACGTTTGCAGATCAACGTGAATCGTGTACCCAAACCATCCTTCCCGCTTCATACGGATGTCCATGCACCCTCCGGTCATGCCATGTCTTTTGCCGCCGGTGTGCAGTGGATAATGTTTCTCTCACTAGCTCGTGGGTGTGTTCAACATAGAGAGATGATGAATTTTTCTCTCCTGGTATCCGAGGCATGGCCAGATCCAGGGGTAAGGCTAATTCACGGCCTAAAATTAACTGAGCAGGGGTGTAGCCCATGCTGGAATGCACTGAAGTGCGGTAAGCCATGAGTACATACAGGAGCCGTAGGTCCCAAACTCTACAATCAAGGCGTGTTTCCTTAGTAATCATCTCTGCGAGAGTTCTGTTGAATCTCTGTACCATCCCGTCACTCCAGGGTCGTCCTTTATTGACGATATGGAACAATTTGCAGAGCTCTGATATGAGTGCAACTCATAAGGCATACCAAAGCGGCAGAACACATTGGTGGCCAAGACCTCTGCTACGGTGGATGCCTCTTGGTGCAGCAAAGCAAATGCTTCTACCCACATCGTAAAATAATCTTGTAATACGAGGATGTATTTAATTCCATCATCCGTCGTATTCAACGGTCCGAGCACGTCGATAGCCACTCACTCCCACGGTGCACCAAGAATCTTGATTTGAGATGGTGTGATATGGTGGTGGCCAACAGCACATCTTTGGCATGGGATACATTTGGCAACCCATGCCTTGACACTATCGCGAATCCCGATCCAGTGGAATCTCAATTTGATACGGGCAACAGTTATTTCCATGGCCAGATGCCCGGCGTTATCATGCACTTGTTTTACTATTAGTTCACGATAACTTTCCAGGACTACCAGACGGTCATTGATATATAGAACGTTATTTATTAATTGACATTCTTCGAACTGTTGGTAATAATATTTTGCCGTGGTGGAAAGTGGTGTTACTGATTCCTTAGGAGGATGTATCCCTTCCTGGATCCATGCGTATATATTTCGTGCCTGCACGTCTGTTGTTTGGTGGTGTGCGATTTTCTCCGGATTCCACTCTGCGCACCTCAATTCAGGGAATTCCGAAGATGGCTGTGTTGACTGTGGCCTCTTCGTGTTCAGCTTCCTAGTGAGGGCGTCGGCATTCCCATGCAATTTGCCGGGACAGTGAACAACGTTGAAGTTATAGGCCTGCAGGGATTCCTGCCATCTCGCTACCTGGCCCTCCGGATTTTTCACGTTCCTGAGCCACCATAGTGAGGCATGGTCTGTACGGAGTGTAAAAGGGTGCCCGTACAGAAAGTGTTTATAATACTTGATGAAGTGTACCGCCGCTAGCAGTTCTCGCTTGGTGGTTGCGTATCTTCTCAGAGTATGTGAACCATAACCCAATATCTGCTCTGTTCCGTCTTCGGTGACCTGAGATAGAACCACGCCTATAGCATAAGCTGACGCATCAGTGTCTAAGATGAAATCGACATTTGGATTAGGGTGAGCAAGAATCGGGGCGGTCATCAAGAGTTCCTTCAGCACCCTGAAGGAGCCTTCATACTCACTCATCCACTCAAATGGTCGATCTTTCTCGGTGATCTTGTACAGGGGTGTAATAATCTCGCTGAAATGTTGCATGTAACGGCGATAGTACAGGCATAGGCTAAGAAAACTTCATGTCTCCGTAGCTGAAAAGGGCTGTGGCCACTCTGCTACTGCCTTAGTTTTTGACGACTGAGTAGCCACTCCATCACTGGATATGACGTGTTCCAGGAACTCAACGCTCTGTCTAAAGAGATGACATTCTTAGGTTTGAGTTTTAAATTGGCCGTGCGGATGCTAAATAGTATTAGGGGCCAATTTCCTAATACTATACACCCTTTGGCCTTCCCGGTATTTTCAATTTGGCCATGGAGACCGCCTAGTAGTCTACCAGGACGCAGCCTAGGCTTAGGTGCAGTTCCCATATATGCGTATGAGATGAAGGACTATGCCTATAAGAAGTTATAATCAAAGTTGTAGGACAACTAGTTATACTGAGATTCCGGCTCATCGAAACATGATCGAGAACACAGTCCACGGGACACTAGTCTAGCATGACATCGAGAACCATGCCAAGAAACATGATTGAGGAACATAGTCCACGATCTTTCATGTGATGCCCCTCTCATGCATATACCCTCCCGCTTCCCAAAGAATTACTTTTCATGATCTCTGATCATGGGAGGCATGACTCGCAATATGAACGCTTGCCATGGCCTGACTGTACATTGAGCCAGCTTGACCACACAGATGAACTGATATGATCAAGACGACCGGCCGGCGGCCCAGTCGATAGCAATCACCATCTGAGCTCACGCTCAGGGGCAACCGACGGTCTGATCCATACCTATCTGTCAACAGAATACGAACTTTGACCATTTTCCCCGGCCTTGCCTGCAGAGCACCTCCGACAAAACACCGCAATTGCCGAGACTTCCCTGGGTGTGCACTGTTATCCACGTACCACGTATGTCCACTTGCTGAGACAGAATGAACAAAAAATCTCAGTAGCTTGAACAATATGCTGACTAGACGGTACCACAGTAGGATGTTACTTCATCCTTCGTTAGACACGGAGGCCTTCAGTATCTCCTCAGCCCTATAGCTATGATCCCGCTCTGGTAACCTGATGGCACGGTGTCCAGATTTATTAAGGTTTGCTCAAACGTTGGTCCGAAGACTATTACGTCGTCGATGTAACAAAGACAGATTTCCCATTGCAGGGTGGTTAATACCTGCTCAATGAGTCATTCAGAAGTTCTGGGAGCATTGCACAACCCGTAGGGCATCTTGCGGAATTGGAAAATACCATCCCTACAAAGGAATGCGGTCTTTTCCATGTCAGCTTCATCCATGGCTACTTGCCAGTAACCACTAGCTAAGGCAAGGGTACAAAACCACTTGGCTCCGGACAAGGAATCCAAGGCCTGATCTATTCGAGGTAATGGATAAGCGTCCTTGATGCTAAGATCATTAAGGCAGCGGTAGTCTATACAAAACCACAAGGTTCCGTCCTTTTGCCTGCTAGTACTATTGGGCTAGCCCATGGAGATGATGAGGGTTCAATAATACCAGTCCGCAAAATGTCGTTGACTTGTTGGTGTGCTTCCGCTTCCTTATGAATGGGAAGACGTCGTACCGGTTGTCGTATGGGGTGATTATTGCCCATGTCAAAGGAGTGTCGTATGAGATGAGTCTCTCCGAGATCCATGTCTCCAGGAGGAAAAACTATCACAATATTTATGCAGTAATTTCCGAATTTCACGTTTCTGTGATTGCTGTAATCCAACTGTGGCACGCAGATACAAATCATGTAAATGTTCGGGTAAATCATCAGTCATATGTGATGGTGTGTCAGCGGGTGTAGGTGATTCCAATAAGATTATGTCCACTAAATGGCCGCAGCGTACTCCTGGTTCCAGAGTGATGGTAAAAGGTATATTTTCCTTATTAGTAGTGTCTACTATTATGCGGGGACTTGCGCATTGTGATATGTTGCTTCCTAACTGTGGTGCGGTGGCCCATAAGATTTGTTCTTGTCCCGGCTCAACTGTGGCTGTACTGGACAATATTACAGTGCATGTATCATATAATGACAATACCGGTCCAAGAGGTATTCGTTGGCCGTGTATGTCAAGTTCCTGTTGTTTGCCGTGTATGATGGCTTCGCTGGCACTGAGGAAATCAGAGCCAAGTAGGGCCAGGGCCGTATTTAAGGGGGGGGGGGCAAGCTGGGAAAAAGCCCTGGGGCCCCAATAAGCAAGGGGCCCCACAATTTAAAAATGAAAAAGAAATTATGCACTTTTTTGGAAGTTATAGGACATTTAAAGCAAACTTTATTAGTTTGGAATTCTTAATCATGCACTATTCTAATATTTGTGGGGGCCCCAATTCCTGTTTGGTGTTCGGCAACAATGTTAATTACAAAAATTTGCAAAATAAAATAATTTTATAATGAAAGAAAGCGCCATAATTCACCGTAAAAGTAGACTCTCTGGCCGTCTCAGAGCTCCTAGATGTAAAAAAATGTCTGACCCTGTTCATTTTTAGCTACTAATTCAGCATACTAAGAATTACATAAGACGGTGCCGTGGGAATCCTTCGAGAATCATTCGTCCCGTCTTCACGTAAAACAGCACACAACTTCATAGTCATAATCTCACTAGGTATGGTCTTTTCTTTTCAGCATTTTGGTTAAATATTAGAGTGGGCCCATTTTTGCCTACTATTCTTCTCCTGCTTTAAGCAGTGGTGACATTTTCCCGTGATTGAGGCCTGCGCGAGGCACTTGCCTCTCGCAAGGATTCAGTGACGACGGTCCACGCGAGGATAATACTCCTCAACCAAACTATCACTAGGAGTAGTGCCCACGTGAGCCACATGATTTTTCGTCACTACAGAGATAATTTTCTTTCCTTTCACCTTAGAAGTATAATAGCTTATATTAAGTTAATTAGTTACGTCTCGTGCATGGGAGCCTCCTTTGCGGGGATACCTCTGCGGACATATAAGTCTGTGTTGTATCTCTGGGAGCCCCACGTTTTAAAGTTCATCCGGCTGTCTCTATGTCTTGTATTTTTGTATGCTCCTCATTTTTATCTAACATACTTGACAGTCTGTTTAGGTAAAATTATTGTATAGACTTAGTTTAATTAGGTCGCTAAAATCAATTCTTGTAAGTCCATAGATCACGAAATTGGGATGAGACCGTTGTGTTTAATGTTCGCGACAATTGTCGCATGGCCCCACAGGAACGATTCAGTCCCACCGGCCTTATGAGCCGATCTTTGCTACCCGTAGGGCAGTATCATACAGGATCCATCACCCCGAGACTGGAAGCTAACCAGCATCAACATTCGTCGTGCACTTGCGGCACGGCGAGTCGAGATTGTACACCGGAATGGCCCAACACCACCCCGCGAGTATGGACGTACCCTGCAGGCAAGGCCGGGGAAAACGGTCAATGTTCGTATTCTGTCTGCAGATAGGTACGGATCAGACCATCGGTTGCCCCTGAACGTGAGCTCAGATGGTGATCGCTATCGACTGGGTCGTCGGCCGGTCGTCTTGATCATGTCAGTTCATCTGTGTGATCAAGATGGCTCAATGTACAGTCAAGCCATGGCAAGCATTGGAATTGAAGGTCATGCCTCCTGTGATCAGAGGTCATGAAAAGTGATTCTTTGGGAAGCAGGATGGTATGAGCATGAGATCGTGTAACCTGTCACTTGCTGGATGGGTGGAGCAGTCTGGCACCCAGGTACCCGTGGGGTGGATGATCTGTCTAGTGCGATTTGTGCAGGGCCTCTCAGCTAAAATGACGTCAAAGTAAGATCTATGCGAGGGCCTTATCTGTGATGCGTCTAGCGGACATCACCTCTGTGGTACGGTCTATGCGGGGCTACGGCCCCTTGCCAAGATAACCCTATTGCCGCCCAGTACTGTGTTCACTCGGCTCGGGAGTCGTCAGTGTGCACCTTGACTCTATCCCGGATTATGGACCCATAACTTGGACAGGTCTTTATCTCAGGCATATACGGAAAGGTACCTAGCCTAGGCTGCATCCTGTGTGGGGAACTGGGCGTCCGTCGATCGTGGTGGGGACAGCGAACCCCACCGGGAAGGCCAAAGGGTACAAATGGTCCTAACCGACCTCCATCCACAATGCCTGCCCCTGACCGCAGCACAATGCAACCAGAGAAACCATCAAACTCTTAAGGGCACTGAACACAGAGTCACCTCGGTGCCCATATCTGCTTCCCAGCTCAACTACGGCCTTCGTACGACAACGTTCGGTGGCCAACAATTACCTACCAAATTCAGCTTTTACACCTACACCAAAACGCATGGCTTCACATATGTCAATGCCTACGATGCCTCCCACATATGCAGCATCGCCATCCCCCTCTTTTTCCGCACATAACAAGCCTTCTTTCCTGTGTAAAACAGCAGTGATAGGTTGTAGCAGCTCCGCTGAAACAACGTGTTTGCAAGCACCACGTCCCTCCACCGAGACACTGAGTTCTCGGTGTCCCCGCCCCACCCAACATCATCTCCCGCATCCACAGACAGCAGCAACTCAGGAGGAACGGTTCACTCCACCTGATGGATCCACAAGCGCCGACATAGGCGGGGAAAATACGTCCCTAGCGGCATCACTGTTTCTTCTGTGCTTCACCAAAACATCCAATGAAGCATTGCAAGAAATGGCTTGTGCAGGTGGAGCTTATCCGTCATCCTGTACGCACTGCTGGCTACACTAATACAGCATACCCTGAAACAGCAACATCTCCATCATCATTGCTACCCCCAGCCCCACCTTCACCGCAGCCCTCACAGCAGTGGCGACGACGGACTGGCCCCTTCCTCACTCAGCCATCCACCGCATTAAAAGAAGCAATTCAGAAACAGTCAGATTACATACAGAGTGATTCTGCTCCAACACGATTGTCGCAGACGGCGTCATTGGAAACTCTTCCACAGGTACACCACAAAGTAATATACAAATGTGCCTGTCTGTTTAGTGGCGTTCCCACCAGTGCCACCGTCGATACTGGCGCTTCAATCATGGTATTTAACAAGCGCTTATATGAGAGCAACCCACCTCATAAAAATCCTCCCCTTAAACTACAAACATTTATCTACAGACGGCTACGGGAGCTGATGTGCCCGTAGCTGGTGTAGTCAATTTAGTCATCCAAATAGAGGAGATGCAATTCATACAGCGAGTTGTCATCGCCTCTATTCACAATGATGCCCTCCTTGGCTCTGATTTTCTCAGTGCCAGCGAAGCCATCATACATTGCAAACAACAGGAACTTGACATACACTGCCAATGAATACCTCTTGGACCAGCATCATCATTATATGACATGTGTGCTGTAATATTGTCCAGTAAAGCCACAGTTAAGTCAGGACAAAAACAAATCTTATGGGCAACCACACCACAGTTAGGAAGCAACACACACATCGCCATGCTGGAACCTGATCCTGATTACATGCTCGCCTCACAATGCGCAAGTCCCCGCATGATAGTAGACACTATTAATAAGGAAAATATACCTTTTAGAGTGTTCAATGGTACCGCAGACCCCATCACTCTGGAACCAGGAGTATGCTGCGGCCATTTAGTGGACATAATCTCATTGGGATCATCTACACCTACTGACACACCACAGCATATGACTGATGATTTACCCGAACATTTACATGATTTATATCTACATGACACAGTTGGATTACAGCAATCACAGTAACATGAAATTCGGAAATTACTGCACAAATATCGCAATAGTTTTTCCTCCAGAGACAGGGATCTCAGACAGACTCATCTCAGACGACACTCCTTTGACACAGGCAATAATCGCCCTGTACGTCAACCGGTATGACGTCTTCCTAGTCATAAGGAAGTGGAAGCACACCAACAACTGAACGACATCTTGCCGACTGGTATTATTGAAGCCTCAGCATCTCCATGGGCTAGCCCAATAGTACTAGCAGGCAAAAAGGATGGAACCTTGCGGTTTTGTACAGATTACCGCCGCCTTAATGATCTTAGCGTCAAGGATGCTTATCCATTACCACGGATAGATCAGGCCTTGGATTCCTTGTCCGGAGCCAAGTGGCTTTGTACCCTTGACTTAGCTAGTGGCTACTGGCAAGTAGCCATGGATGAAGCTGACATGGAAAAGACCGCATTCGTTTGTAGGCATGGCCTTTTCCAATTCCGCAAGATGCCCCATGGGTTGTGCAACGCTCCTAGAACTTTTGAATGACTCATTGAGCAGGTATTAACCACCCTGCAATGGGAAATCTGTCTCTGTTCCATCGATGACGTGATAGTCTTCGGACCCACGTTTGAGCAAACCTTTGTAAATTTGGACACCATGCTATCAAGATTCTGCACGGCCAATTTGAAACTCAAACCCAAGAAGTGTAATCTCTTTAGACAGAGTGTTGAGTTCCTGGCACACTTCTTATCCGGTGATGGAGTGGCTACTCGGCTGTCAAAAACTAATGCAGTAGCAGAGTGGTCAAGGCCCTCTTCAGTTACAGAGACACAGAGTTTTCTTGGCTTATGCCAGTACTATCGCCATTACATCCGACATTTCAGTGAGATTGTGTTACCCCTCTACAAGATCACCGAAAAAGATCGACCATTTGAGTGGACAAGTGAGTGTGAAGGCTCCTTCAGGGCATTGAAGGAACTCTTGACGACCGCCCCGTTTCTTGCTCATCCTAATCCAAACCTCGATTTCATCTTAGACACAGACACGTCAGCTTACGCTATAGGCGCGGTTCTATCTCAGGTCACAGAAGATGGAATGGCGCAGGTATTGGATTATGGTTCGCGTACTCTGAATAAAATGGAGAGAAGATACGCAACCACCAAGTTAGAACTGCTAGCGGCAGTACACTTCGTCAAGTACTATAAACACTTTCTGTACAGGTGGCCTTTTACACTCTGTACAGACCATGCCTCACTGCGATGGCTCAGGAACATGAAAAATCAGCAGGGCCAGGAAGTGAGATGGCAGGAATCCCTGCAGGTCTATAACTTCAACGTTGTTCACTGTCCCTGCAAATTGCATGGGAATGCCGATGCCCTCAGTAGAATTGAAGCGGAGGCCGAACACGAAGAGGCCGCCACCAAGACACAGTCAAAACAGCCATCTCCGGAGTTCTCCGAATTGAGGTGCGCAGAGTGGAATCCAGAGAAAATCGCACACCACCAAACAACAGATGTACAGACACGAAATATATATGTGTAGATCCAGGAGGGGGTACGTCCTCCCAAGGAATCGGTAACACCACTTTCCACCATGGCAAAATATTATTACCAACGGTTCGAAGAATGTCGATTAATAAATAACGTTCTGTATATTAATAACCATCTGGTAGTCCCAGAAAGGTATCGTGATCTAATATTAAAGCAACTGAGTGATAACGCCGGGCATCTGGCCATGGAAAGGACTGTTGCCCGTATCAAATTGAGAGTCCACTGGATCAGGATTCGTGATAGTGTCGAGGCATGGGTTGCCAAATGTATCCCATGCCAAAGACGCGCTGTTGGCCAACACCATATTGCACTACCGCGAATTAAGATTGTTGGTGCACCGTGGGAGTGAGTGGCTATCGACGTGCTCGGACCCTTGAATATGAAGGATGATGGAAATAAATACATCCTCGTATTACAAGATTACTTTACGAAGTGGGTAGAAGCATTTGCTTTGCCGGACTAAGAGGCATCCACAGTAGCGGAGGTCTTGGCAAGCAATATGTTTGCCGTTTTGGTATGCCTTATGAGTTGCACTCCGATCAAGGAAGTAATTTTGAGAGCCGGCTCATATGAGAGCTCTGCAAATTGTTCCATATCGTCAAAAAAAGGATGACTCCATACCACCCCCGGAGTGACGGGATGGTAGAGAGATTCAACAGATCTCTCACGGAGATGCTTACAAAGGAAACACGCCTTGATTGTAGCGATTGGTACCTACGGCTCCTGTATGTGCTCATGGCTTACCACACTTCAGTACATTCCAGCATGGGTTATACCCCTGCTCGGTTAATGTTAGACCATGAATTAGCCTTACCCCTGGATCTGGCCATGCCTCAGATACCTTGAGAGAAAAATTCACCATCTCGCTATGTAGAACTCTTGCGACAAAGGATAGAACAGGCCCATGAATTAGTGAAAGAAACATTACCGACTGCACACTGGCGGCAAAAGACATGGCACAACCGGAGGGTGCATGGAGACCCATATGAAGCAGGAAGGACGGTTTGGGTACACGATTCACGACATTCTGCAAATGTGCCAAGTAAACTGAGTTACCAGTGGAAAGGCCCCTATGTGGTAGTAGGTAAGACATCGAACGTGACCTACCATTTCCGTGCTTCGGATGGCCTGACCTCAGTCATCCACTTCGATCGACTTAAACCGTGTGTCAGTTACGACCCAGCACCAGAGCATGGACTGGGCGTTTCTCATGACACCGGTACCCAGACAGATATTTCTATGGAAACTAGTATTTCTACGGTTAGCGCAGAGCACCATGGTGCCAGTTCGGCCGTACTTCAACCAAGCCAGAATGCGGGTGAACAAGCAGCTAATGCTGACGACGATGACGAGATACGTACTCGCCCTCTCCCTCCTCAGCACGGGTCACTTGATCTGGGAAGTCGTATCTGAAGAACTTTGTGTTTGTTTTGTCCAAGGGACCGGATGGAAAAGCTGTTCCTCCGATCTCTTCCTGTTCCCACCCACTTCATGCTATGCCCACCATCATAGAGTTGCCACAAGCGGAGGCTGAGGCTGACCCAAGCCATGCTATCCCGTGGGGTGGAACATATGATGAATAGCATGGAAGTGAAGAGGCTAGATGAAGCCTCGGCGTGTCTAGAACTGCAGAACCGTACAACAAGGTGTACCCGACCACCTCCCGAAAACGCCAGACCAATTCCCAACCAAGCGGCACCCATATCCACTACCCAAAATCCAACTGGCGTCCCTAACATATACACCAAGTTCGGACATCACCGACCCAGTCCATTCCGCACTCCACTCGTCATCTGTTGACCGTCAATCTTCAGATATGACTTCAGTACATTCCAGCATGGGTTATTGAGGCAAATGATTGGCAGCCCTCCCGCTCGGAAAACGCAGCTGTCTTGTCGGGATCAGTAACATTGATCTACCGCCTGACTAGATCTGTTTAAAGCACACATCAAATTATGTACAACTTTACTGTTATATTTTTGATTAAGAACACAACTGCTCTACCGTGCTACAAATCATTAGCGCAAGGGCCGGTAAAGCGTCATAAAAAATCTAACAGTATAATTACAAGGAGAATTTCAAAAATTCTCTACCCTGCATTCCAGTCCATAATCAACACGGGCTGAGAACGACATATTACAGACATATACCAAGACGCATGTTTAAGAACTCGGGCAAATAAGGGACAATATATTATAAAGATTCATGATATAGCATATATATATATATATTTCCATACCTCGCATCTACAACAGACTACACCTCAGCAACAGTATTTTGGCCATCGCCATGAACAGCACATCCGCTTCCGATCAACCACGTGCTTTTAAGATGCCATGTGACATTTACTGCTATTTCCAGTAAATTGGATCAAAAACACAAGAGCCGCCCAAATACGCGACTACCACAGCATGATGGAGGAGTGGCGAGGGTGAGTCGGGGGTAATTACCGCTGACGTCACCAGACTCCCACACACCCCAACGGGTGCTCCAGCCTAAAATTAAAACAGGCAAGTTTATAAGCATCCAATCTGAAAAACCGCCTCACGCTAATTAAAAGGTGAGGCCCATCAAAGAAAAAGGAGTACCTCGTTTTTATGTTGATCGGAAGCTGTTAAATATGCTAAATTAAGACAAAGTTACCGAGCCATTCCTCCTATAATTAAAAGTGCTCCCTTTATGCGAGAAGAATTAATCCCTTGACGTCTTGAGTGGGAAAGAGAAACTTCCCATATAGGGCTGACCGAATCACCTGTTAAAACCTCCAGGTGTGGTAATCCGTCGCCTATGACGTCACCAAATAGTATAAAAGGAGGAAGTGCGCTCTGAAACTTCGTCTTCCCGTCAAAACCCGACACCAGGGAAGAACAGTTAGCAGTAGGCTTCTTTCGTGTCGGAAACCAAATTCTGCTGTTTTTATTATTAGTTCATTATTATACTTGGTCTGGAAAGTTAACAAAATGAAGAGATAGGGCATTAGGTTTTGAATAAGGTTCCCGCAGCCACCTACCATGTGGGAACGAGATGTCACTCCTAGAAGATTTAGCGTTGTCGGATTCGTCTGAAGAAGAATCGGTACCAGTTTCAAATCGATTCCCATGCAGCTCGTTATTAGCTAGCGGAGAACCCTGTACCAGAACTTTTACGAGAAAATCCGACTGCACACTTCATGTTAACAAGGATCATCTCCTCAAGACAGCCTTCTGTGTGACGTGTCAGTATTTCTATACCGCTACTTGCACGGAGTGACCCATGTGCTCCGTCATCGTCACTGTGTATTAGAAGTGACATTAGTTCCCAGGGAAGAAAACGAGGATCGTGCCGTTTTAGCCACGCGTTTCGAATCTCGGTTTCCAGTCAAAGTTCTCCCGACCGGGAAGATGGCCCGCACGAAAAATACTACCTGTAGATATCCCGTTAGTCATCGTCCTCCCGCGGCTACCGGGAGCAAAATACCAGCAGCAAGATGTGAAATCCTACCCGCAGCCACTTCGGGGAGCACTCTTCCACTACCAGTCAGCACATCTACACCGGTCCTGAAGTGGAGCAAGAAGCATAAGCCTTTTTGATCCAGCTATCAGAAAGGGACCCACACTGGAACGACCATATGCGGGAAAGAGATGTATCGCTCACACACAGGACATTCAGCCCGTTACCAATGTTACCGCAAATCATCTGTTGAAATATGCTAAGTCTCGGAAGATGTCATCTCCTGCTGTATCCGCTCCCACATCATTGCCTCAGCCTACGATTCAGCTCATCGCCATCACCACGACAGCTAACACAGCCACCACGACGACCACAACGACAATAGCAATGACCGCCTTGACACCCACTAGCACCACCACTGCCTTACGGACAAATATTTTAGCACCCGCAGTGACTGTGAGAGACATTATAGAGGCTCATGTTTCCGCCACCATCACTTCAGACATTTACGACAGTGCCAGTGATAATGAACGCATCTCAGCATTAATAGTGCATCCACCGCGACCAACCACCATCAGTCGCGGGATCTAGACTCAGTAGGGAAATTTCGCAGCAGAGGTGTGATCATTTGTGATACAGCAGAACATCAGTGGTGTGATTCATGGAAGCGTATTAATTATTAATTTATTTTTGAAATACTTTTCTTTATATTATATATGTTGGATCAATTGAATCCCATCCCTAGGATGACTATGGTTACCCGACAGCCGCGCACTTCAGTGCCTGGCTGTGTCCCACATTAAATGAGCACTGCGGACTCCGGTGTTGCAAGAACGTTGTGTGCGACATAAAGAATACAACATCTTGCAGTGCAATAATGTCATAATCCCGTCATGCAGTCTCAGCTATGCTGGGGGCTGCCTGATAAACTAACTTTTGAGTTATTATTATTATGTTCTATTTTTTTTTTTCCTGTCTTAGATTTCAGGATGGCTATGGGGTCCGCGAGAGCTGCCCATTATGGACCCGCTATAACGGGCCGCAAATATATTTTTAATCAAAGATACGTGTTGCGTACCCCTTTATTTACCCAGGGTGCACAAGTAATTCGGAGGTAATATACTAGATACCCTGTAAGGGTATGTTACGTGAAAATCATATATTTTATATATACATATATATTTTATATTATTATAATTTTAAACTTAAATTGTGGTACGTTGGAGCTTGGGTGTTCTCTGCGGAGATAATAATTATCCGCACCCAAAGAGAACACCCGTGCGAGCTATAGTTTAGGATCATTGACTAAATAAAGTTGCAGCACGCACCAAAATACTTTAAAAAAAAGAAAAAAAAAGTAAAGGCCTGGAAAAATAATTCCAGGTCAAAAATTGAAAACTAAAAGTATGCCTCTCCTCTCCTCTTTGGCACCTCTATGTGCTCTGTCTCTTAAATACGCGTCTATGCGTCACTATTCCTCTCCGGCCACGCGCCTACCTGGGAAGTCCATAATTCCCACCTAGCGTACGTATGTGCATCGATCCACAATGTGCGATCGTTTGCCACGGATGTCAAACGAGGAGGTGGTGGTGTAGTTCGGATCGACCGGGCGGGTCCAAGCCGTGCCAGCCAAGCTGGGTGCGCGCCGCCCGTCCTGGATTCATTCCCTGAACACGCCCCGTGGGTAGAGCCATGAGCATATATAGGCCCATGAGAGAGATCGCTTTATAAAAATGACTAAGTTCGTTAAGATGCATAGTGTGCATGCGCACGCTTAGATGTTATTTGTGACAGAGCACTTAGTTTACGACCAAGATGGGATGACGCTTTTAGTGTACCGAGATGGTACCCTGTAATCCTTTTTAATTACCTGTTCCCGCCGAATCTGGTAGTTATCGAGATCAAAATTCGACGGGCTTTCCAAATCTGTAAACCATTTTAAAATCGGTTAAGAAATGGCTGAGTTATCCACGGAAAAGCCCTTTTGATTATCTTCAAAATATTTCTGTGACGTCATAACCACGTAGACACAGAACTTCAAGAATGTTCTAGAACATTCGACTGCATTATTATTAGCTACGCGCTGATTGGCTGTTGATCAACCGATGATTGGTTGGAGCCTGCGCCTGTGACGTCACGAGTAGTATGAAAGGAGACGAGATCCAGAGTTCGAGAGCATCCTCGGCCAGGGGCCGAATAGGTCGGACCTGCACCAGCTACTATCGTCTCGACATGCAATACGCAGATCACTTCACTTTCTGTCGGTTTTTCTCCCGTAGCTAGCAGTTTTCCAACCCACCACACTAAAGCGATTTTGTAACTCCCGTTACTTGCGGGAGCATTTTGGAACTTTTTAGTTATTGTTCACGAATATATCAAGAGCTACTTTGGAACGCAAACTTGCGGTGAGGCCTTTCCGGCCTGAAAATGTGATTCTACAGATGTCGAGGCAGTGATGTTCTTTGGTGGATGACTCGCCGGATCTGCCGGCCACGCCAAAAAGAGGTTATGTAACCGTCCCCGCACTGATGTCGTACAGGTTCATCTAAACGTTTCGACCACAGCAAGCAAACTTTGCCCAGTACGTCTTCAGAGCTGGCTGATATACCCCGCACCGTTAAGTTTGGTTTTGTATCTTCATCTGCATCTAACAGTCCCCATTTGTGATCGGGCTGTTGTCAACTTCGATCTGTACCATCGGTATAGGGGAACTTTCTTCACAGCTGCAATCTTATTGTATCTCTTGCTGCCTACTCGTTAGACATTCTATATTGTGATTACATTATTGTGAGTTTGTGATGTGAATTGTGAGTTCGATCCACTCCCGTCATGAGCTGCTTGTGGGAATCCTGTTTGCGGGAGCCAGCCTGCGGGAACTTTCCCGCTGGGCAACTTGTATTTAAACCTAACGACAGGTTAAACGGTTAGTTCCATAGGACCTGGTGATGGGTGAGATGTGCATCCCTACCAAATTCCATAAGAATGTCTGGGCATGATATTCGACCATAGCGATAGATCAGTTGCCTAAAAAATGCTTTTGTAAAAAAGTAACCAGTGTCTTGTAGCGTTTTATGTGGTTACAGAGCGAGATGTCCGGATTCTTATCCAGTTCGGAGATCTTACTACGTAACATGTATGAGCGCTGTCTTCAGTATTGATGTCTTTTGCGGCCTAAAATAGTTCTTTCTCTACAAACTAAAAGATAGCTAAGCATAGAAGAAGGCCCGCATAAATAAAGCAGCAACTACTAATTCAGCATACTAAGAATTACATAAGACGGTGACGTGGGAATCCTTCGGGAATCGTTCGTCCCGTCTTCACGTAAAACAGCACGCAACTTCATAGTCATAATCTCACTAGGTATGGTCTTTTCTTTTCAGCATTTTGGTTAAATATTAGAGTGGGCCCATTTTGGCTACTACTCTTCTCCCGCTTTAAGCAGTGGTGACATTTTCCCGTGATTGAGGCCTGCGCGAGGCACTTGCCTCTCGCAAGGATTCAGCAATGACAGTCCATGCGAGGATAATACTCTTCAACCAAATTAGCACTAGGAGTAGTGCCCGCGTGAGGCGCATGATTTTTCGTCACTACAGAGATAATTTTCTTTCTTTTCAACTTAGAGGTATAATAGCTTATATTAAGTTAATTAGTTAAGTCTCGTGTACGGGAGCCTCCCTTGTGGGGATACCTCTGCGCACCTACGAGTCTGTGTTGTATCTCTGGGAGCCCCACGTTTAAAAGTTCATCCGGCTGTCTCTATCGCTTGTATTTTCGTATGCTCATCATTTTTATCTAGCATACTTGACAGTCTATTTAGGTAAAATTATTGTATAGACTTAGTTTAATTAGGTCACCAAAATCAAATCTTGTAAGTCTATAGATCACGAAATTGCTATGGACAGGCATACTTGTGACCCAAACTCTTGGGATGAGACCGTTTTGTTTAATGTTCGCGACAATGGTCGCACGGCCCCACCGGAACGATTGAGTTCCACCGGCCTTAGGAGCCGGTCTTTGTTACCCATAGGGCAGTATCGTACAGGATCCATCACCCCGAGACTGGAAGCTAACCAGCGTCATCTTTCGTCGTGCACTTGCGGCACGGCGAGTCAACATCATACACCGGAACGGCCTGACACTACCCCATGAGCTACATGAGCAACCCCTAACCACATGTCAGCACAACCACGAGTAACAAGACATGGACAGATAACTCACAAAATCATTGAGCAAACAATGTATCTAGTTATGGTGCAGGCTGAAGAAGCGGGTAGCGGACATTGGCGATCTTCCTAGAAGGTGTGGGAGGCTGATTGGCTTCTCCCAGTCACCATGGAGATCGTCCATGAACCGCATATTCAGCTCATGCCAAGCATGGTGAGAGCGAATCGTATGAGATTCACTCGCTGGAGCTAACGTTTAGCTATATTTAAGGTTATGTAACTGCCCTTAGGTCCACTGCTAGGACGTACCTACTATAATTAACATTAGCGCAGTGAATCCTACTTTGGCTTAAAGAATAGCTAAAGTTAGGGTAGCGGTGAACGTACAGGGGTAGTGTCTGTGAAGCATCACCATTTTGATTCTCACCGTCGAGAAACCTCTGTGATTTCCCGGGTTGCCGCTAACCAAACTGGTGGAGGGGACTACCAGACAATTAGATGGCCAGAGGCTGGAGTGGCGCAGAAAGAGACAGCCGCTCTAGGAATTTATAAGGCCGTAAAGTTGGTGGCCAATTATGGAAACGCCAGTCTGTTTATGTAACGGAGCAGCAGTACTGGAACAGAGGCTTAACAATAAACAGCACTCCATTGTTCGAGCAGTCGCCCCTATCTACTCTATCCTAACAAAATATCTGAGCTTAATACTAGTTAGGATTAGTCACCGTATCTCGGGCCATATTGGGATGAGAGATGACTCCAGTGGAAATGTGTTGCTATTTTAAGAGAATAAGTGTTATAATTAGTGAGGCTGTTTAGTATACAGTTTAGCGTCTGTGCATTTAAAGAATATATATAAACAGCTATTTAACCTAACATAAAAAGTAATAATGAAAAGATAGAAATATCTTAAAACGGTGCTCATCGTAATACAAGGCTATACAATACAATAAGGTCAGACTGACTGACCTACGGCGCTTACTTGTAATCAGCGCGACAGAAAATAAGATAACTATATTACACTAAAAGAGCACCTATTAATCATCAGCGCAATGTTCCTTATTACAGCATACACAGTCGAGTTGGCACCTGTTAGTCATCAGCGCATGTTGTTGAAGTTGGTGCCTGTTTGTCATTAGCGCATGTTCTCTGGAATCGACGCGGTATTCAAAGTTATTGGTGCTTCATAGTCACTGGCACCAAATTAACAATGCTACTAATAGCTGCTTAATTTACAGCTAGGGAGTAGCACACAAAACATGGTGCTTGACGAAAATGCCTCCATTTGCTGAAGAGGCTTGGTTTTACGGCACAAGACGATCCTCGTCACTTAGCTCATTGCCGGCACTGAAGGCAATGTTTGCAGACAGAAACGAAAGTTCAAAACATAAAGAAGCACTAGCTACATGCAATTTCTAGTCTCCACTGGTTGGCGTGGTACGGCAGGTTCGTCGAGACATCAGTACAGGTCAATCGTTTCACATACCAGTTCGGGTGTTACGGGCCGAAACGGCAACTCGATTCACAGAACATTCCAGAAGTTGTTAGATTTAATTTAGTTTATTAGCCCCCATTGGCGTGGGGCTGTAAAATTTGAGCTGGATCGCGGTGTGTGGTGAGTCTCCGAAACAAGTACAGGAACTGAATTAAGCTGCATTGGTGCAGATTGAAAGAACGCACTCTACGCACTAGGCACGGATAGTGTTCCCTGCTTCGGACGACCCACAGTCCGACTGCAGAATGTCGTCAGGGCAAGTCCTTTTATACTGTATGGTAATCTATCAGCGTCACCACAGCAGATCTCAGCCAATCATCGCGCACGTCATAGGGCAGTAGCATATGATGATCACGTGTCTATGACGTCACACTACTGTAGCCTCCGGGGGTGCACGCTGCTCCACATATTCCTGGGGCATCAGATCGAGGACGCTGGTTAGCTGGTCTCGGCGTTGCGGACTGGGACTTGCGTCTCTCCGGATTGTACACAGACCGACCTCTAGAGTCGGTGAAACATTTACATTCCAATGGGGCCGTGTTGAGACATATATAACAGTATTAGAGTGAACAATGGTACTCGTTTGTTACTAATGGGGGTTTAAAAAGTATGTAAGATCGTATGGTGTTTGTTTGATTAGATACTCACCTGATCGATATAATCTGTGAGGTATACCTGCAAGGGATTGTCCTAGCGCGTCTACTTTAGCAGGTTTAGTATAAACTAATTTAATCTCAGGCTGGCCAAGCTTTTTGGCAGCGAGAGGATAATGCCTCACACGGGCCTCCATCACAGAGAAATGCCTACAACACCAAAGCGGAGGAGGAGAGATGGGAAAAAGGGTCACTCTACTATTCAAACAATGCTAAAAATGAGAAAATGATGGGGTGGATGATTTCGGTAGAATTCAACACCGTCACCTTTTGTGAGTTAAAGATACTAATTTAGTAGATACCGCTTTATTTATGAGGGCCTTCTTGTTAGAACCTACCCTAACAGTTTCTTTTAGGTCTACAAGTTCCAAGCTTAGGCCGCAAGTGACTATGTGTTTGTCCTATCTTTAACATATAGGTCTGCCTGGTGAGAATGCTTGGTGGCCGCTATGGACAGCATGAAAATATGTCATCTGGTGGTAGTTTCAGAATCAAATAACAATCCTGTCATATACCGCAGCATGATCACAAATAACAACACAGTGAAAAGTCACATTACATAAGCATTTTTAGAAAACACATATCTATTTACGGCGGGGATAAAGAAATAGATATCCAACTATGGTGACCTTCCTGTGAAGGCGTAGAGGGCTCAAAGGCCACACCCAGTCACCGCAGAGTTAGATGGTGATCTGTGTCTATATCCGTCACCTAGCATGTAGAGTGTGGATCATGTGAGATCCGCTCCCTGGAGCTAACGTTTATCTGCTTTAGGATTAAGGAAAATTGCCCGAAAATGCACTGCTGCGTCAGTCTAACATAATTATATTTTCGCAGTGATTCCTACTTTGGCATGAAGACTAAACTATCAAGTATCCGAAGATACAAGATACAGATGGGGGGGGGGGGGTGGGGGTGGGGGTGGATTGTATGCGGCCATCGACACTTTGATTCTAAATGCTCAGAAACCCCAATAGTTTCTAAAGTCACTTCTAACCAACGTGGCAGAGGGAATCCCGACAATTATTAGGTCCTGAGGCCGGAGGAGCATAGGAAGAGAAATCTACTCATTATATTATGAATTTTGTAGGCCCTATGGTAGGTGGCCAATTTATACAAACTTGCCGGTGTGCGGTGTATAACTAATCCGCAGCTCCCGGAAAAGAGGCTTTACACAAATGCCTCCTAAAATGTAGTCATCCCTAGCTACTTTGAAACCTATTCTACCGAGCTAGCCTAGTTAGGTTTAGCGGCCGTATGTCATGTTCACCAGTGAGAACATGAACAGCGACCTTAGTGAAAAATTGACGCTGTGTGGGAAACAAGGTGGTGTATTTGTTGATGCTGTATAGTGTAACCTAAGCGAAGTGCTGTCCAACAATCTTTGTAGAATAATAATAACTAAGCAAAAAGATAATAACTTGGATGGCCACTGCCATATCACTAACTAATACAGTACATAAAAATACAAGGTCACACGACCTTGCGGTGCCTGTTAGTCATCAGCACATAAATGAAAATAAATATATACAGTAAAATATATAAACTATAAAAATAAGATCTCCGACGACCTTGTGGTACCTACATATAATCGGTACCTAATAAAAATGATGCAATATAAAGGTTACGGAGTTCCTAATAGTCATCGGTACAAAAATTTCCTAACGTCACTGTAGTTGAAGCATCACATAATCGAGGCATGAGATGGCACAATATTGAAGTCGCTGCTTGGTGAATATCCACAGACGATCTATCTGATGCTGCTCATACTCATGAACTGTGAAGAAGAACTCACCTTGATGGCTAGTAGATAGTCACGTACGAACACATTCTAGGAATTATGCAGTCTTGAGAGATTTCCGTACTAGTGCGTATTTGAAACTACCCTTGTATTACTGAAGGGCTATGGGGAAAAGTTGATTTGATGCATGAACATCTTTGCGGAGCACAAGACGATATGCACTGCATAGATTGTGCAGTGCATAAAGCAATTTCCTTATCCGGACTGCAGTCAAAACGTTAATAGAAAGCATGAGACATATGTGCGGAGTTTGTCCTGCCACTTTTTTCAACGATTGTGAATTTCTGAGCTCCTTTTATACTAATTGGTAACGTCACGACTGGACGTCTCAACCAATCAGCGAACGTGTCATAACTAGGTATGGTTACGCGACCAGTGATTTGCTGGCCTTCACCCCACCAAGCGCATTCGTTATGACGTTATTATTTCAAATAGGGGCTCAAAATATTGGATGATTAATCTTCAATATATCAGCCATTTCTGAATCGATTTTAATTCTGTAAAAGGTTTTAGACTCCTCGTTAGATTCTGGTAATGATTTTTACCAAGAAAAGCGAGGATGGCCTGCATTCAAGAAATTATGAACACAGACCTGGAATATTCGCAAGATGCCATTTGCAGCGCGGCCCGGCCGGATGGGTACTGACCGTCCCAGCAAAGCTGGGTACGGAACGGCCACTCCGGATTCGCTCCAAGCACACCCCCCACCCAGGGTAGGATAGTGCACGTACATAAGCCCTATGAGAGAGATTTATCGTCAAAAATCGGCTGTCTGATAAAACGCGTGGTGCGCATGCGCATGCGCGTGCGTCAGCACTTCCCTGACAACACGTCTCGGAATTGGAAGCGAGTGCATGCCTATAGCGTACCGAGTAGGTACTCGTAAATGTTTATAATTCATCCTTTCTCGTTGTTCTTGGGAACAATTGGGACCGGAATTAAACGAGCGTTACAAAACTGTAAACCATTTTAAAATCGGCCCATAAATGGCCCGAGTTATCGTCGAAGATCCCCGCTAAATTATACGTAGAATATTGCTATAACGTCGTAATCGCGTGTATATATTAAACTAAATACAGAGTGATTTGTACACGTGGTCGATACGTCACTAGTATACCAGCACGCTGATTAGCTGGCGCTCGACCGATGATTGGTTGAGGCGCCCAGCTCTGACGTTACAGCGAGTATAAAAGGGGTGAAAAATCGAGGATCAGGAAGCCAGATCCGCGCATGACGACTCGACCACCAAGATGACGGATGTAACCTGCTGACCTACCAGTGATTCTCACTTCTACTGGTGTCTTATGGAACCCAGCACATCCGCGGTTGTAGGACGGCCTCGACATCCACAGAATTTTGGATACTCCCGGACTGCCATCCGGGAGTAATAAACTAATTTAAAGTTAGACCTTTCGCATCCGGACTTTCCTAACGCAACTTCTGAGGGAGGGCCATGCGGGCCCGGAATGTAATCCTACATGATGTAGAGCTACAGTGATTCTTGGTGGACGACTCGCCTGATCTGCCAACCATGCTCAAAAGTGGACACCAGATTCCTCACTGCATGTCGTGTGTGTTTTAATTAACTTTTGGAGAACAGTCTGGTGGACGTTGCTAGGTGCACCGCAGGAGCTATGCGACGCATCCTGCACCGTGTGCCAAGTTATGTAACTGCTTAACATTATATACCACCCTCTCTGTTAATGGGAAACCTTCAACTTTACCACTTCCATCGGCGGCCTGAAAAATTTCTCACTCCCGCATAAATTGTGATTTAGTTACAGAGACTATTTAATAGATTCACTTCACTGCGCTGCTTCACTGTCCTGAGTGTGTACCGTATCTACCCTGCATGGAGGAGTCAGCTTGCGGAGTCAACCTGTGGAGACCAGCTGCGGAAATCGCCTGCGGAAATCTCTCCAGCCCCACAGAATGTGTCAACTCGCGCTATGAATATGTTAGCGCCTCAATTTCAGTAACATAGTAGCCTGTTCCGTACCGATGACTATTAGGTACTCAAGTAACTATACTATTGTACATCTAATTATTATTTCCGTATCTGGAACTGATGACTAATAGGTGCCTTCCCGGTCTTAGGACCGCATTTTATAATTTCCTTATTACTGTTCATATTATCCTCATTTACCGTAGGTGCTTTAACTAACCACCCCATTTAGGTCTTCCAACCTGATACTTACTACCTCATTAATTCTTATATAAATTGTCATTGTTCATTGCATTGGTTAGTTGTATATGGCAGATAGCCATTCTGTTGATATTTTTGTTTAATTATAGAAAACTTAGACTGCATTACGCTAGGAAATACAGCAACATTTATATCCGCATCACTTATTCTCACCATCATCAATTTTACACTGAGGTCGCTGACCGTGCTCTAAATGTTTGAGCCCGGAATGTTACCGACTAAACCTTAGTATTTAGCTCGATAGGATAGGTTAAAGTGGTTAGGGGCAGTCTCTTCGTTAGGAGACATATAGTGTACGCCTCTTTCCGGTTGTTGCGATAATGTAGCCCCGCACTCCGGCAAGATTGTGTAGAATTGTTCAAATGGCAATAGGGCCATGTATATATCAAGTTATTGTCTCTTTAAATGATCCACCAGCTGTATGGCTTTATCAATGTGTGGACGTCCCATCACCACGTTGATCTGATCCGACCCTGGGAAACTATCGGAGGTTTCCGAGCGGTGATGGTTAAAGGGCTGATTTACATACATCTCCCACATATCCTCGGATACTTGTTAGCTTGATAACCTCACCAACGAAGGAAAGCACTGCAAAAACATATAGTTATGGATGTGAGTTTGATAGTTTATTTACCGACCCGCAGTGCATATCTGAGCACATTGGAACTTAATCCTTATGACAGGTCAAAAGGTAGATCCGTAGGAAGTGGTGACAGGTGAGACGCGCATCTCCATCCAACTCGTCAGAGTGTCTGGGAAGGATCTTGGAATCCGCCATGCCCTCACGGGAAGGACGCTCGCAATGGATATTCACCTCTCTATCCCCACCTTAGCGATATGTCAGTGATCAAACTTGCTTATGTGAAATGTAGCCATTGTCCACGTGATGTTTTATGTGGTTGCGGAGCAAGGTAGGAGGAGTTTCATCAAATTCGGGTGCGTTGCGATGTGACATGTACGCATGCTGTCAGTGGAGGTAGATGCTCTTTCAAAGTGACCCACGGGAAGCTAGGCATCTGCGCCCATTGGACAGCTGTATCTAACGATAGGTAGGAATCCCTGCCACTTGCGGCCAAAGCTGGTTTTCGTTTCTAACAACTAATTGGTAGGTTAGACTGTAGCAGAAGGCCCGCATAAATAAAGCGGCATCTACCAATACAGCATCTTGGAACTACATAATTGTTCCGTTCGTTCCATCTTCACGTAAACCTGTGTGCATCACGTTAATTATGGCTTCACTAGGATTCTTCAGCACTTAGCATTTTCTGTTGAACAAAAGAGTGTCCCTTTTTGCCAACTCTTTTATTCCGCTTCAGCGTCGAAGGCATTTTCCTATGACAGAGGCCTGCGTGAGGCACTTGCCTCTCACAACAGCGAGAATTCCTGTGATGGAGGCCCGTGTGAGGCACCTTCCTCTCGCACCATCATGAAACATTCAGTCGCGGACGCCCGTGCGAGGCACTTTCTTCTCGCAGCAACATTGTTCTCTCTGTGTATGTTACGGGTACATTAACTTATATTAAGTTACTCAGTGATTTCGTGTGCAGGTGCTTCTCTTGCAGGGATACCTTTTCGGATTCAAGGATCTGTGTGGTACCTCCAACGACACCACGTAGAAAGGACACCAGCTAGCTCTATAGTGTGTATTATTGTGCTTTTTACTGTCAAACGATTCACCTTATTTGTATAGTACTTATTTATATTTCTAGTATATTATTCTAATTGTTCCATTCTCTAAATTAGTATGGATAGACACACTGGTGACACAAATAGTTGGGATGACAACTTGTAGTTCAATCTCAGCGGCAATGGTCGCATGGCCCCACTGGAACATCGGCTCTAGAAGTCGTTTTTTGTACACCACGAAGAGACGTCAAATGGGATCCGCAACCCCGAGATCTGCAGCTAACCAGCCTATCTGGTCATCACGCACTTGCAGTGCGATGGGTGGATATCTATCAGTGGACCAGAATGTACCACCGTGAGCTACAAGTGGCACTCGATGTGGGGCTTGAACGAGAAGCGAACCCACGCCTACACTCACCAATCGCAAGTTTCAGTCTCCTTCATGCGACAGTCAGTATTCCCTCGATTTAGAGGGAGCATCATATGATGGACGTACTGCTCGCGTGCTCACCGACAATGTCACACAATTTAATGGTGCGGAATGACCAGCACTGCCACAACAAGAATTCTCACCAATCAGCGAGGGGACATTCCGCGATGCCTCGCAGGCAGGAACTCAATGCATCACCTTATCAGATCTCTGCGATAGGCTACCACCATCTATGCCAGATCACGGACAACCACATCAAAGACCACTATGGGGCAACCACCACCTTCACAACCATTATGTTCACCCAAGTCATCAATGGGTGATCAGTGGCCGGATACTCATGTACCATATCCCGTATCACCTCCTTATCGCGCATCGTCTCCATATTATTCACCAGGACCGCGCTACAAACCGGATGATACGGCTACACCATTCCAGCAATACATCAGACAATGTACACACCACGCACATCATTCACGTCAGTCACCTGCACCACATTTGTGCAAGGAATACGTCTCACAGCATCAGGAGTGTCCGCGTCGTCTGCACAACATGCCTTCACCAGTCTATAGACCTACACCTGTCTATGGACCCACATCAGGGCGGTATTCGGCAGAACCAACGTACCGTGCAACCCATCATCACAGAGAATCGCCTTCACGAACGCATCAGCATCGTCAGGGACATCGATGAGCAACACCACCACCATCACCACCACCTACACGCTGACTCACATCCACATTCTCACCAGTTTCGCCAGCACCACCACCAGGTTTTGCGCCAATTACTTCTCCATGAGGACATGGCCGGATCATTCCACCCCTCCCCCCCACCCCCGAATATAGTGGGGGGACTGATTGGTCTAATTACAAAGTTCAATTCGAAATTATAAATAGGACAAACCGGTGGAGTAAGCAACAGATGGGAGAGTATTTAGCTGCAAAGTTGTCCTACACCAAACCAGAGAATGCTTTGTCGGAAAGATTCAGCGACACTTCCCTCGGGGAAACAAGTCAGCTTCAACTAAAGAATCTACGTCGATGCTCGGAGGAAACATTGCCGGAATTAGCGAGTCGCCTCCGTCGTCTTGTTACCCACGCATACCCCAGCACAAATATCGAAGGCATAACACATCTACATCTCGACACTTTTATAGACGCGTTGAGCGGAGAGCCCACTCTCAAAGAAAAACTGTTTCTCACAGAGCACGGAAGCCTGCAACAACTCATGGCTACCATGGTTCCGATCATGAACTTCATTGAGCGGGGGAAAAATAATCGCCGCCAACTGCATCCAATTAATGAGGTAAACGATGTTAATGTTGCAACAACAACTGATCAACTACTACATCCACAAGCGCCACCAACAATGAACAACATACACAATCAGAAAACTCCAGTCAAAATCACACATCTAGAGGGAGAGGGCGTGACCAATCCCATCGCGGAGGCCACACCAACACCAACGCCCATGGATGAAGGAACCAGCACAACAATAGCAATAGACAAAACATGCACGAAAGATTAGAAGAGATAGCTAAACAGATCTCACCAATCTCGTGACAACACTCAGCATCACAGTCGCAACACAATCCACCACACGACCACAATCAACCACAGCATCAGCACCGCCACCAGATACGTGCTTTAGATGTGGTCAGCCGGGCCATTGGAGGGGATGATGTCCAAACCGACCTCCATCTACAACCGCAACCGCTGACCGACGAACCCCGCAGCCAGATTCTTCATCAAACTAGCACGGGCACCGATTCACTTCAGTGCACGTCCCTACAGACCGGCTCAACTGTGGCCTCTGAACGACTACGTCAGGTGGCCACACCTACTCATCAACATCTTCCTACAACATCATACATTCACCTGCACCCGGCTTCTTCTATGACGGTGCCTACGATGCACACTTGATCTGCAGCACTGTCATCTCCCCCCCCCCCCCCTATGGAAAATGTGACCCAACACTTTCCGCATCTACACAACCTTCTTTCCTATGTAAAACGGCGGTGGTAGGTTGTAGCACCTCCGCTGAAACAACGTTTTTGCAAGCACCACGTCCCACCGCCAAGGCACTTAACACCCAGTGTCCTTTGGTGGTTTGCAACTAGCAGCCTCTTACAGCCACCTCCCCAACATGCACCATCAGCAGTGATCCCTTGGAAAGCACCCATTCAACATCATGGATCTGCAAGAAGAAACATCGTACAAAGAAAAGAAATGTCCCACAATGCCGTTGCTTCTTCTGCGCCTCAACTAAGGATCCCATGGCATGGTGTAAAAAGGGTCTCGCATAGGTAGCCCTCCTCAGTGAACGTGAGAATCCTACCTGCACTGCAGTATACACCAACACAGCTTACACAGAATCAGCAACAACGCCACCACCACTGCTACCCCGACCCCATCATCGGCAAAGCAATCACAGCAGCGGCGATGACGAGTCAGCCCTTTCCACACTCAGCCACCAACTGCACTCGTGGAAGCTATCCGGAAACAAGCCGACTATATACAGAATGATACCGCACCACCATCACTGCCTCAAATGGTATCATTGGAGACTCTTCCACAGGCTCACCATAGAGTGATATACAAACAGCTACGGGAGCAGATGTACTCGTGGCTGGCAAAGTAAACCTCGTAATACAGATAGAGGAGAGGCAATTCATATAGTGAGTTGTTATCGCCTCCATCCAAAACGATGTCCAGCTTGGTTTTGATTTCCTCAGTGCCAGTGAAGCCATCATAAATTGTAAACAACAGGAACTAGACATACACAGCCGACAGATACCCCTTGGACCGGAGTCGTCATTATATGATATGTGTGTGGTGATATTAGCGGCCACCACCACAGTTGAGCCGGGACAGGAAAGGATCTTGTGGGCCACTGCACCACAATTAGGAAACAACACTCACACAGACATGCCGGAACTCGACCCCGAATACATGCTCACCTCACAATGCGCCAGTCCCAGCATCATCGTGGACACCACCAATAAGGAACATATTCCTCTCTGCATATTCAATGGCACTGTAGACCCAGTAACTTGAACCAGGAGTCCGTTGTGACAATTTGGTAGATGTGATATCACTGGAAACAGCCCCAACTGCAAACACAACAACAACAACGTCTGATGATTTGTGCGAACATTTACATGACATATATTTGCGTGACACAGTCGGGTTGATGCAATCCCAAAAATTACAAATACGGAAATTACTTCACAAATATCGTGATAATTTCTCATCAGAAGCCATGGACCTCGGAGAAACTGATTTAGCACGACACTCCATCAATACCAGAAACAACCAACCCGTACGTCAACCCGTTAGACATCTCCCAATTCATAAGGAGGCAGAGGCACACCAACAGGTAGAGGACATGTTGCGGACCGGAATAATTGAGCCATCAGTATCCCCCTGGGCCAGTCCCATTGTACTAGCAGGCAAAAAGGATGGATCTTTGCGGTTTTGTATAGACTACCGCTGCCTTAATGATCTTAGCATCAAGGACGCTTATCCGTTACTTCGGATAGATCAGGCCTTAGATTCCTTGTCCAGAGCCAAGTGATTTTGTACCCTTGATTTAGCTAGTGGGTACTGGCAGGTAGCCAAGGATGAGGCTGACATGGAGAAGACCGCATTCATATGCAGAGATGGTCTTTTTCAGTTCCGCAAGATGACCTACGGCTTGAGCAATGCTCCTGGAACTTTTAAGCATCTCATTGGGCAGGTATTAACTACCCTGCAATGGGGTAATCTGTCTGTGTTACATTGACAACATAATCCTCTTTGGTCCAACGTTTGAGCAAACTCTTTCCAATTTAGACATCATGCTTTCAAGATTCCACATGGCTAACTTGATGCTCAAACCAAAGAAATGTCATCTCTTCAGACACAGCATCGAGTTTCTGGGACACGTCATATCCGATGATGGAGTGGCCACCCAGCCATCGAAAACAAAAGCTGTGGCAGAGAGGCAGACCCTGAGTATGTCACGGAAACTAGGAGCTTCCTTGGTCTCTGTCAATACTATCGTCGATATATCCGTCATTTCAGTGAGATTGCATCACCTCTCTTTAAGATCACCGAAAAGGATCGACCCTTCGACCCTTGGAGTGGACGAGTTAGTGTGAAGGTTCCTTCAGGGCATTGAAAGAACTCTTGACGACCGCTCCTATTCTCGCTCATCCTAACCCTAACCGCGATTTCATCCTGAACACTGATGTGTCAGCTTACGCTATTAGTGCAGTTCTATCTCAGGTCATAGAGGATGGAACGGAGCAGGTATTGGGTTATGGTTCGTGCACTCTGAATAAAATCGAGAAACGTTACGCAACCACCAAGTGAGAATTACTGTGCTGCAGTCTACTTTGTCAAGTATTATAAACACTTTCTGTACAGCCACCCATTTACTCTCCATACGGATCACGCTTCCCTATGCTGGCTCCGCAACATTAAAAATCCTGAGGGCCAGGTAGCGAGGTGGCAGGAATCCCTGCAGGCTTTTACCTTCAATGTGGTTCATAGACCTGGCAAACTGCATGGAAATGCCTTGAGCAGAATCAGGCTCGATGGTGAAGCCGAAGTAGCCACCACCGTGACACATATAACACAGCCATCTCCGGTGTTCCCTGCATTGCGGTTCGCAGAGTGGAATATGGAGAAAGTTGCTCACGAACAAGCAACTGACGCGCAGACATGAAACATATACTCGTGGATCCAGGAAGGGGTATATCCTCCTCAGGAATCTGTTACACCATTATCCGCAATAACCAAGTACTACTACCAGCGGTTCGAGGAATGCAATATACAACAAGGAGTTCTCTACATTAATAACCGCCTGGTGATTCCGGAATTTTATTGTGAAACAAGATTACAATAATTACACGATAATTCCAGACATTTAGCTGTGGAATGAACATTAATGCGGATAAAACAGAGATTCCACTGGATCGAATTCGCGATAGTGTAAAGGCATAGGTTGCCAGATGTGTCCCATGTCAAAGACGCGCTGTTGGCCAGCACCATTCCGCACCCCTACAAGTAAAAATTGTTGGTGCACCATGAGAGCGAGTGGCTCAGATGCTTGATTATGACAGGTGACGGAAAAAATACATCCTCGTGTTACAAGATTATTTTGCGAAGTGGGTGGAAGCATTCGCTCTGCCAGACCAAGAGGCATCCACAGCAGTGGAGGTTTTGGCAAGCAATGTGTTCTGCTGGTTTGGAATGCCATATGAGCTGCAATCCAATGACAGGAGTAATTTCGAGAGTGGGCTGATCTCTGAGCTCTGCAAATTATTCTGTATCGTTAAAACAAGAACTACACCATATCATCCCCTCAGTGACGGTATGGTCAAAAGATTCAACCGTACGCTGCCGGAGATGTTGACGAAGGAAACATGCCTTGGTTGTCGAGATTGGCATCTGCGACTGCCATATGTGCTCATGGCATACTGTGCGGTCAATGTTAGGCTGTGAATTAGTCTTGCCACTGGATCTGGCCATGCCCATCTCTCTACATGGAGATCATGCGGCAGCGGATAGAACAGACCCATGAGTTAGTGAGAGCAACTTTATTAACTGCACACCGGCGTCAGAAAACATGGCATGACCGGCGAGTGCATGGAGATCCATATGAAGCGGGACGAATGGTTTGGGTACACGATTCGTGATGATTTGCAAACGTGCCGAGTAAACTGAGGTAGTAGGTAAGACATCGGACGTGACATACCGTATCTGCACTTCGGATGGCCTGACCTCAGTCATCCACTTCGATCGACTTAAACCTTGTATCAGTGACGACCCCGTTCCAGAGCTTGGACTGGGCATTCCACGTGGCACCGGTACCCAGACGGATGTCTCTACAGAGACGAGTATTCCCGACGTTAGTCTAGAGCACCGTGGTGGCAGTTCTACCCTTCTCTTACCAAGCAAGGAGTCTGGTGAATGAGCAACTAATGCTGAGGACGATGACGAGATACGTACTCGCCCTCTCCCTCCTCAGTGCGGGTGTACTCGATCTGGGAAGCTGTATCTGAAGACTTTCTCATTTGTGTTGTCTAAGGGGAAGGACGGAAAAGTTGTTCCGCCGACCTCTTCCCACTCCCACCCACTTCATGCTATACTCCCCATTATAGAGTTACCACACGCAGAAGCTGAGGCTGCCCCAGGCCATGCTTCTTGTGTGGTGGAACATGTAATGAATAGCATGGAAGTGAAGAGGCCGGATGAGGCATTCGCTCGTTTTGAGAACAGCAAACTTGCACAACTCGGTGTACCCAGCCATGCCCCAAAATTGCGCAACCATGCCCCACCCAAGGTGCCCCCAGACTGTCCACACCACCACCATCCCATCAGCAACGCGCATCTCTTCTCTATGCGTCAAGTTCGGTCATCATTCATCCTGTCCACTTCACACTCCACTCGTCGTCTGTAGACCGTCATTCTTCAGATATGAGAGAGTCAGTTGTTACAGAGGAAGTGGCATCCCGCACCACAGCAGCCAACCCCTCCCCTCCCATCCCACCCCCCTCCCGTAGGTGGTGGGCAGGGAAAGAGCCATTTCAGCAGACTCTGGGCTCGATTTTTCCCGGTACTTAAAAACCACGACAAAGTACCAACCATCGTGTAATGGGAGATGACCAATTCCCCCATTCCAACGAGGAACCCTGTCCACATATCCCTGACCAAGGGCCCCCACCCCACCGCCCGTAAGCAGTCAGAACATCACACCTGACACAGAAACCCAAGAGCACACAGAACACACCTGCCCGCAGGGCCGGATACGTCAATTCACTGTTGCACGAATACTACATACATATCCGGTTATAGAGAGGATTTAACGGAGACAATCAACAGCAGTAACAACACGATATAGCAATCACCTTAGAGACACGATTTTCCGCAACATTCCTCTCTCATGATGCGGAAAGTATATCACGTCCCGCGATCCCGACCTTTCCGCAACCGCAACAGACTTGGCATTCACCAGCCTGGAAACCTGGATATGCCCAACCCGCAATACATCAGCATCTCACAGCAGCCCAGACTTTCCTACAACAGTACACTATCACCATCAACACCAGTCAACATTTTCCGCAATCACCTTCTTATCCGGTTTACAGAAAACTGATCACACGGAAAGGAGCACACCGCAACCATCTCCTGTATGCACTACTGGGGAATTCCCCCTCCACCCCTTCACAACAGCGCAAGATTCATCTGCAGATAACCAGCCACGCCCATGAATGAAAATCACCAACAGCACAGAAACATAGACACTCAGGATTGTTATTGTAAACTGTGGCACACATTTTCCGTGCTGTATTATAATAAATTATGTTTGGTGTAGGTAGGGATGGGACTTGTCCTACCCACAGAGGCGGATGCTTGGCAGTCCACCCACCCGGAAAACACAGCCCAGCTTGGCGGGGTTAGTATACTTAATGTCTGCAAGTAATGAATCTGTTTATACCAAACAATAATTATAGACAGCTATATTGTCCTAATTTTGATTAAGAGCACCATCGTTCTACCGTGTATACAGATCATTAGCGCACGGGCCGATGAAAGGGCATCAAAACTTTGACAGTGTAATATCAAGGAGAATTTTAAATATTTTCTTGCCTACATATTCCCGCACGAGATCGACATGGGATGCTGTTCTGAGGAACAGATTTAAAAACATATATTTCCGTCTTTCGCATCAACAACGAAGATTCATCAGCATGAACACTTCACCATTACGTAAATATTGCCTAAGATTCTGATCAACCACGTGCTTTCACACCAAAAAAACCACGTGACTTTCACTTCTATTTCCAGTAAATTGGATCAAAGGCTTTAAACACAAGAACCGCCCATAATGTGCGACTACCACGGCGTGATGGAAGAGGCGAGAGGGGTGAGTTGGGGCAATTGTCGCTGACATCACCATGCTCTCCCACACCCCATCGGCCGTTCCAGCCTTAAATTAAAACAGGCGAGTTTATAAGCATCCAATCTGTAAAACCACTTCACCCTAATTAAAAGGTGAGCTTCCACAGGAATGAGTAATTCCGAGTTTTTACGTTGATCAGAGACCTGTTTTCCCGTTGAGTAGAGACGAAAGTGATATACATTTCTTCCTGTAATTATAATTACTCCCTTTACACGGGAGGAAAATTCATATGACTACAGGTTTAATAAATCAAAACTTTCCTTATAGGGCATGACCGAATCACCCTGGAACTTTCTAGTGTGATCATCTGCCCTCCTGTGACGTCACCAGATAGTATAAAAGGAGATCGCGAACTGAAACTTCATCTTCCCAGCAAAACCTGACACAAGGGAAGAACAAGCATTAGGCTACCTTCATGTCGCAAACCAAATTCTGCTGGTTTTCTTATTATTAATTTATCACTTCTATTATATATTACTTGGCAAGGAAAGTTATGAAGAGCTAGGAAAAATTAGACTAGGTTAGGAAGCCCGCACTGCCATTAATATGCGGAAATAAGATGTTACTTGCCGAGGACCTTGCCTTGTCCGACAGTTCAGAAGAGTCGACGCCAGCACCAGCCGGAAAGAAATATCCGTGTTCAGCATTTCAGCTCAACGGACAGCCATGTAGGCGTGCCTTCTCCCGTAATTCGGACTTGATGCTGCATGTTAATCATGACCATCTTATGAAGAGAGCTTTTTGTACCGACTGCAAATACCTTTATACTGCTACCCGTTATGGTGTGACCCACGCATTGACGGATAAACATCATGTGCTTGTAGTTACATTACAGCCTGGTGAACAAAGTGAAAACGTTGACGTGCTAGCCGCTCGTTTCGAAACTAGACTTCCTATTAATGTGCTTCCTATGAAGAAGATGGCCAAAACTAAACATACGAAACGGCGACAATCAGATTTCCTGCACTATTGACCAGCTACAGTAACCACCGCACCTGCAACACAGCGTGCCTTGAGCCACTACGCCACCATCGCCACCATCACGACGGAACCAACAGCATCATCAGCACCGACAGTACCTGCAGTGACGGTACCGGCACCACCTGCAGTTTCCACTCCGGCAGCACCCGCAGCAACGCCACCGTCTGCATCATGCACGTCATCAGCATCAGTTCAGCATCCGCATCCGTAATCGGCTGGCCAATTTCAGTAGTTATTACGACGTCGGCACCAGAACCCGCATTACAGGACATTTCAGATAGATCTATGTCTCATTGTAGCCTTATCACTGATGAGGAGATCAGCCTTATGGAAGAGATCCTGACCACCGCATCACGAACCAGCATCACCACACACCCACGCAGCAGCACACCAATGGATCCAGCCATACAGAAGACAACAACGCCAGAACGTCCTTGTGCCGGCAAGAAACATATAGCTCACTCCCAAGAAATCCGCGCCATGCCAAGGACAACCGTGAGTAAACTTCTGAAGTCCACGAAGATCCGGAAGCTATCTGCCAGCACCGCATCCGCCACAGCATCAGCAGTGGCATCCACGAAGACATCACCATTCCGGTGACTGCTCATCCGACTCACAGCACTCAGCCCGCCAGCAGCACGAACCACACCGAACACATCAACCACGACAGTGATGTCAGCAGTCACCTCACCACCGCTACTTCGCACGTCACCAGTCATCATTTCTGACACCACCAGCGCTTCTATGTACACATCAGCACCGTCTTCCAGCTATAGCCTTTCAGAGATGACCCTGTATAGTAGTGATATATCGGCAGTGGAGGATCACCCGCCACGTCCATCCTGTATGAGTCGCGGTACCCAGACCTGCTGGGAAAGCTTCGCCGCAGATGTTTGTGGACACTATTGCCGCGGTTGCAGCAGGATTTATCAATAGTTGTGCAAAACATAGAACTTATTATTATGTTTATTTTTAAAATACTTTTCTTAATATTATATATGTATTTAACAATTGAAACCCAGTCCCTAGGCTGACTACGGTCCTCCTACACAGCTGCGCAATATTCTTGCATAGCTGTGTCTCACCATAAAATAATCGCTGCAGATTCCTGTGTTGTAAACACGTCATGTGTGACCTAAGTACACAACGCACAGTAGCGAATATGTCATAATCCTGTCATGCAGTCTCAGCTACGCTGGGGCTGCCTGATGAACTAGTCTTTTTACTTTGTTATTATATATTATTTTTCTCATTATTTTCAAAGCCCATGTCAGTATGGCGGGGTGGATTTGGGGCTGCGAGAGCTGCTTGTGCGGAATCCGCACTGTATGCATCCGCTCATATAATCAGGATGCATACCACTAATATATATACATATCTATGTGCATCCCTTTTTTACCCGGGATGCACCATGTAAGTAAACCAGTCTGTGATACTCTGTCGGGTATACTTACATGATTATATAACCTGTATGCATTCTACTGTATTGTAATTATGGTACGTTGGAGCTTGGGTGTTCTCTGTGGAAAAATAATTATCCGCACCAAAGAGAACACCCATGCGAGCTATTGTTTAGGAAATCATTGTTCTAAATAATAAAATATGCATGCACCAAGAAATAAACACAAAACAAGAAAAAGAGCAGACCTAGAAAAATAATTCCAGGTCAAAAATTGAAATCAATGGTGTGCCTCCCTCCCAAACTCTTTCTCACCCTATGTGCTCTGTCTTATGAACACGCCTCTTTTGCGTCACTCTCCTCTTGGCTACGCACCTACTTGGGAAGTCTATAATTCCCGCCTAGCACGCTCCCGTGCACTCGATCCGCCATGCATGATCGTTTGCCACGGGTGTCAAACTAGGAGGGGGTGGTGTAGCGCGGACCGACCGGACGGGTACTGACCGTTCCAGCAAAGCTGGGTACGGAATGGCCACTCCCGATTCGCTCCAAGCATGCCCCCGACCCTTGGTAGAATAGTGCGCGTACATAAGCCCTATGAGAGAGGTTTCTCGTCAAAAATCGGATAAGTCTGATAAAACGTGTGATGCACATGCGCACGCATCAGAGCTTCTCTGACAACACGTCTCGGAATTGGAAGCGAGTGCATGCCTATAGTGTACCGAGTAAGTACTCGTAAATGTTTATAATTCATACCTTCTCGTTCTTCTTGGTACCGATTAGGACCACAATTAAAGCTTTTCAAAACTGTAAACCATTTTAAAATCGGCCCAGAAATGGCCGAGTTATCGTCGAAGCTCCCTGCTAAATAATACGTAGAATATTGCTATAACGTCTTAATCGTCTGTATATATTAAACTAAATACAGAGTGATTTGTACACGTGGTCGATATGTCACTAGTATGCCAGCATACTTATTGGCTGGCGCTCGGCCGATGATTGGTTGAGGCGCCCAGCTCTAACATCACAGCGAGTATAAAAGGGGTGAAAAATCGAGGATCAGGAGCATCGCCGGCGTGGAAGCCGGACACGCGCAGGACGACTCGACCACCAGGATGGCAGATGTAACCTGCTTACCTACTAGTGATTCTCACTTATATCGGTGACTTATGGAACCCAGCGCATCCACGGTGGTAGGATGTCCTCAGCATCCACGGAATTTTGGATACTCCCGGATGGCCATTCGCATCCAGACTTTCCTAACGCAACTTCTGCGGGAGGGGCCATGCGGGCCCGGAATGCAGTCCTACATGATGTAGAGCTACGGTGATTCTTGGTGGACGACTCGCCAGATCTGCCAACAACGCTGAAAAGTGGACACTAAATTCCGGACTGTATGTCGTGTGTGTTTTAATTAACTTTTGGACGACAGTCTGGGCGACTTCTCTAGCACCATGTGCCAAGTTATGTAACTGCTTAACATTATATACCGCCCTCTCTGTTAATGGGCAACCTTCAACTTTACCACTTCCGTCGCCAGACGGAAAGCTTTCTCACTCCCACATAAATTGTGATTTAGTAACAGAGAATATTTAATAGATGTCACTTCACTGCGCTGCTTCACTGTCCTGAGTGTGTACCGTATCTACCCTGCATGGAGGAGTCAGCTTGCGGAGCCAACCTGCGGAGACCAGCTGCGGAAATCGCCTGCGGAAATCTCTTCAGCTCCATAGAACGAGTCAACTGGCGCCATGAATATGTTAGTGCCTCAATTTCAGCAACATAGTAGCCTGTTCCATACCGATGACTATTAGATACTCAAGTAACTATACTATTGTACATCTAATTATTATTTCCGTATCTGGCACTGATGACTAATAGGTGCCTTTATAGCTCGCCGGGTCACGTCTGGGTCGTTCTGAGGCATATGCCGCACCACTTGTGCATGACGAACGATGATGTTGGCTAGCTCCCGGTCTCCGGGTTACAGATTCCGAACGACGCTGACCAGCGTGAAACAAAGACTGGCTCCTAAGGCCGGTGGAACTCAATCATTCCGGTGGGGCCATGCGACCATCGCTGCTAACATTAAATTGTACAGTATCAGCCCATGAATTTGTGTCACAGGTATGCCTGTCCATAGCAATTTCGTGATCTATGGACTTACAAGATTTGACGGGTGACCTAAAGTAATTAAAAGTGATTAAATATATCTAAACAAACCGTACAAGTTTGTGTGATACAATGATATTCAAATAATACATAACATAGAGACAGCCTGATGAACCTTTAAACGTGGAGTCACCGGAGGTAGCACACAGACTCGCAGGTCTGCAGAGGTACCCTTGTAAGGGAGGCTCCCACACACAAGATCACTAATTAACTTAATATAAGTTAGTATACCTCTATGCTGAAGAGGAAAAAGAAACTCCTAGTCGTGGCGAGAGGCTTTGTGCCTCACGCGGGCATTACTTCTAATGCTGTGTCTTTGGGTGAGAAGTAGTAGCCTCACGCGGGCCGCCATCACTGGATCCTTGCGAGAGGCAAGTGCCTCACGCGGGCCTCCATCACAGGAAAATGCTGCCACCACAGAAGCGGAGGGACAGAGAGGGCCAGAAAGGGCCACTCTGTATTCAACCAAAAGTGCTGTAAAGAAAATACCATCCTAGTGCAAATATAACTAAAAGTGTTGCATGCTGAATCCCGGAGGATTCCCAAGTCACCGTCTTATGTAGTTCCAAGATACTGAATTAGTAGGTGCCGCTTTTATTTATGCGGGCCTTCTTCTATGCATAACCTACGGTTTAGGTTTTAAAGACTGAACTATTTTAGGCCGCAAATAGTGGGAACCCTACCTATCTTTGGATACAGCTGTTAGTGAGGGCAGACACCCCAAGGCATCAAACCCTCAAGAATAGTGTGTGTACATGTTACATTGCGAGACATCCGAACTCGTTGAGGATCCAGGTGCCTTGTTCCATAACCACATAAAACAGCACAGGCCGATGGTTACCTTTTTACACAAGCAGATTATTCCAATTGACCTGTCGTTACGGTGGGGATTAGAGAGAGGAATATCCACCGTAAATGTCCTTCCCGCAAGGGTGTGGTAGATTCCAACATCATGCCCAGGCATTTGTACAGAATTCAGCGGAGATGCGCATCTCGTCTGTCACCAAATCTTATGGAGCTAAGTCATTGACCTAACATTAGATTTATATCCAAGCTGGCCAAATATGCCCTGCGGTGCAGGAGATATATCCTAAAAGACATAAAGAGAAATAATAATAATAATAATAATAATAATAATAATAATAATAATAATAATATTAATAATAATAATCATCTTGAGAACGGCTCTCCAAGTGTGATACCAGCGATTGAAAAGAAGAAGATAATAATAATGTTTTCGCAGTGCTTCCTACATTGGCAATGACACTAACTAACAAGTATCCGAAGATACAGGGGAGGTGTATGTAACACCGCACCTTGGCCATCACTGCTCTGAAACCTCCAATAGTTACACAGGGTCTGATCAGTCCACGGTGCGGATAGTGACATCCAAACAATTAAGAAGCCATAAGGCTTAGTGGAGCATGAAGAGAGACAATAACCTTATAGATATGAGGCCCTATAGATATATTGGCCAATTTAACACAACCTTCCCGGTGTACGGAGCTAGATTACCGTAACGACAGGAACAGAGGCGTACACTATATGTCTCCTAATGACGAAATTGTCTCTAATCACATTAAACCTATCCTATCATAAGGTTTAGTCGGTAGCATGCCAGGCTAAACAGAGTTATAGTGTAGTTCGGATTGACCATGCGGGTACCGGCCGTACCAGCTAAGCTGGGTACGTGCCGTCCTTCCTGGATTCGCTCCTTGAACACGTCCCCTGGGTAGAGCCATAAGCGTATATGAGCCTATGAGAGAGATCGCGTTATAAAAACGAATAAGTCCGTTAAAGCGCATAGATGCTATTTTTACAGAGCACATAGTTTACAACCAAGATGGGATGACGCTTTTAGTGTACCGAGATGGTACCATGTAATCTTTCTTAATTACTTGTTCCCACCGATTCTGTCATCAATCAAGACCTGAATTCGACGGGCTTTCTAAATCTGTAAACAATTTCAAAATGGTTAAGAAATGGCTGAGTTATCCACGGAAAACCCTTCTTGGTTAACTTCAAAATAGTGCCATGACGTCATAACCACGTGGACGCAGAACTTCTAGAATGTTCTAGAACATTCGACTGCGGTATTATTAGCCACGCGCTGATTGGCTGTTGCTCGGCCGGTGATTGGTTGGAGATTGTGCTTGTGACGTCACGAGTAGTATAAAAGGAGACGCGATCAAGAGATCGAGAGCATCCTCGGCCAGGGGCCGAACAGGTTGGACCTGTGACAGCTACTATCAGCATGACAAGGCACAGATCACTTCGCTTTCTGTCGGTTTTTCTCCTGTAGATAGCAGTTACCCAATCCACCGCACAAAAACAATTTTGTAACGCCCCTTACTTGCGGGAGCAATTTGGAACTTTCTATTATTGTTCATGAGCATTAAGATCTACTGCGGAACACGAACTTGCGGTAAGGCCTTTACAGCCTGAATATGTGATTCTACAGATGTAGAGGCAGCGATGTTCTTTGGTGGATGACTCGCCGGGTCTGCTGGCCACGCCAAAAAGTGGCATTTCAACCATCCCCGCACTGATGTCATGCAGGTTCTTTTAACTTTCGACCGCAGCAAGTAAACTTTGCCCGGTGTGTCTTCAGAGCTGGCTGACGTACCCAGCACCGTTAAGCTTTGTTTTGTATCTTCATCTGCATTTAACAACCCCCGCTTGTGATCGGGTTGTTATCAACTTCCATCCATACCATTGGTGTACGGGAACTTTCTTCACAGCAGTAATGCTATTGTATCTCTTACTGACTGCTCTTTAGACATTCTATATTGTGATTACAGTCTTGAGTTCGATCCGCTCCCGTCATAGGCAGCTTGCAGGAATCTTGTTTGCGGGAACCAACCTGTGGGAACTTTCCAGCTTCCTGGGAATGCATCAACTCACGTCAACCAAAGAATTACGCATCAATTTCAGTAACAGGATAGCCAAAGTTAAGAATGGCTACCGATTATTCAAGTAACTATACGTAACATTTTAATTATTCCGTTAAATGTACTTTACTAATTATATCATATCTGTATAAACGATTCCGATGACTAAGAGGTACCGTAACGGTCTTAGGACCGCTAGTTATAATTTCTGTATATGTTTATAGTTATTCTCATTTTCTGTAAGGTGTTTTCACTAACCGCACCATAGTAGGTTCGTTAACCTGTACTAAAAATATATAATTCTGGTCATTTGATACTGTATTGATTGTTCTGGTTAGTTTATATATATATGGCCAGTAGCCATCAGTTCATATGTTTTGTTTAGTTGTAGAAAATATATAGGACTGCAATGCACGTAGGAAACATTATACAGCAACACTTATATATGCAACACTTTTTCCCGCCACCAACAATTTTTCACTGAGGTCGCTGTCCGTGCTATAACTTTGTTTAAGCCGGCATGCTACCGACTAAACCCTTTTCTATTCAGCCCGATAGGATAGATTTAATATGATTAGAGACGATTTCTTTGTTAGGAAATGTGTGGTATACTCTTCTCTGCCGGTAGTTGCGATAATTTAGCCCCACACTCCGGCAAGACTCATAACTCTAAGATTTTGTCTCGCTTCATGTTACACTCAGCCTTGTGGCTTCTTAATTGTTTGGATGTCCCTATCCGCACCATGGGCTGATCCGACCCTGGGAAACTGTTGGGGTTTCCGAGCAGTGATGGCCAAGGTGTGGTATCACACACATTCCCTCCGTATCTTCGGATACTTAGTAGTTAGCACTTTTGCCAATGTAGGAAAGCACTGAGAACACATATCTTAATTATTATTTTATTTGCCAAACAATCCTCCCGCACCGCAGTGCAAAACTGGGCAACTTGTATTTAAACCTAACGACAGGTTAAATGATTAGTTCCATAGGACCTGATGACGGGTGAGATGCGCATCCCCACCGAATTCCGCAAGAATGTCTGTGCACGATATTTCGATCTGCCACACCCTCACGGGAAGGACATCTACGGTGGGTATTCGTCTCTCTTACCCCCACCATAATGATAGATCAGTTGCCTAAAAATTCTTTTGTGAAAAGTAACCAGTGTCTTGTGACGTTTTATGTGGTTACGGAGCGAGATGTCCGGATTCTTATCCAGTTCGGAGATCTTGCTAAGTAACATGTATGAGTGCTCTCTTCAGTATTGATGTCTTAGGGCATCCGTTCCCAATGACAGCCGTGCCTAAAATAGTTCTTGTTTCTAAAAACTAAACACTAGTGAAGCAAAGAAGAAGGCCTGCATAAATAAAGTGGCAACCACTAAATCAGCATACTAAGAATTATATAAGACGGTGACGTGGGAATCCCTCGGGAATCGTTCGCCCCGTCTTCACTTAAAACAGCACGCAACCCTATAATCATAATCTCACTAGGTATGGTCTTTTCTTTTCAAACATTTTGGTTGAAATATTAGAGTGGGCCCATTCTTGCCTACTACTCTTCTCCCGCTTTAGGTAGTGGCGACACCTTCCCGAGGCGGAGGCCCGTGCGAGGCACTTGCCTCTCGCAAGGATTCAGCGCCGACGGCCCACGCGAGGATAATACTCCTCACCCAAACTAGCACTAGGATTAGTGCCCGCGTGAGGCACATGGTTTTTCGTCCGAGATAATCTTCTTTCCTTTCAGCTTAGAGGTATAATAACTTATATTAAGTTAATTAGTTAAGTCTCATGTACGGGAGCCTCCCTTGCAGGGATACCTCTGCCGACCTACGTGTCTGTGTGGTACCTCCAGGAGCCCCACGTTTAAAAGTTCATCTGGCTGTCTCTATGTCTTGTATTTTCGTATGCTCGTCATTTTATCTAGCATACTCGACAGTCTGTTTAGGTGAAATCATTGTATAGAATTATTTTAATTAGGTCACCAAAATCAAATCTTGTAAGTCCATAGATCACGAAATTGCTATGGACAGGTATACTGGTGACACAAACTCTTGGGATGAGACAGAAGTGTTTAATGCTCACGGCGATGGTCGCACTGCCCCACCGGAACGATTGAGTTCCACCGGACTTAGGAGCCGGTTTTTGTTACCCGCAGGGCAGTCTCGTACAGGATCCGTCACCCCGAGACCAGATGCTAACCAGCATCATCATTCGTCGTGCACTTGCGGCACGGCGAGTCGACATAATACACCGGAGCGGCCTGACACTACCCGGCGAGCTACAATAGCACGGACAGTGACCTTAGTGAAACATGACGGTGGCCGGAAAAAGTGATGCATATATAATTGTTGGTGTCTAGTATTTCCTAAATGCACTGTGGTCCTAAGTTTTCTATAAATATTTCTAACTAACCAAGTACAAATCGGTAACAGTATATGATTAGAACGGTGATAATACAGGTTGACAGACCTAATACGGTGCGGTTAGTTAAAGTACCTTACAGTAAATAAGGATAACTATAGACAGTACTAATAAAGAAATTATAAGATGCGGTCCGAGGACCGGTATGGTACCTATTAATCATCAGTACCTTTTTACGGTAATAATATAATAATTAAAGATGTAATTAAAGATATATCATGTATGGTTACTTGAATACCCAGTAGCCACACCTATATAACGGGCTACTATGTTACTGAAATTGAGATGTCACTATACTTATGACGTGAGTCGACATGTTGTCTGGAAGCTGGATATTGTCTCCGCATGCAGATGTTCCACAAGACAGGGTTCCCGCATGTTGTTCCAGGACGGTAGCGGTACCATCTCAGGACAGTATAACACAGTTATAAGTAATGTTTACTGAATAGCTAGTAAGTTCTACACAATAATACGGTAGATATAAAATTTCCCGTTATAACAACGGTGAGTTTTAATGTTAAGATAACCCATTAACAGAGAGGGTTATTGATACAGTTGTAATTAAGATATACTTATTTAAGCTTAATGGTGCGGGATGCGTCAAATAGCTCTTGTGGCGCACCGAGCAAAGTTTACGTGGCTGCGATCGAAACGTTAAACTATCTCACACGACATGCAGTGTGGTGGTTGATTGTCCACTTTTCGGTGTGGCTGGCAGATCTGGTGAGTTATCCACCAAGAAACATCGCTGGCTCTACGTCATTTAGAATTACATAACTGGACCTTAAGGTTCCGCCGTTAAATAGTTCCTATACCGTTAGTAATTAAACAGGAACATTTTGCACTATAATGATATAATTTACAGTGAGGTGGCCTGAGAACTATCGTGGTCCAAGCTAAACTGGAAGTTGAGGCGTACCGAGATGATGCTGAATTCCGTCTTCGGTGCTCCAGTTATTCAGTCAGGATCCCATGCTTGGGCAGCTCCCGACTGGTCGGTCCCCAGCCGATGACTTCCTCGATTTGCTGAAATCATCCCCTTTTATACTCCATGCAATGTCAGAACCTGGCTGCTTCAACCAATGAGAATTAGCTGAACCAGCCAATCAGCGTGCTGGAAATCCGTGACGTGTACACATCTATCTAAATATTATGATAGATATAGATGTGTAGATGACGTAGTACGTCACGTGTACGCAAAACCCTGATTATCTAGCTATATATATATATATATATATATATATATATATATATATATATATATATATATATATATATATATATATATATATATATATATATGCGATTACGACGTTACAGAAACGTTTTGAGAATAATTTAACGGAGAAAGACGGCGATAACTCAGCGATTAATGAACCGATTTTAAAACGGTTTTTAGATTTGAGAAGCCCATCGAATTTTGGTGTTGATTGATACCAGATTCAACTGAAACACATAATTATTAAGAATTAAGAAGATGTGCCTACTCGGCACGCTAAAAGCGCCACTCGCTCCTGGACGTGCTACACATCATCGTCACATGCTCTGTCAATACAGCGACTAGAGCGTGTATCCGCGCTACGCGTTTTAACGAACTTAGTCGTTTTTACGACGAAATTCCTCCCGTATAGGCTTATACACACTTATAGCTCTACCCAAGCATGGTTGGGTTGGGGTGGGGGGGGGGACGTGCTTATGGAACGAATCCAGGACGGACGGCGCGCACCCAGCTTAGCTGGTACAGCTTGTACCCGACCGGTCGATCCGTGCTACACCTTCCCGGTCTTAAGACCGCAATTTATAATTTCCTTATTACTGTTCATATTATCCTCATTTACTGTATGTGCCTTAACTAACGCACCTTTTAGGTCTTCCAACCTGATACTTACTACCTTATTAATTCTTATATAAATTGTCATTGTTCATTGCATTGGCTAGTTGTAAATGGCAGATAGCCATTCTGTTGATATGTTTTGTTTAATTATAGAAAACTTAGACCGCAGTACACGAGGAAATACTAAACAGCAACATTTATGTCCGCCTCACTTATTCCCACCATCATCAATTACACTGACGTCGCTGGCCATGCTCTAATTGTTTGAGCCCCTATTTAGCTCGATAGGATAGGTTAAAGTGGTTAGGGACAATCTCTTCATTAGGAGACATATAGTGCACGCCTCTTTTCAGGTTGTTGCGATAATGTAGCCCTGCACTCCAGCAAGGTGTAAAATTGGCCAAATGCCTATAGGGCCTCATATATATCAAGTTATTATTTCCACGATCCACCAGCTCAAATTTGGGTGCGTTGTGATGTAACATAGCGACCCATGGGAAGCTAGGTGTCTGTGCCCATTGGACAGCTGTATCTAACGATAGGTAGGAATCGCTGCCACTACAGCATCTTGGAACTACATAAGACGGTGACGTGGGAATTCTTCGGAAATCGCTCGTTCCACCTTCATGTAAACCAGTACAGTTTGGTCGCACGGCCCCGCTGGAACATCAGTGCTCCACCGGCTCTAGAAGTAATTTTTGTACACCACGGAGAGACGTCATATGGGATCCGCAACCCCGAGATCTGCAGCTAACCAGCCAACCCGGTCGTCACGCACTTGCGCAAGATGGGCGGATATCTATCAGCGGACCAGCATGTACCCCCATGAGCTACACATTCTCTCCACATGCTAACTGTATCTGTATCTGTATCTGGAATTCCAGCCGCAATGGGCTCAACTCTACAGCAGTATGCTAAGGACCAATGTCAATTTATTATCACGAAGTTCAAAGACGTAATGTACAAGTCACACACAGACATAGTTTGACAACGTAGATACATGTAGAAGTGTGTAAAACTAATATTTATAGTGAAATAGTCCGTGCATAATGCTAATAAGCAATATTTGGAGCTGTACATGTGGATAGTTCAATCAGCCTTGTGCACGCCAGATGCAGAGAATAGCAAAGAAAGCATGTGACCATTGCTATTTCAAGTGAGTTTGTGGAGGAGAGCTTATACCTTGGCTCAACAAGAATTTTCGTATGATTAAGGATCAGTTGAGTGATATTTTCAGGCTCATTTGTTAGCTTGCTGATGTGATCTACATCATTTTTCCGGTAGAGTATAGAGAGGATTCTTTTCAGATACAGATTTCTGCACTCCTCCAGCCTTACACAAGAGACAATGAAGTGAGTTGTGTCTTCTGGAGCAGCATGACAGAGTGGACATTCCTCCGAGACTGAGTGCTGATTGAAACGTGCATGGCTTGTCGGCAGTATGTAGGTGCCTGTTAGTAGTCTTGCTTTGATTGCAGCTCTTGTCGCATCAGCAGACGCCCACAGTGGTGGATGGTGTTCACTGCACATGCTGTAATGGTCAGGTACATGAGGCTGGATTTATCCACATAGTCAGATTCCCATGAGGAGTGTATGGTGCAGTTTATTTGAATGTCGACCAGAGATTTCCACACTGTCTTTGTAGGCATGTTGCTAATCAGCTGGTAGATGCTTGGCAGTTTGTATGTATCTAGTAAAGATTGACATGCCACAAACGAGCTGTTGCTCTTGTTGGACTTTACTGCAAGGTGTCTGACACGTTGTCTGGCACATTGTCTGGTGTACATCTCGTGCGTATATATAGGCTATCTCGTATGGCCATGCATGCACAGCGGGCCATCTCATGGACTCCATTATTCTGAGCCTCTCTTAAATGGCTTTATTACGCTCATTGTCCTACCCCAGGGGATGGGAGCGTAGAACGTCCCGCGTCCGGCTGTCCCATACCCAGATGAACTGGGCCGGTTCGTACCTGGCTGGTAGATCTGCGCTACACTACCAACACATGCGTGATGGCGATTTAAACCAACTTTAAAGAATTATTCAGACCAATTTCCTTTCACTGATATCTTAGCCAATACATGAATGATTTCAAATCTGTAAAGAGATTCGTGTTTTTCAACGAATCCTGGTGTCGATTCACACCAGGATGGATGGAACGGATCCCATATTACGGATTCCCTATATTACTGATAGTTATATCATTAGAATGCCATTCCCCATACCATCAGCACACCGTGGCTGCGCTAACTTCAACTGGCGCGCATGCGCGCAAGGCATTCCTGCGGACTCTATTATTCCACGCTCGCCATATGGTGGCTACATGCGCTGACCTATAGAATCAATGGGGGCGTGGCTTGGAGCAGCTCAGACCGGGTCATTCGTACCTGGCTGACCCGGGTCAGTTTGTATCAGACTGAGCGATCTGTGCTACACCACCCTCTCCTAACCTGGCACTACATGCCAAGCAAAATCACCTCAGCAGATCGCTTGCCGTAAAGTGAGTGCTAGGTGAGAATTATAGACTTCTCATTGGCGTGTAGCCGAGAGGATAGAGTGACGAGTGAGGCACATGGTTTATAAGAGATAAGACACAGGTGTATGAAGAGTGTGTAGATGTGTGTGGATTGGAATACTTTTGATTATTTTTGGGGCGGGGTTTCATTTTTTTTTGTGGTGCATACTTTATTTATTTGTACATTATAATACCTAAACAATAGTTCTTGAGGATGTCCTCTTTCAGCACTGTTAATTATTTCCCGCACCGAGGACGTCCAGGCTCCAACGTACCTTAAACATAACTAGTGTGGCTCTTTTAGGGAGCCACACGAACGGCTCTCACTGCCCCTTTATATCAATCCTATTCAATAGGATGTTAAAATAATAATAAAATATATGAAAAATTATATTATATGGTTATTATGTCAAAAGTGCCAAGCAGTCTCGACTAATTTGTCGACACGGCATGGCCATACAGCAATACGACATACGGTTTGTATTCTCAGAACGGCCATTAGCCTCTCTGGGAAGGGTTTCAGTTACGTTAAAACATATAATAATAAGAAAAGTAATTAATAAAAAAAATATACATGACTAATAGCCAAGTCATTGATAAATAACATTCACAATTCAGTCCATGGTGGCGGTGTGCTATTCATGAAGATTTACTTAAGAAACTCCAAATAAATTTGAGTGGATTGATCACTCTTAATAGCACAAGAATATTTGATATGGCTAACTGAAATGTTCACATCCGCATTGCCACCAATTATCGTGTATGAATTCCGGGGCTGAAATGCTGCTGTGGGTGTGATGATGCTACTGACGCGTGTTGATGTGCTACTGGTGAGCTGATGCTGGACGTGGTGGTGTGACTGGCTCTGCTGATGGGTGTAATGCTGACTGGCGGTGGTTCTGGTGGGCGCTGATACTGTTGGTGTGAGTTCCGTGTTTGTGGCGGTGCTGCAAAGCGTTACTGTGGTGGTGATGCTGATTGACGCTGTAGTTGATGTGGTGGTGCGACTTGGTGTGATGCTCAGTGCGAGGCTGCTCGGTTTGGCGGCAGTCGTGATGCTGCATGAGGCCGTTATTGGTGATGTGGTCCTGCGTGTGGTGATGGTCGTCTTTGCGTATTTCGGATTTGGCATTGTTGCTGACATGGTCCAGCGATGTTTCTGGGCAGAAATTAACAACCGGTTCACGGTGATTCACGAAACTGCAAATATCGGACTGACACCAGCAGGAAAAACTGCTCGGCGCTTCTTTCCACCAAATACTTTGTTTGGCGTGGTTGGTTTAAGTACTGATGGATCTGAAAATGTTAATGTTCTTTCTGGAGTTGTACTTTCCAATGCCGTTAATGCTATAATGCGCGTAGTATTACTATCCAAAGCTATATCTAAACCTGTCAAGGAAAATGAGTCCATTATTTCTGGAACGGAAACTGACATTGTTGTTGCTTACTCTCACAGACTATTTTCTTTGCTGGTGAGTGTGCACGACGACGCTTAGGCCGACCATATTCTGTCCACCTAGGCTGTCTATAAGCGAGCTTCGGGCCAAGGACTGCCCAGCTTTCGTTTTCTTCGCCACATACTAGGTTCATGAAGGAAACAGCGTGCCCTGTTTTTGATACATGGGTTGTGCTGAAACATTGTCCAGGTAAGTTACTATGCTGTAAAGGGTACGTATTAATGATTATGAGTTATGGGAACTTTGAAAATATGTAGTTGTACTTTAGTGTATAAATTGTTATTCAAGTGTCAATCGTAATGGCAGATCAAGAAATTCGAGAACAGCTTGAAGCTTTATTTGCGTGGAAGAATGCAGTGGAAAGTGGGCATGTCCTGTTAGCAATCCTCCACCTGTAACTGTAGTGGTGACGACCGATAAGAAGCTCAGGAAATTCAACAGGCAATGTGAAGCTGTAGATGACTGGATAGAAGAAGCCATCAGGATTACTCTATCAATGCAAGTTGGAGGCAGTCGAATTTGCTAAGCGTTATTTAGAAGGAACCACTAGAGAAGAAATCAAATGTCATCCCATTTCAGCGCATTCAGACGAGGCTGGAGAAAAGGTGCAGAAAGCTGCACATGTCGCTGTGCAAGAGTTGAGTACAACTGTTGAAGAATCAATGATAGATCAGTTAGGAAAACTAGTTGGGACATTAGTTAAGAATAAAAAATCTATGGGTGAACATCTTAAGCAGATAACATGTGAGCTCGGACAGTTAAGGAGTATGTCTGAAATGTCCAGTGCATGGAAAAGTGAGCCTGCTGGTGGTATTGATCAAGTTATAGTCCTCACAGTCAACAACAACATAATAGGAATAGAGAAGTGAATGTCCCAGAGAGGGATGCCTATGGAAGGATCGTCTGCTACACGTGTAGGGAGTCTGGCCACATCACCAGAAATTATCAAAGTCTCATGGAAAGGCCATCGGGAAACTAATCTCTCCTTTCTCAAGGATCCAGGAGTCTGGAGTGAAAAATGGCCCTATCAACATGGGTAATAATGTAGATAGTAATCTTATTGGGAATAGCCCTATTCATCTGGTTTCAGTGGGCCGAGTAGACTTAGATGCAATGATAGATACTGGTTCTCAAGTAGACACCATTAGCGAGAAATTCTTTCGTAGACACTTCATTGAGAATCACCTCATGGATCCAGGGATGTGGTTGAAATTAACTACTGCTAATGGGTTAAGCATACCATATTGTGGTTATTTTGAATATGACGTAATTATAAGTGGTGTTGTTGTGCCATCTAGGGGCATCGTGGTGGTGAAAATCCTTATATGTGTTCCAGTATTGCTAGAAATGAAAGCATTAGGGCGGCTTCCTTCTCATGTAGCTTGTACCAAGCTTGTGCCGCCTACTAAGTTTTTGACTGATCATGTAGTTTGTGGATTTGCAAGTAGCTGGTAACAGACCGATATGTGTACCCGGCCAGAGTGCCTGTGTCATTAGTGTGATGAGTCCTCCGACCAAGGATGTTCGTTTAGCTATAGAACCAATAAAAAATCTTCAGGGACAGTGAGTTCTTACTCCTGTGGTTGTTGAGAGTTGGGTAGGACCTTTACATATTCATGTTATGAACGTAGGAAAGAGTGATGTGTGGCTGCACCCTCGGTGCACAGTAGGAGCATATCACCAAGTTCAAGTAGTAAAGCATGGTTATGTAGAGCTTAACCGTATTTCAACATTGGTAGAGGAAATCAGAGTACTTTCTGACCAAATTGTTGATCAAATAAGTGATTGTGATTATCATTGTTCTGTGGATTGTCTGACTGCTAGTTGTGATACATGTAGTGAACTGTGTGTACCAATCATTAAAGATGCAGTTTTAACACCTGTTCAGTTTCAACATGCAAATGAGTTATTATGTAAGCATAGTGATATTTTCGCCACTGATGATGATGATCTCTGATATACCTAGATCGTGAAGTATATTATACAGACAGACGATGAAACCCTTTGAAGCAACCTTTTCGCCATTTACCTCCGTCGCAGTGTCAAGGAGTAAAAGACCATATTAGAGAGTTGGTGAGAAAATCCGTTAATAGGCCTAGTACTAGCCCATATGCTAATCCGATTGTGATCATTAGAAAGAAGGTCAATAGCATTCATCTGTGCCTAGATTGACAAAAATTAAATGTATTTATACAAGTAATCGTCGCATTACATATGCCGTTCAGGTGACACAATGCCCCTGTCAATACGAAAATTAAATAGTAAAATTCATAGACGCTTTTCTGCTTCCACGAATAACTGAATGATTGGGTGCGTTATTGCGATTTTGCTCAATGGATCTAACATCTGGGTACAATCAAGTAGCTTTTGAGCAAAATGACAGACCAAAGACTGGATTTACTAGTCCATTCAGATTTTATGAGGATTTACGTATGCCATTCGGCTCAATGACTGCCCCAAGTATGCTTCAAAGGTTGGTGGGGTTAACTCAGGAATCTTTCGGATCAAGCCCATCTTATTTATTTGGATGAAATTCTTGTGCATTCGAAATCGTTTAAACAGCATCTGGAATGGTTTGATGTAGTGTTGACACGTTTAAGACAGCATGGTTTAAAGATCAAACCTTCAAAATGTACTTTTTTCCGCTGTGAAGTCAAGTATCTAGGACATATAGTTGACAGTCATGGGATTTCAACAGACCCTGATAAGCTAGGTTGTGTGACGGATTGGTCAACGCCAATTACTCCCCGTCAGTTACATGCTTTTCTTGAAGTTTGCTCATATTACAGAAGATTTGTAAAGGATTTCGCAAAGGAGGCTGCATCGTTATATTTTTGTGAGTCTAAGGCCAATCAGGCATCAAAGATGAGTCAAGTTTATCGTATCGAATGTGGTGATGACTAACAGCAAGCATTTGATCAGTTGAAGCAGAAATTTGTAAGTCCACTTATACTAGGTTATGCTGATTTTGATTCACCATTTATATTGAAAGTTGATACCTGGCAGCAAGGGATTGGTGTGATATTAAGTCAGGAAGGGGGGTGAACGTAGGCATGTCATTGCTTATGCTAGTCGTGGATTATGAGGTGTGGAACGGAACATGGAACATCATTCTTGGGCTTACTTGGGCGGTCTCTGATAAGTTCAGAGAGAACCTTTTAGGGACCAAGTTTATAGTTTGGACAGATAGTAACCCTCTCGTGCATCTTAGTTCTTCCAAGCTTAGTGCAGTTGAATAATGTTGGGTTAACAGTTTAGCATCATTTGACTTTGTGGTCAAATACTGTATGGGAGGTTTTAACCTGGATGTGCATGGGATTTCTCATATGCAGCATCCTCAGATGGACCATCATGATTTTGCATATATATCGTGCGAGCCCGGTGTATGCCATTACCAGCATGTCTTGGAGTTTCATCAGAAAACAGTAAGACTTCGCAGGAGGCAAAAGGAGTCTCTGACTTTGTGACTACTGTAGATGTATCCATGACAGGAAGTTTTCCATCTTATAGTAAGGAGGATCTTGTAGTAATGCAAAGTAAAGATGACGATATTCAGTGAGTCCAATATTATCATACATTACATCATAGACCAAGCGGAAAAGAACGAAGCGGTGAGACAAAAGAAGTGAAGGTGCTAGTACAACACTGGAAGTGGTTGATCAAAAAGGAAGGACTTATGTACCGAGTTGGTAAGGACACTATTGATGGTGTCACTCACTAGTTAGTTTTGCCGAAAGTATTACAGTTTGAGGTTTTGAAGTCATGCCATGATAGATGTGAACACCAAGGGGTGAACCATACGATAGAACTTCTTAGGCAAAGATGTTATTGGCCAGGAATGACCAAAGATGCTAATAATTGGTATGAGAGAGGGCCTAAGTTTCCTGTAGCGAAATTGTCACCAAAGATATGGACCCAATTGAAAGTATTACTTTGTTGGTGTCACTGGAAGTGTTGGCCATAGATTACACTGTGTTAGCGCCATCTATCGGTGGTAAAGAAAATGTTCTTGTGATGACGGATATCTTTTCGAAGTTCGCATATGCAGTTGCAACTACAGACCAAACAGCGGTAACCACTGTACTTGTGCGTTTCTAAGTTACGAAGAGCCTCAACATATACATTCTGATAGAGGGTTAGATGTTTGAGTCGGTGATTGTTAGTGAGTTGTGTCAAGCACACAGAATTAAGTAAAGCTGTACCACTTCATTCCCAAGGCGATGGTCAGTGCAAAAGCTTTAACAGGACTCGTCACGATTTGCTTAGAACATTACCAGAAACAAAGAAGCAGAGATGAGCAGACTTCCTACCAGAAGTACTTTATGCTTAAAATGCTACACCACATGCATCCACAGGCTATTCAGTGTGGTGTCTTATCTTTGGCCAGGATCCTAGATTGCTAATTGACATATTACTTGCAGTTGATATGAGGGAGGAGAGTTCTGACTCATGGATTACCTCAAATGCGAGGGCATTGAGGAATGCGCATCATAAAGCATGAGAGCAGCTGCAGGTAGAAGCAGGTACACTTAAACAACGGTACGATAGTAAGGCCCAAGAGTATCTATTAGAGATTATATTACGATTATTATTTTTTAATTAATTATTATTATATACGAGAGTATATTTACAGAACAGAGTCAAGGGTAAAGCAAATATCGCTGACTGCTGGAGTTTATGAGATTTTCAAAATCATTGATTGGTTAGGTCAGAGTACTGTGTATATAGTGGAACCAGCAGTAGGTGCTAAGTGTCATGTTGTGAATCAGGCAGATATAAAACCTTGTCCATTACCACATGGCGATTTAGTGACGGATGTTCAACATTCTGTTGTCAAGTGACCCATTGAAACCAGTAAATTGCTGGATTATTCAGATAGTGAGTCAGACGTCGAAATTACAATGTTGCCTCCTCAGATTGGTGCCATGGTGAGGGCAATGGTAATAGCAGGCGAGCCTCTTCCTCCGCACGATCTGGCTGATAATATCCGAGGCATTGCTCTTGGTGAGCAATTATCAAGGCCAATTAATGATCATGCTGACATTCTGTCATCATCACTTAGATGGGCTCAGAGAAAGATCGCAGCGGCTCATTCAAATCTGTTTGGTGATCCACATTTCGTTTTAGAGCACACGATTTGTGTATGGGTATGATTGTGAGCATGGATCGTCTGCTTCGATAGCATGATATTAAAATTTAAATATTGTGTCTTTATGTTAAAGTGATTGTATAATTATTGTGTGGTAGGAATTCGGAGTTGCTGAGATGTCAACTTGAGCAGGGGAGAGTTTGAGGATATGAGATACTCAATTAGCGTAGGTAGCTGATGCCACATTAATTCTGTGTTTCTATAAATATTAAATGGTCCTTCGTCCAGAGTGTGTAGCCCGGGAATAAGAATAATATTCCAAAACATACCGTGTGCTCTTGGTTTCAATAGATGTCGACATGTGTGTTGGTGAACACACGGAACAACCATTTTCTTGTAAAAACAGCAGCGTCATGTGTGCAAAGTAGAACATAAAATATGGCGTGGATAAGTTTATTTTGTTGCTTAACCTTTATAGTCATTGTGTTTTCTGTGTAGCTTGTGTAAAGGTTTAGTGAATAGAATGCGAAGTGTGATCTAGTGACTTGTATCTAAGTATGGAAATGTTCGCAGATTTAAAGGGCATTTGTGGTGGGAGAGATTGAGGGGAATCCATCTACCATTGGGAGTTGATCAGGTCGGGAGCTGTTTCGCTGAGACATGGTCAGTTCAGGAGTGTACGATTGGGAGCATGTTCAGATTGGAAGTGTTCTGTTCGAGCACGTATGACCAGTAATTGTTTAGTCCAGGAGTCATTTAGTCCTGGAGTCCTTCAGCCCGGAGTCATTTATTCTGGTGTTATTTGACCAGAAGTCGTTTGATCGGGAATCATCCAGTTCGGGAGAGACTTAGTGGTAGTTGTTCAGTCGATATATACACCTGTGCAAAAGTTAAGCACCACCCTATTTTTACGCACATGCGAGGGTATATTCATGTGCTATGAAGAAAGCAATAGCATAAACATTTATGTACCCATCCATCTTAGTGCAAGAGGTAATAATGCAACTAGAGGAATGCTGATTATGATGGTGGGGAAACACTGTATGTTTTTGTTTGAACTTGAAAACGAGGCCTGAATATGGTTACGTTGACACAACTGACAACTATTGCCCTACAGTTGACACACGTGGCTAGATTGTCATTAATGGTGTCTGAAAACGAAGTTTAACATCTGTGCACGAGTTTGAGACTGTCATTATTAATACGGGGTATATCCACCTTGTGCCTGGATGACGGCCTGGACACGACGTCTCATGCTGGTCACCAACCGACTGATACGCCATTGTGGTATTCGTTGCCATTCAAGATGGAGTGCGTCTGTTAATTCCTGTAGGTTCTGCACAGGAGGATTCCTCCTTCTCACCATGTTTCCCAGAATGTCCCAGATATGCTCAATAGGGTTCATGTCAGGGCTCCTTGCTGGCCATGGTAGGGTTTCGATGGCATTCTGGCGGAGGTATTCATGCACAGCTCTAGCATGATGTGGTCGGGCGTTGTCATCCATGAATATAGGGTGGGTTCCAGGTGCATGATTTACAAAATGAGGGACCACAACTCTATCCAGTATGGAATCTTGATATCTTTGTCCATTTAGTGTTCCAGGTACAGTCAACAGATCCAGCTTACAATCAAATGAGATGCACCCCCATATCATAACGGAACCTCCACCAAATGGAACTTCTTCCATGATGTTACGTTGGTCATACGCCGTGCGTCTGGACCTCCATACACTAGTTCGACCATCTGTGGCATGAAGCAGGAACCGACTTTCATCGGACCAGTGTACCCGTCTCCAGGATCTCATGTTCCAGTGTCTTCTTTCGTTGCACCACCTCAGATGCTCCTCTTTGTGGTGTGCAGTGAGGAGAGGACGTCTGACAGGTCTCCTAGCTTTCATGCCAGCAGCATACAGTCTCCTTTTGACGGTAGACATTGACACTCTATTGCGCGTTTCCCATTGCTGGCTGAGCACTCTGCTGTTGGTGAATGGAGATCTCCTAACAAGGCATACTAGGACTCGATCATCACGGGCAGTAGTCTTCTTCGGTCTTCCAGATCTAGGCCTGTCCTTCACCTCGTTAGTTTGCCCATGTTTTGCAATCAAACGACTGATTACAGTATGGTTAATGGTCAGCTGTCTGCCAATCTCTCTGCATGACATACCAGTGGTATGCATGCCTATGATTTGCCATTTCACACGATCACTTAACCTTCGTCTTGCCATAGTGGTTCACAATCAAGAGCTAATTCTCTCTGTACAAATAAACCACGGTCATGAACACAAAATTCCTAATCTTGTCGCCTAAATCTGTATGTAATGTTGTACACCTCAAACTGGACTTTTACATAACTGAACACGTGTGCTGTTTCCCGCCACGCACGGACATCAAGCGGCGTGAAGTCATGCATGCATGTGCATTTCGTACTTGGAATTATGTCAGCTAACGCGGGGACAAAAAGTATGGCAGCCTAGTTGTACCATCATGTTTCTACGTTCTATTGTTTTTGCTGGTGCTTAACTTTTGCACAGGTGTATATGTTCAGTTTCAAGAGCATTTTGATCCGACAGTTTTGATCCAGACATATTTATATTTCGAGAGCATTTTGATCTGACAGTTTTTTATCCGGACATGGTTATATTTCAAGAGTCTTTTGATCCCACAGTTGACATGTTTATGTTTCAATAACATTTTGATCTGACAGTTTTGATCTGGACATATTTATGTTTCAAGAGCATTTTAATCTAATAGTTTTGATCCAGACATGTGTATGTTTCGAGAGGATTTTGATCCAATTGTTTTGAAATTATGATTCAAGATCGCTTCGATCCAGCCGTTTTGTGACTGACTTATTGTTCAATTGCATTTAGTAAGTTTTATGACTGTGGACATAGATGACTCTGACTGTTGTTGTTAGTTTTCATGTGACGCCGTTCTGATCACTGTATGGACGTACAATATAGACTGGATTAATACCACATTTAGTCATTGTGTCTGAGCGACATCTTTAGTTATTTCCAATAGTCACTATTGATTTGGTCGTCCCTAACCAAATGTTTTAAAGTAGGACATTATCCTTTTTAGTCATATTATGGTTAGATAGTTTGGTCACCATGTATTGATTGACCATCATGATTATGACTGTGGTTATAGGTTATATGAATCATTAATATACCAAAACCATGGCTGATACATAAGGAGACTTTCTAGGTTTAATTATTCCTGCATTAAGACTGTTAAATTAGTGGAGTATTTAATCACATTACGATATCCAAGATCATGATAACATTGACTAAACACATAATAATATTTACTCAGCATAGAACGCAACTTGGCCTTTGGGACAGAAGGATGTTCACCCACTTTTAAATGGGGCATGAGATCATCAATCTCTGATTGTGCGGGAACCACAGAATCAGAGTTGGTCGTATTCTCCGCTACAGTCTTTTGAACATATTGTCGTAATAAACAAATTCTTTGACTGTGATTTATATATATAAATCACTTCATCACTAAAATTGGGCACTCGAACAGAGGTATTATATTCATTGGTCATTTCAACCAATGCAAGAGTAATAAATGCTCCAACTGGCAGATGACTTCATATAGATGAATATTCTACCAAAGCATGATAAAACGAAGCTTCTGAAAATCTCATTGTACCTGAAATTATTCTGGAAGTATCTGTTGACATATGGATAGGATGTCTTCTAGCAACATGAAATGCACAAATTGTATTGTTATTCATCCCAGGAGTCACTCCTGGTATCACTCTAAGCAATAATAGTAACCAAGGTTTTTATTATTGTACCTGTGTTAGATTATGAATCTGGTGATGATCAACTGAGATCTATCTGTAGAATATTACTTCCAGGTCCACCTGGTAATCTCACTTTTCTTTTTACTGTATCTCCTCCAATTAGATCTTAAAAGGATTCTTAACTAGGAAACCTATCTTTCTCAAAACAAAAACAAAATCCTTAAAATCAATTTACAAGTAGCCAACAAATGGAGGTTCCATACCATTGACCACAGAAACTGTAATTAGTATGGAAATATCTTTCTCCTTAATATATTCATTATACAATGATTCTGTGACAGTTGAGGCAATGTAACGGTATTGAATCTATAGAAATAACACCCTCTGACCACCGTCCAATGAGATTGTCTAGAATAGACTTTGGCATAGTAACCCCCTCACTTCTACCCACCGTTTGGCTCACAACCACAGGAACTAGTGATTTAAATAACCATTTCGACCAATGGTGTGCTGGTTGGAATTTCCATTTCTAAATGAATATGATTGATTATCATCCCCATTATATTTTCCAATTCTCTCAGAATATCAAGAAATAGGATGATCCGGATTATTGCATTCATAAGACTTAAAATTTGATCAATGTGGAGGGCCTCATCCTTGCCGAACATTATCCCAGCTTGTCACAGCTTGAAGGATGGCCTCCAGTTGACTACTAGTGCTTCTATTCACTTCTTGCTGTTGGAACCATAGTTCCAAGGCATTAAGTTGCTTCTTCTCTCTCTCTCTCTCTCTCTCTCTCTCTCTCTCTCTCTCTCTTTCTCTCTCTCTCTCTCTCTCTCTCTCTCTCTCTCTCTCTCTCTCTTTCAAAAATCTTACCATTATCATTATGCATTGAACATATTTATTTTAACTTCTGATTTTGCATGGATTCCATCATAAAACCTTCTGAAATGATAGGAAGTAACCACTTTTCTTTGATTTCCACCGAATATTTTGCAGGTATGCATGCTCTTTATACCAATGGACAGTCAAAACATGTATTTCAATCAGATTCTGATTAATCAAGAAACCATTTACATGAACTATTCTGGCATTAAGCTTTTCCTGAAATTCAGACAATTACAAATATCAGTACCTAGATCTTTTCAATTGACCTCTGATTTTCTTAAATGTCAAATTCTACAAAACGAAAAATGCGGAATAGTTATGAAACCAATGAATAGGTTTGGACTCAACACTTTAACTTTATTCTTAAACTCTACCAAGAGATTACATAAACCATGAGTATAACGGCCAGGCAGAATCGATTCAACACCATGTGTGTTATACTCCAGAGTTGATAGATTATTGATACCCACACACACCTTCAAATGGATCTTATCTTCTACTCTAGAGTTTCTTCTAATAGTTGAGAGGGTTTACATTCAAAGATTCTACTGTAGCACCTCTTCTGATTATGTTTATCTTTGATTTGGGATAATGATCAAAATTATTTCCCCTTGAATCAGTAGCTAAGATAAATCTCTGCATTTAGAGAAAAAAATAAATGCCTATAGCCATGGCCACAATAACAGGAAGTCTAATAACAAGTCAAATGGAGTGAACATTTAGAGTGACCTCACCACTCACCCAATGTCGTAATATCTACGAAACAACAACCCACGACAAAAGCGCTGGCTAGTGGGGGTTAATACACCTGTTTTAAAGTAATTTTACTCTTTTCATGGAGTTTAACTGTGTCTATGGACAGATCTCGCAGAAACAAAATCATGACACTGTCTCTATGTAAATGTTCACTGGTAAAAAGAATTTCAAATGTAAGTTCAAAACTCGATCCCTGAGATCTGGCACGGAAAATAGTTTTTGACAAATTTTACTCTTTTCAGGGGTATAACTCTCACAAATATGGATGGATCTTGCTGAAACAAAAATCATCACACCTCAGCTCTAACCAGTATACCAACTGAAAAAATTTCAAATGTAGATTACAAACTTTCTTAGATATGGTTTAGACACAAAATATTTGACGGATCTCGATGAAACAAAATCATGACACGACAGAGACTGACAGCCACCATTATGGTTGGCACCTGCATGACCACCGCTTATGAGGATATGCAGGAACTGACATCTTGCTATTTTGATCAACATATGTAGCTCACGGGGGTACACGCTGGTCAGTTATGTCGCTCCACTCCGTTGCACCACAATTACAGGATGCATGGGAGGGCTGGTTAGCTACGGTTCTCAGGGTTGTGGATCCCGTATCGTGTCTCTCTGGAAGGTACAAATACCAGCCTCTAGAGCCGGTGGAACGTTCACATTCCAGTGGGACCATGCGACCATTGCCGCCAAAATTGAACCTCACAGTCTCGTCCCAACTGTTTTTGTCACTGGTATGACGGTCCATCAATAATTTATAAGTCTGGACATGATGATATAATTAAACAGTCACAATAAATAAATATGCAAACAATGCTACTCGTTTGACAGTAAGGAGCAGATAATACAGTACATAGAGCTATCCGGTGTTCTTTCTACGTGGTATTGCCGAAGGTACCACACAGATCTGTAAATCCGCAGAGGTATCCCCATAAGGGAGCATCGCAACGAGGCTACTTGGCAGTTCAATATAAACTAATTACACCCCTAAGACACACAAAACATTGTTGTTGCGGGAGGGAAGTGCCTCCGTCACAGGAAAATGCCTTCAATGCCGAAGCGGAGGAAAAGGGCTGGCAAAAAGGACCACTCTTTTGTTCAAACAAAAAGCTAAGTGCTGGTCAATCCTAGTGAAGCCATAATTAATGTAATGCACACTGGTTTACGTGAAGACTGGTCGAATGATTTCTGAAGAATTCACAGGTCCCCGTCTTATGTAGGTCCAAAGATACTGCATTGGTGGTTGCCGCTTTATTTATGCGTGCCTTCTGCTACATCTTAACCTACCATTTGGTTATTAGATACGATTCCAAGCATTGGCCACAAGTGGCAAGGATTCCTACCTCCCTTTAGACACTTACATCTTACTGGTGAAGATGCCCAGCTTCCCGAAGGTCGCCCTGCATAGCATCTATCTCAGAAAGACAGCGTGCGTACATGTTACGGAGCAACAGCTTTTGAATCATATGACGATCTGGTCACCATTCCACCATAACCACATACAACATCACTAGGACAACTCACAGTTCACAAAAGCAATTTTAGAAATTGCAATGTCTTTTATGGTGGGGAGTAAGAGACAGATATCCATCGCTGGTGACCTTCCTGTTCGGGTGTGGTGGGTTCCAAGACCTCACCCGGACACTACAGCGAGTTGGATGGCGATCGGTGTCTCGTCCGTCACCTGTGTGCTATGGAATTAACATATTACCTGTCATTAGGGTTAGGTTCCAGAATGCCCAGAGATGCACTGCAGGCCGGTGTTACAACTAAAATTTCTTTTCGCAGTGCTTCCTACATTGGCAGGGGAATCTAAACTAACTGGTATCCGAAGATACAGGGGGAGGTGTGTGTAAATCAGCACTTTAGTTATCACCACTCGGAAACCCCAATAGTTTCCCAGAGTCTGATCCTGCTAACTTGTCGATAGGAAGTCCAGACAAGTAGTAAGCTGTGAGGCTGGAGGAGCATAGAAAGAGACAATAACTAGATATTAAAGAGGCTCTAAGGTAATTAGCCAATTTTACACAACCTAGCCGGTGCGTGGTTTACATATCCACTACAGCCGGAAAAGAGGCGTACACAATGTGTCTCTTACGGAGAAATTGTTCCTAACCACTTTAAACATATCTTATCGAGCTAAAATAGCCAGGTTTAGTAGGTAACATGTCAGGCTCGCTCGAACAATTGGCGCATGATCAGCTACCTCAGTGTAAAATTGATGCTGGGGGAATATGGTGATGGGGATATAATGTTGCTGTATAGTATTACCTAGCGTACTGCATCCTAGAGTTTTCATATAAAAACAAAACATAATAACTAGGATGGCTACTTGCCGTATACACAACTAACTCATACAGTGCTAACGATATCACACAGGTCATAGGACCTAACGGTGCTGTTAGTTGAGAGCACACGGAAATAAAGATAATATTTACAGTATGAAACAGAAAGTATAAAAATGCCGTCGGACAGACCTGGTAGGTATCTATTAGTCATCAGTACCATTTGCCGAAATAATTAAAAGCACAATAGTAGTTACTTGAGTATCTATTGGTCATCGGTACAGTAAGAGTTCGTAAATCATGGAAACGTATACACTACAGCTGAGTAGCGTGAGATGGCATGATCTTGAACGCAGGGAGGATTTCTGCAGGCAGGCTGTTGATGCGACTCACTCGCATGACAGTGAAGAAGAACGAGAAATAGGGATGTCCATTAGATAGTCAGATTAACTGATACATAATTTAAACAGTTGTAAAGTTTCGATCCGGCGACGGTGATTTGAAAGTTGGCCATTAACAAGGAGGGCTATAGTTAAAATTAAATATGCATGTACAATAACTGGGTACACGGTGCGGGATACGTCACATAGCTCTTAGCTCTTGCGGTGCACTGAGAAAAGTCCCACCAGACTGGTCTAAAGGTTAGTTTGATATCACTTTTCAGTGTGGTCAGACGATCCGGCAAGTTGTCCACCAAGAATCACCATCAGCTCTACATCCTGTAGAATCACATCGGGCCCGCAAGGCCCATCTGCAGGAAACTCCTCTGAGACAGTTCCGGAAAGGGAGTTCTTATATTAGTTTATTGCCCCCTGGATGGCCATCCAGGAGCTTCCAAAATTGTATCGCGGAAAAGTCTTATGACTGCTCACCGACGCAGGAGATCTCAATTCTGAGTGGCACTGTTGTGGTGTTGGTACCACAATCGTTTAGCAGTTATCCTGCGTCTTGCACTGCGCTGGGCCAGCAGTCTTCCTGCCTGTGTCGGCTTCCCGCCAATGATGCTCTCGATTTTCGTTTTTCTCTTCCCTTTTATACTACTCGTGACATCAGAGGTAGGACGCTCCATCCAATCAGTGGGCGAGCAGTAGCCAATCAGCGTGCAGCTAGAAGTGGTGGCGTGACTATCACGTGAACAGCACATTCCCCATTCAGTTAATACATACACGTGATTACGACGTCAAAGCAAGATTTTGAAGATAATTTAAACGAGATTTTTAATGATAACTCGGCCATTTCTGGTCCGATTTTAACAAAGTAAAAAGTTCTGTAATCATCGTTTCATTCTGGTCCTGATCGGTAACAAGAATGACGAGAATAGTGCGATTTGAGAAACTCACAAGTACCAACTCGGTACACTATAAGCACACTCTCTCCCAATGCTAACACGTGTTGCCAGGGAAGCTCTGACACGCGCGCATGCGCGCTACGCGTTCTCACGGACTTAGCCATTTTAATGAAACCTCTCTTACAGGGCTTTATACACATGTACTATCCTACTCAGGGGGGCGTGCTTGGAGCGCATCCGGAGCGGTCGTCCGCACCCAGCTTAGCTGGGACGGTCCATACCCGTCTGATCGATCCGTGCTACACATAGCAATAGCTTGTACCATTAAACTAGTAATGACTCGGGATGACAGCCAAGCTACAGATTCTTCTTCCCTGCCCAAAAGAGATAGAATAGTGACAGATAACAGTTGTAAAACTATCCAACGTTTTCCTGAATGTGTGTGTACGAACTGCCAACAATAGGGAAACAAACATAACTTTCCTCCCCTGGCCCATTTGTTAATAACACCACCAACTCCTCTGGTATCACTACCTCTTTCGAGAACAAAACTAATCCCCAGGCAAAGCCACCATCTCTCTTCTTAATAGGTCATCTGAAGCCATCTCTGCTTAGATTGAGAAAAAGTGACGAGCCACCGTTTAGAACTGTGGCAATCAAAGCCTTTACAACTACGAGTCGCCAGAATGATCACAAATGTCATTTCACGATAGGTGGAACAGTAGTCAGGGCGACAGGGTACATACTCAGGACTCAGGAATGGTTGAAATTACAGCCCACAGACGAGCAGTTATGTGGCGCCACAATAACACACCTGATAATTCAGGGAACTGTTAATTTCAACATTCGGATTGACGATTTTTCCTACATTCAGAAGGTTATCATGGCTAACATTGCCATCGATGCGTTTCTGGGTGCAGATTTTCTGGGCAGCTGTGATGTTTCGTACATTGCCATATTAGAATTTTCTTAGGGCAGAAACACATAGATAACAATGGCTTGAATTGGATGATAAACAGATTGCGTTTTGGATACCAATTGTGTTCTTAGATGATGTAATCTCATCTCCAGTCATTTGAAATCTATCATCATCTACTAAACAGTCATTGATTTCGCACCTTCTTGCACAAGCGGCAGTGACCAAGAGTGTTTTCATCCTAAAATATTTCAAAGAAACCAAACAAAGAGGCTAAACCAGGAGAACAAGGGCCAGACTCAAAGTGGGAAGATGAGTCTTATACGTAGATTTTACATTACCCATGCCCTTTACAACATCATTACATAATTTAAATCATGCAGACTGCAAAGACACATTTTCTTAGAGAAGGAACTGAAAATACTTAAAAAAATCTATATACCTTTGACGTATTAGAAGGCATTTTCGTTTTGTCTAACAGGTAGACAGGAAAATTCATTTATTACAGAATAGATAGAGAATCGGTTAAAATTTTGCGAAGACAGCACCACTAGCTGACCATACTATGTAAGATTCTACTTTTGCATCGGTAGTCTTTTCGGCTGTAAGAGGAACTCCAGTCATCTTATCGAAATGTCTGTCAAAGCGCACTCACTTTCGACAGGCATACACACCATGAAGATGTCTGTGTTCATGGGGGAAACTCTATCCATTTCATTGAGACATCATATCGGTCGTCACTGGAACAAAGACAGGGAATTCCAACAACAGGTTCACAACAAACGCCGGAGGATCACAGTCTTGCTGCCGAATTTTCATGAGGGGCAAGGGAAGAATTGTTGGAGGAAATACATAAGCAAACATAATTTCCCAAAACAGAGACAAAACATGTATAACCAGGGATTTCTCATCTGAAGGTGGTGACCAGAAAGTGGAGTTTTGGGCCTTGAAGGATGCTGTAATTAGATTCATGCAAGTACAGGATGCTTCATATCTTGCTGCGTATTACAACAGGAAGCTGAACTAATTGTAATAAATTGACAACATGGAGTTGGGTTATACTAGGAAGCCCATTGACTACTAAGTGATCTACTAGACTGAGGGAAGTGGTCATTCAGACACCGGAATCAGAAACATATGAAACGTAAATGGCTGAATTCTAGGAATTCTAAGTGGATGATTGACTGGAAGCTGAGCCGGAAGTGCGTGTGAACTAGAAGACAAATAATTTCCATAACCAGAAGTGCTCTGGCCGAAGTGGAGCCAGAAGCCTGTGAAATAGAAACCAGGTAGTCGTCATAATGAGATCAGGTCTGACCAGTAGCGGAACCGGAAATCTTAATATTGTTGTTTGGAAAAGGTGTTTTTTTACTATTGCAGATCAAGTTCAAAGCTTGACGAAAAAGTAGACCCAACCGAGTCAGTGAACTAGAAATAAAAGTTATTGAATTCAAAACGGATGTAGGTCAATTGTGCGAGGTCGATGAAACTGAACTGAAAGTTGCCTAAAAATTGTAAAACCTAAGAGGAAATTAGTGCTTAAAATCGTTTTGCTTTAGATATAAAATCACCTGAATAATGTTGCATATTTTAACCTACCAGGGAAGATGGATAATTTCCTAGATCTTTGTTTGCAATATAGTAATTGCTATTTGCATGTGAGAATTGATGAGCTTGGTCAGCTACTCCGGCGAGATCCTGCTTCAAATCACATAAACTATGTAGATTCTGCTCCTCAACTCCAGTGGGATGAGGGCTCCGAACTCTAAATGTATGTGATTGGCCTACAACTCCAGTGGGCGCTGTTCCATATCCCCTAAACTCCAAAGAGACTGTTCCTCAACTCAAATGGAACGAGGTCACAGGTCATTGGTGTGATCAAATTCTGATTAGGCTGACCTTCAGACAAATGGCTGAATCAGAAAAATGCCTTGATAGCTATTGATGACAACATAGTTGTTGAAATCAAGATTCAAGATTCAATATTATTTATTTGCTTCTTGGATACCAATTTACATATTTTCAATACAGGTTGTCCGGCGGGAGACATTGCCTATAGTGGTGGCGGACACCTCACATTAAACATACATATACAATTACACACACAGCTTAGCATAGGATGTGAGACATACTTGTGAATGTACAGAAACGGTACTGAGCTAAGTAGACATAGAAAAAAAGAATACACGATACAATACATCTATGTTTTTCCTTTTAGTTATTGAGATTAGAGATTTATATTGGGGGGGGGAGGGAATGGGGGTCATGCATGCTAATTACCACCCAGCTCAACCCATAGGTTGCTTTTTAGTAGTAGCACTTGTTGAGGTGCGTCAGATTGAAGGAAGCTGTAGTCACGATAGCTGTAATAGTGCATTATGATGTAGCAGCAGCAGCAGCAGCAGCAGCAGTAGTAGTGGCTGGTTGTTATGATAGTAGCTATGGTAATGATACAGGAAGTGTGTGATCTTAGTTATCGTGGCATTATGTTTTCTAGATCTAGATTGTATAGAGTATGCTAGTTTTAATTATGTCTTTGTATGATTTTAGTGTTAGAATTTTTTCGCGTGTGTATTTATCTATACACCTGTGCAAAAGTTAAGCACCACCCTATTTTTACGCACATGGGAGGGTATATTCATGTGCTATGAAGAAAGCAATAGCATACACATTTATGTACCCATCCATCTTAGTGCAAGAGGTAATAATGCAACTAGAGGAATGCTGATTATGATGGTGGGGAAACACTGTATGTTTTTGTTTGAACTTGAAAACGAGGCCTGAATATGGTTACGTTGACACAACTGACAACTATTGCCCTACAGTTGACACACGTGGCTAGATTGTCATTAATGGTGTCTGAAAACGAAGTTTAACATCTGTGCACGAGTTTGAGACTGTCATTATTAATACCGGGTATATCCACCTTGTGCCTGGATGACGGCCTGGACACGACGTCTCATGCTGGTCACCAATCGACTGATACGCCATTGTGGTATTCGTTGCCATTCAAGATGGAGTGCGTCTGTTAATTCCTGTAGGTTCTGCACAGGACGATCCCTCCTTCTCACCATGTTTCCCAGAATGTCCCAGATATGCTCAATAGGGTTCATGTCAGGGCTCCTTGCTGGCCATGGTAGGGTTTCGATGGCATTCTGGCGGAGGTATTCATGCACAGCTCTAGCACGATGTGGTCGGGCGTTGTCATCCATGAATATAGGGTGGGTTCCAGGTGCATGATTTACAAAATGAGGGACCACAACTCTATCCAGTATGGAATCTTGATATCTTTGTCCATTTAGTGTTCCAGGTACAGTCAACAGATCCAGCTTACAATCAAATGAGATGCACCCCCATATCATAACGGAACCTCCACCAAATGGAACTTCTTCCATGATGTTACGTTGGTCGTACGCCGTGCGTCTGGACCTCCATACACGAGTTCGACCATCTGTGGCATGAAGCAGGAACCGACTTTCATCGGACCAGTGTACCCGTCTCCAGGATCTCATGTTCCAGTGTCTTCTTTCGTTGCACCACCTCAGACGCTCCTCCTTGTGGTGTGCAGTGAGGAGAGGACGTCTGACAGGTCTCCTAGCTTTCATGCCAGCAGCATACAGTCTCCTTTTGACGGTAGACATTGACACTCTATTGCGCGTTTCCCATTGCTGGCTGAGCACTCTGCTGTTGGTGAATGGAGATCTCCTAACAAGGCGTACTAGGGCTCGATCATCACGGGCAGTAGTCTTCTTCGGTCTTCCAGATCTAGGCCTGTCCTTCACCTCGTTAGTTTGCCCATGTTTTGCAATCAAACGACTGATTACAGTATGGTTAATGTTCAGCTGTCTGCCAATCTCTCTGCATGACATACCAGTGGTATGCATGCCTATGATTTGCCATTTCACACGATCACTTAACCTTCGTCTTGCCATAGCGGTTCACAATCAAGAGCTAATTCTCTCTGTACAAATAAACCACGGTCATGAACACAAAATTCCTAATCTTGTCGCCTAAATCTGTATGTAATGTTCTACACCTCAAACTGGACTTTTACATAACTGAACACGTGTGCCGTTTCCCGCCACGCACGGACATCAAGCGGCGTGAAGTCATGCATGCATGTGCATTTCGTACTTGGAATTATGTCAGCTAAAGCGGGGACAAAAAGTATGGCAGCCTAGTTGTACCATCATGTTTCTACGTTCTATTGTTTTTGCTGGTGCTTAACCTTTGCACAGGTGTATATATTATTCCATGCTTTGACGACACCAACTGAAACTCTACGTTTCCCTGTGTCTGTTCATGTGTATCTAATGTGGAGATCATGTTTGTTCCTAGTGTTGTGTGGATTTCGATGTTGTTTCCAAAGCTGTGGGTTATAGATTTAGGTAGGATTTTGTGATGAAAGGCTCTGGCAATGTTTATCATCTGTGAGTTTAAGAGGTTTTTGTGTTGTGAAGATGTTTTGACCCTTTGCTGTTTTTGAAAACATTTTAATGCATTTTTTCTGCATGCTTTGCAATTTTGCTAATTTGTTTTTTTGTGTGTTAGTCCAGAATCAAGATGACTGCAGTATGTGAGATGTGGAAGGATCAGTGTGGAATACAGGGTTTTAATGGTAGCTTGTGTTAGGTATGGCCTTAGTCTTTGAATGACCCCCATGCCTCTTGCTACTTTAGCTGTGACTACCTCAAATTGTTTGCCCCAGGTCAGGTTCTTGTCTAAATAATCTCCTAAGCATTTAACAAATGGAGCTTTTTCAATTTCTTTTTTATTAATATAGATTTTTTGAATACTATTGTTTCTTGATTGTCTAGACTTTGAAAATAGCATGTAGTTTGTTTTATCAACATTCAATGATAACTTGTTTACTTTGAACCAGTTAATAACTTCTTCCATTTCTTTATTTACTCTTTCCTATAATATATCTAAGTTTTTGGCAGAGCAAAAGGCATTGGTGTCATCGGCAAACAGTAGTGACAAATTGTGGCAAATTTTTGGCAAGTCATTCATATAGAGTAAAAACAGCAGAGGGCCAAGAATTAAAATTCTCAGTTGATTTCTTGAGACTTATGGTCATCAGATCGTTCCACCTAACTTTGTTTGAAATCTAGCCATTGATTATTAAGTAGTAGTAGTAGTAGTAGTAGTAGTAGTAGTAGTAGTAGTAGTAGTAGTAGTAGTAGTAGTAGCAATTTAAGTGCGGCTGGAAAGTGTTTTGAAAATCCAAGCTGCCTATCGAAAAAATCGACCCATCAAAACTTGCATTAGAATTCTGCAAGTCGATCACCATAGGGTCATATCACCCAAGCTTAATTGAAATCTATCAATTGATTAAGGAAGAGTAATGTTTTAAAGGATTTCTGGAAAATCCAAGGTGGTCACCAGAATAATTGACCAATCAAAATTCTGTATACATGTTCTGAACCCGCCTGCCATCGGGGTCCTTCCAGCAAAATCTGTTTGAAATCGCCGAAGCTGTTAATGAGGAGTAGCATTTTAACAGATTTCCTGCAATTTTTCGGAAAAATTTATGATCGCTGAAAGAAATGGAGCAATCAAACTTATGTGTCCAAGTTCTGAAGCCTCGTCCCATAGGGTCCTTCCAGCTCAATTTAGTTGAAATCCGGTTAGTGAAGGGTAGCGTTTGGACAATTTCTGACAAAATCTACCATTTTCACCGAAAAAATTAACCTGTCAAAATTCTGTATACATTTTCTGAAGCCTATCTACATAGGGTCCTTTCTGCCAAATTAACTTGAAATCTACCAAGCGGTTAATGATCTGGTAAATTTTTCATAAAATCAAATTTATCAATCAAAATTCTGAATGGAAGTTTTAGAGCTTACCTCCATAGAATCCATCTAGCCAAATTTGATTGAATTATGTCAAGCAATGCATTTTAACAATTTCCGGTAAATTTTTCATAAGATCTAAGATTTTCACCCACAAAATTGACCAATCAAAATTCTGAGAGTATCAGCATAGGATCCTATCGGTAAAACTTTCAGGCCAGGTGAGTTAATAAAGTTTGCCCGAGTTAACAAAAGACTAGATCTTCAAAATTACAGACACACAAATTAGAGATATGACTTACATCTGGTCGAACGATCAAGCATACTCATGTCAATTCACCTTTCCAGATTATCCATCTATCATCTGACGTCATAATCAGCTAAGCGGCGTGTAGGATGACGTCATATTCATTATGTCATAAATGATTCTATATGGCCTGTCTTCAACTCTTAATAGTCCCACACGTTGTACGAATTGTACGTCTCTGCTATTTAATAAACATGCTGTTTAATATTTTGAAACTAATTTGACTAGACGCTGTTGCTGCCCAGTCAAATTAGTTCCAAAATATTCAATAGCTTACCTGTGTAGTTTTCTGGAAATTGATAGTCAGGGAGTTCAGAGATCGATCAATACCAACACAAGCAAGGTGTAGGTGGAGCTTAGATAGAGATGGCTAAAAATGTCCATTTCTTTGACACACAATGCTAAATTGATCAATAGACTGCTAATAAATTAGCGGTCTTGCATTCACGAAAACAAGTTGCATATTATCAAGAATTTTCTATATTTCCATTTTTTTAGATCTTATTACGTGTAGTTATAATTAAACTAGCTATATCACTGAAATTTCTCATAGGGTTAATTTTTATTACTAGAATAAGTCGGTCATAAATACTTAATAGTCCGTCAAGTTGTACAAATTGTATGTCGTTACTATTTAATAAATATTCTGAAACTATTTCAAAGTATTCAACAGATTAACTGTAGTTTTCTGGAAATTCAGATTCAGGAAGTGCAGAAATCAATCGATCCTAACCCATGCAAAGCGTGGGTGGGCTGTAGCTAGATACAAGAATTATATGAATGTTGAACAAAGGAATCTATTCTATAAAGCTTACATCCTTTCACATATAGATTACTGCTCTCTCATCTACTATCATTCAACTGATACATTAGTATACAAGCTGGAAAAACTACAAAAGAGAGCAGCTCGTATAATACTAAATGCCCCTTTTAGAGAACCAACTGAACAACTGTATAAACAATTGAATTGGACTACATTGGCTAAGAGAATAAACCTCAAAACAAATAGCATGACTTATAAAGCCTTAAATGACCTTACTCCAAGTTATATTAAGAACTTGTTCAAATATGTAGAAGCTACACATTTCCTTAATTTATGTTCAAAAACCTTTGGTCATCTACATCTTCCAAAATTTTAATCTTGCAATGGAAAAAAGAGTTACACATATAAAGCAGTTCAACTCTGGAACGCATTACCTCAAAGCATTACACAATCTCCGACTCTATCATCATTCTATCATAATATGCAGAAGTATATGAATTCACATTAACCCTTTAATGAAAAATTTTGTCAAAATAAATCCTGACTATTTGCAGGTCGGGTGAAGACTGTTTCTGAAAATTGACTCCTGGAATGGCTGGTTCGGTTACCGAGTCAGTCATTCCAGTGGTAAATTTTCGGAAATAGTCTGCACATTTCTCAAGACCACTGCAGGGATTGGTTTGGGTCGGCTTCGTCATAAAATGGTTAATATACTAAATAACTGAATACTCAGTATTATGGATTCAAGGGAGATAACTGTTGAAAATTATATTTTGAGTCATTTCTTCCCTGGACATATCCAGTGAGTTAATGGAAACTTGTTCATATTAATGTATATATGTAATATAAAATGTGTGAGTGAGTGAGTCATGAGTGAGTGAGTGAGTCATGAGTGAGTGAGTGAGTGAAGGAGTGAGTGACTGACTGAGTCAGTGTGTGCGTATGTGTGTAAGTGCATTTATGAGTGTGTTTGTATGTATGTGTTTGCTGCTTATTTAACTGTATATAGTTTATTGTGTTTGGGAGGGCCTCAGGTAGATCAGTTTTCTGATGATATACCCTCGATAAATAAAGATTATTATTATTATGGACGTGGTATAGGTAAAACTGGATTCATACATTGTTTAATAGGTTCTGTAGCTGATCAGCCTGGGGGTGTATAGAATGATAACAGATTCAGTCTGCTCCAAAATGCAATGAAGACTGCACCTACCCATCTTTGTTTTGTGGTCATTTTGATACACATTTTTCTGGTATCCTGGTGGTAATACCATAGTATTGCGGAACTTCAGGCTGGGTGCAAATTAACAATAAGATAACACTTAATAAATACACACATTTTATTATTTTCTATAAAGAACAAATATATATGTATTGTTGTGTACAAAAGGTAATTTATGCTATTTAACATAGCTATAGGTTAATTAACAATTAGGTAATATTTATGATGATGATGATGTTGATGATGATGATGTATAGCACTTTGCAGAGACACACACGATTTGAGAATATATTCGTTAATTAAGAACATATGAAATATGATCTCACTGATTGTTTATACTCAACCATTAACCCTCTGATCCCTGAAGTCCAATAATCCCTGATTTTAAGGCAATCTATTAGACAGGTATGCTGTCAAATATTTTGAAAAAAATTTGAGATAAATATAAAAGCTCTCAATCAAATTAGTTTCTTAGAATATTTCTCAGAATATTTCTTATATGATAATCTTTTTTTATTTAGTTATTCATGTTCAAAGGGATAAGATTGACATTGAAAGAGATTCAACTAATTATTATGAGAAAAGATAGTAATGCATAACAATAGAATTGTGATGGTTTGCATATAACATTTTATTCCTCATTAACATGTTACTGCCCACATTAACCAAGGGAGACAACTATAATTTAGCAATTTGTTCTAATGAGAAATCTTGCTTCTGGAAATGTTTCGCTGATATCACTCCTTTACAAGTCAGAATATACCAGAAAATGTTTCAAAACATACATATTCCTTTAGCTGTGAGCGGCTATTTTCTCACTGCAAGAGTTAAAGGTTTTACACTTTTCAAAAGTGCATCATTGCTGATACTTCTTATAGACGCTTTATCTCATTTGACAGCAATATAGATCAGATAATATATAAATTTGCATATGAAGGAAAACATGCTTATTACATTAGCATATGAATATCTCCTGGCAGGATCAAGATAATTAGCACAAGCTAAATTGGTTACAAAATGATTCACTTTACAACATCAAGCAGGTTAAAACTGTTTGACAATCAATCTCATTGTTACCCAATCAAAGGGTAAAAGGAAAGCTAATAGAATCTAAATATGATAACAAAATTCACAGGTGATACGGTTAATGATTAATATGACAGCAGCAGGATGCAGCACACTTATCAAGCTCACTTTCATTATGAGTAGACTTTAGTTTGGCTATCACAACTTTAATCAAAATATAAATATTTGCTTGCATGCCATCAGTGTGTATGTAAGTTTGTGTGGTGTTATATATGTACCACAATTAACTATCCGAATGCTGCAAGCTACCAGACAACAATTTCAATGGGCAATAACTATGAATCTGTTGAATATTCTGAAAACAATTTGACTGAAAGCTGTTGGTGGCTTAGCCAACAACAACTTTCAGCCAAATTGTTTTCAGCATATTGAGCACATCCAGAGATAAAGCCCTTGGAAAATGTAATCCGAAGAAATTCAGCAGGCAGAACTGACATTGTTTCTCTATTGTTACCAGACAGATACAGATGATAACAGATGTGTGCACAGGGGGTATAATACAGGTGGTTTAATGACTGTTAAAACTGGGAATGCACGAAGATGAAAATGAGGATGATAATTATGATATAGTACAAATGATCTTTATTTCCATCAGATTATAAAAATACCATGCCAAGTAGAACATAATATCCCTTACCATTACAAAGTTTTGAAAATGTAACGATATTGTACAGAGAGCAATTGAAAATTAGCAACAAGGTCCCATTGGTATAAGCGTGAAACAATTTGAGATATATAGGGAAACAGTGCTAAACTATAATACAGATGATGCTACCAGAATGACAGATGATGCTACCAGAATGACAGATGATGCTATCAGAATGACAATGCTGAGGTACTAATTCTCAATTGGCTGACCCTGAGTGGTCAGTTTTCAGAGGAGTAATTCACAGTGAGTGATCAGGAGTTTTCAGACCATGAGTGATTGACGGTGAGTGGTTAAGAATTTTCAGATCATAAGTGATTGACAGTGAGTGATCAGTAGTTTTTAGCTGAGTGATTGCAGTGAGTGGTCAGTTTTCAGATCATGAGTGACTGACAGTGAGTGATCAGGAGTTTTTAGCTGAGTGATTGATGGTGAGTGGTTAGGAGTTTTTAGATCATGAGTGATTGACGGTGAGTGATAAGGAGTTTTCAGATCATGATTGATTGATGGTGAGTGGTTAGGAGTTTTCAGATCAAGAGTAATTGACAGTGAGTGGTTAGGAGTTTTCAGATCATGAGTGATTGATGGCGAGTGATAAGGAGTTTTCAGATCATGAGTGATTGATGGTGAGTGGCTAGGAGTTTTTAGATTATGAGTGATTGACACTGAGTTGTTAGGGGTTTTCAGATCATGAGTGATTGAGAGTGAGCGATCAGGAGTTTGTAGCTGAGTGATTGACAGTGAGTGGCTAGGAGCTTTTAGCTGAGTATAATATATAGTTTAATTAGAAACAATATGTGAAGATAATGATATATGGCTCTAGCATCAGATAGTGATGATCAAAACACATTTACCATTACAAATGTGACAGATTCAATGAAACTACAGCAGACTCTTGTTTAATGTAGATTTCACACTTCAAAGCCGGCCGTTGCAGTGGTCTTGAGGAATGCCTATAATAATAGGCCAAGAAGACTATCTTTGAAACATTTACTATAGAAATGACTAACTCCATAAGTTATCGAGCCAATCATTCCAGTAGTCAATTAAAAATATAGTCTTCTCTTGACCTGCAAATGGACATTCATTCAGCCAATATTTGGATTTTCTTAACTAAGGTTTAAGTATATATCCAGTGGATTGATAATTGCCAATAGGAGGAGTGTTTAAATGCATCAACATACCCTATGCAATAAAATTGAGATTTTACAGTAAAATAGGAAATATGTGTGAAATGTACCCATTCACTAGTAATGAGGTATAGGCAATTTTATGGTGTTACAGAATGGACATTTCCAGTTTATCCAACCATCATATCCATCATAATTAACTATGTGACATGTAAGATAACACCATAATCAAAAACGTACTGTTGAATATTTTGAACACAAGGCAGCAATGTCATCCAATGCAATGTTCAAAACATTCAAGTGATAATTTTTTACTAACTAACATATAAACTACCAGCTTTTGTTTTAGAAACATTTTAACTTATTGATGAGCAGTACTGTAAGCAGGTCAGCATCTATCACTGACATATGTGCTAATATTTTAACTGTAAGATATATATCGATTTGTCCTTTCAGTAGTGAAAGGCTCAAGGAACAGGCACAGGTGATAATAAATAAAATAAATTAAAAATTCTACGATTAAATATGTTCATAATAATTTGTATACATAACACAGATAGAATAAATAAAGCTAATAATGTATATAATACAAAACAAATATTAGGTTCTTTTGTAAATAAATATAAACTAAGTTATTATTTGAAATATTTGATAATGAAATATACTTCCAAGTTCATTTCGACTTTTTCATTCAATTTTAAAAGCAATTTATTATTAACAAGTAATACTAGTAATTGCAAATTCTGTTAAAGCTTTAGAGCGTATTAAATTACTCCCGCCTCATGCTACCACCAAAATAATATCTAAAGTTCAAAATTTAAATCAATATAGAATCACGCTATAATTATATAGCTTAATACATAAGGGAATTATTAAAATATGCATTCTGACTGAGTGTCTGTCGGTCTGTGCAAATTTCGGGTTTTCATTCGATAAGTTCTCATTGGAGTATCTTGATGAAAATTCAAAAGAAGGGATATTTTAAATTATAATCTTGTCTGTGCATACAACACTACGCCACAAACTACCAAGTAGTGCACACCTCTAATATACGTCCAGATTTTCATCCAGATCACGATAATTTATTTTCTCTGCATCCAGACCAAGATGTGTTAAAATCTGACGCGGGTAGAATTATTTAATATTTTCTGCAAAACAGACACAGCGAGACACACAGACCTAATTGCAAATCTATTGACCTCACCCTCCAACTCTGGGATGTGTAGGGAGGGTGAATAAGCAGCGATTCTGTGCATCATCCAGGATTTCACATGAATTCAATTGACTGATAATGTTGAGCGAACCATGAAAGAAGTGACAATGAAAGGTGTGACAATGAAGGATGTGACAATGAAAGGTTGTTTGATTTACACATGCCTTCATTTTTTAGCACTTTAATGGTCAAGATTGGTCAAGAAAATTTTCACTTTTGCTCAGTGAATGTTCATTTGCAGGCCAAGAAGAATTTTTTTGGAACTTTACCACTGGAATGACTGGCTCGATATTCGATATCGAGCCAGTCATCCCACTGGTAAAATGTCTAAAATAGTTTTCTCTTGGCTTTCCTCAAGATCACTGCAGAGGTCAGTTTTGGCCGGCTTGACCATTAAAGCAGTAATGGTCAAGATTGGTCTGGAAAATCAGTTTTGCTTAGGGAATATCCATCTGTATGTCTAGAAGACTATCTTTGAAAACTTTACCAATGTAATGATTGGCCTGGTTATCAAGCCAGTGCTTCCAGCATGACCAGTGGTAAAATCTCACAATATTCTCCTCGTCAACTGAAAATGGACATTTCTTATGACAACTGCAGAGGCCATTTTCAGTCAGCTTGATCACTAAATGGTGTTAAGCTAAGATGTGACTAACCTTATTATCCTGTGATGGTACGTGCACCATCACAGGTCCATGGTGCAGGCCTACATGTGATACATGACACACAGGTCCATGGTGCTGGCCTACACATGATACATGCACCATCACAAGTCCATGGTGCAGGACTACATGTGATACATGACACTCAGGTCCATGGTGCAGGCCTACACGTGATACATGACACACAGGTCCATGGTGCAGGCCTATATGTGATACATGACACACAGGTCCATGGTGCAGGCCTACATGTGATACATGACACACAGGTCCATGGTGCAGGCCTACATGTGATACATGACACACCTTTCATGCTTTTAGCACAAGCTTGCAGACACCATGTAAAGCAGTTTCGAAACAACACAGGACAAAAATCAGACAAACAGGTGGATACATTAAAATGATTGATGGATGAACAAAGTGATTACTAGATATCTCGCCTTTAGAGGTATGTGAAAGGTATATTATAAACAAAGTGATACATGCTAATTACATATTATACATACATGCATGCATGCACGGCAGGCAGGCAGGCACGCACGCACGCACGCACGCACACACACACACACACACATACATATTTATAATGCATGTATTAATCAAAGTATTCTGTGTAAATGCAAGAAGTGTGAGATTCATCCACAAGTACACAGCATGTAACTCATCTAGATAGCATAGTAATGATTATTACTGATAATCTCCATTTTCCGGCAAAGAAGACTATTGAAATGGTCGGCTCTGCTATTGAGACATCTATTTCAATGGTAAACTTTCACTAACAGCCTATTTCAATGGTAAACCGTCACTGACAGCCTATTTCAATGGTAAACTTTCACTGACAGCTTTCTCTTGGTCAGCAGGTACATCGAAGGTGGACATTTCTCAAGACAACTGCTGAAGACACTTTTGTCTGACTTCATCATTAAACGCAATACCACCTCTGCTTTCTTAAGCTCAAATGATGTCAAGTCAAATAATATTCGTGACTCAATAATCTCATGGCACCACTGACATTTTCAAGGGAGATAATCAACCAGGGGAGGTAACAAGATCCAGCTGTAAACCAGCCATTGTCTAGTCCTTTGAGGTTTTCATTTTGTGATAGGTTTCACCAACCTTGCTATACTCCTCCATTGTACTGAAGGTGAACCATCCCTAACATGAATGTGTACTTTAGGCTTCAAATTCCAGAAAAAAAGCTCATCCCTTTTTATCTTCCATGTCTTTGCTGGTTATTTTGAAAGCAATTTCACTTGGTTACATCAACTTTCAGTCCGATAGTTTTCATAATATTTAGCCAGTTTTGTATGTACCATTTATGCATAAAGCAGTGACTGAGTTTTTGGAAATAACAGATTTTAACATAAAATGTGACCATGCAATGAACAACTAACAGGTATAATAATGTACACAATACGATTTACATATATGAGAATTTTAAGGCAAATTACAGGCCACTTTATACACATATATTCCCTGATTTTATTGTCTCGATTTAACCATTTAATAGTCAAATTTGGCCAAGAAAATCTAAATATGCCGCTTTTGAATGATCATTTTCAGGACAAGGGAAAACTATTTTTGAGAAATTCATCACTGGAATGACTGGCTCGGTTACCGAGCCAGTCATTCCAGTGATCAATTTTCAAAAAGAGTTCTCTTGCCCTGAAAATTGCCATTCCGCATCAACCACTTCAGTGGTCGGGTTTGACCAGCGTGACCAGTAAAGTGTTACTACTGATATAATCATTGTATCAGAGTGGCGGTGATCAGAACACTGACTCTGACGATCATTGATGAGCACTGACAATGACCAGAGAGATATATTGATATAGTACAAGTAGCCTTGAGATAATAAGTACAGCTCATAAACAAGGCAACGTGTTTCCATGAACAAAACAAGTTTAAACACAATGTAATAAATGTTATGTTGAATATTGTGAACATTATTGGATTAGACGACATTGCCTTCCAATAAAACTAAGTTCAAAATATTCAACAGTACATTTTTATGTTGTTTTGGAAGCATCTTAGGTTATTTCTGAGTTGTACTGTATTCCTTTAAATCTCTGGAAGACAAATGTTTGTTTAATTAACCTTTTACTGTTACGGACCTGGAATGGCAAATTCTCTTGTTGAATATTTTGAAAGTACTTTGACTGGGAACCGATGATACATATGGCATGTATGGCAGCAACAGGTTTCAGTTCCAGTTAGATTAGTTTCAAAATATTCAATGTTCATCCTTCCAGTAGAGTTGTCCTGAAATTGAGACACTGGATTTGAAGGGCTAAAAATCCTAATGTCAGGATATATTATAATGCAACAAGGAAATTGCGACAAGATCTATATTATCTTCTAAAATATGCGAGATTGTTCAAATCTCAAGGCATAAACTTGACCTTTGACCTCTTAATCATAAATTTCAACTCTTTCGTTATGCTTTTTAATGTTCAAGTTTTCCAAGAAAATCTCAATTTTTTGTTCCATTTGCAAGCTATCAGAAGATCCTTAATAAAATTCCTATGGAATGACTGGTTCCATTATCGGTTATTAAGCCATTTTAGTGGCGAGTCTTGAAAAATATTCTCTTGGCTTACAAATGAACATTTCTCATGATCAGTGCAGTATTGGCCGATATGAGCATTAAAAGAATTACCCTAATGACCAAGTTAGCTTCATGTTAGTGTATGTTTTAAATTGGAGACAATAGATACTCAGGATGATACATACAATGTACACCATGGTCTAACTATTGTCTTAAACAAGTTAGTATGTTTTAAATTGGAGACAATGGATACTCAGGATGATACATACACCATGGTCTAACAGTGGTCTTAAACATGTATTTTAACCCTTTAACCCTCAAATTTGTTTTTAAAAATGTAAATTTTCTCATATAAAATGTCCATTTGCATGTACATGTAGACTATTTTTGAAAACTTAAAACTGAAATAACTGTCTTGATAACCGAGCCAGTCATTCCCATTCCAGTGGTAAATTCTCAAAAATAGTCTTCTCCTGGTCTGCAAAAGGACATTTCTCAAGTCCACTGCAGAAGTCATTTTTGTCTGATACGAGTGTTAAAGGGTTAAGCAGGTGGCTTGATAGGCCCTAATGGCCTCTTCTGTCATACCAGATGATGATGATGATGACGATGATGGGAAACGGTTATAAATCTTTGATTTAGCTGTACAAGTAGTCGTGGCATTACAGATTATTGACAATGACGGAAGCAAAACAACCCACAAACGGCGAAGACGCCAAGCATCATAGCACAAAACGCTTCCAAAACACCAATGCCGCAAAACGTCTTGCGAGTTGTGGTGTTAGTGTGGTGGAAGTGTTTGTGGGCTATGATACTTGGCACCTTTGCCGGTTGCGGGTTCAATTCCCTGTCAATACTTTGATTTAAAATGTTACCACAGTAATGACTGACTGAGGCAGTGAGAAATGTCGTCACCACGCTTGTCCATTAACCCTTTAACACTCATATCAGCCAAAAGCGGCTTCTACAGTGGTCTTGAGAAATGTAAATTTGCAGACCAAGAGAAGACTATTTTTGAAATCTTACCACTCGAATGACTGTGTCGATAACCGATCCAGTCATTCCAGTGGTAAATTTTACAAAAATAGTCTTCTCTTGGTCTCCAAATTTACATTTTCTTTGAAAAAATCGAAATTTCCCTGAACAAATTTGAGTGTTAAAGGATTAATTAACCCATATGTAGTTAGCCCCATAATGGCCAAATTCTAAACCACAAAAATAACTTTTTGAAAATTTACCACTGGAATGATTGTCTCGGGTATCGAGCCAGTCATTACACTGGTAAATTTTTTTAAACATTTTTCTCTTAGTCTGCAAATGTACATTTCTCAAGACCACTGCAGTCAGTTTAGACAACTTGACAATTACATTGTTACATCGCCTTGATTCATACAACCCTGAATGTCCAATCTTTAGAGGTTGTGATTATTTATAAATATAATAGTTTATTTCTAGTCAATGTTAAAAATTAGGAGTGACAGATGAGGTGGATTTTATCAAACTTACAGATCTAAGAAACTTCCCACTATAAATTCCTATGGCAACTTAAAGGGCCAGTGAGAAGTTTTCTCGACTCTGGACAGGAAATCCACCTCAATCAAACAATGCTGTATATTTGTACAATAACACACAATATACATCTATGTTTTCTATAGTACTGTTGTGTTGACTGGTAATTTAAGTCTATTTAACTTTATTTCGCTGTCTGCCTAACATATAGACCAAACAAAATTACCCCACTAAAGTTCTACGCTAACAATCTGGATAAGTACCCTATTCCTACAAAAATATTTCTCCAGTCTTATATAATTCATTAGTTATAAAATTATATATAATTTAATTAGTAAAATATTTTAATTAGAAATTTCGTTACATAAACTGGCAATTTATATGTTATGCCAAAGTGCATTTCTGGTTAACTGGGACGGATGAGGCGAGGAAAGACATATAACAATTATAGGCAAATTTAGCATAAATTATGATTCAATCAAAACTTTAGATTAATTATGGTGCTTATAATTACTTTATATCAGTATAGACTTTTCATTAGGTAACATTTTTTCTGAAAAGATTCCATGACTGAACAATTTAAAACAAGAAAATACAAGAACGAAAAACATTTCTCTTTAAAAGTTCATATAATTTTATATCCAATTCGTCGTTCTAATCACAACCAGATTTAAAAGGCAATGCATAGTCTAATAATAGAAATTTGTTAGTTTTCTTAAACCGTGAAAATAAAACATTCCATTCCTGCCTGTGTCTCAATTTCAAAACAATTATACAGATAACGCTGTTGCACAACGGAGAAATCCAGTTTTAGCTATGCCCCGCACATCTGTTACTAAGCTACACCTACGCTTTGCCCGTGTTGGAATCGATCGAGTCTTGAGAACATTTTAGAAAACTCGTCACTGGTATGTCTGCATGACTCTAGCCAGTCGTTCTAGTGATAGGTTTTCTAAAATATTCACCTGGCCTATATATGGCCCTTGCCCATGAGAATACCGTGACCAATATACTGACCATTAAAGGATTAAACTCATCTAACCATTCAATGCTGAAGATAATTCAAGCCGCTCAAAACTTACATTTGCTGTAGTCTTCAAGAAGGTCCATTCCCTGGCTAAGATGACTATTTTTGACAATTCACCATGAGAATGACTAAGTTGATAACTTTGCCCGTAATTCCAGTGGTAAATTTTCAAAAGTTTTCTCCTGGCCTGCCAATAGACATTTACTGAGCAGTTGTTTTATTTTCTGGATCTCTCCTGATCATGACAGTGTTAAAGTATGTGGCCTGCATAGTGAGGCTATATTACTTCACACAGCAGATATCACATGTAGGGCCCAGTGCTTTCCCGGGTTTACAGAAAAATGATTGGTATTCACAAAATTCGTAATTTGAAATGGAAGTGACTTTCAAACTGAAATCAACAGAAAATCAAATTTTTCTGCAAATCATTTGTAAATTGAAACGGAAACATGAAATTTAGGAGAAAATAAACATGTTAAAGGCATTTTGTTCAGAACACGAGAGGTTCTCGCATAAAATTAGAAATTATTACCCACCCATATGTTCGGCACCATAGCTTTGTAGTGTCTGGGTATACCAATAACACAATGCGTTATGCACATTATGCGTTATGCGTTAATACACATTTGGCAGGTTTAGTGACTTTATTACGTGTACATGCGTCAAAGATGATGTAAGCTTGCAAAACGGAAGTGAAATGGAATTAGCAATTTTGTGAAACTGAAAATGGCAAATGTTGACACGGAAAACCACTGTCCCCAGACATGCTGCGTATCATCTAATCAGAAGATATTTGTATCGCTATGTCGAGCCACTTTCTGCTTTGTTTAATACTCGACAAAAACGTAATCTAAAAACACAGTATATATGTTTTCACAGCTTTATACGCTGTCGTATTATTTCTCTTCACAAATTGAAAGTGCCGTCTCGCCGCCTTAATCACAAAATCTCCTAGAAATGTACATGTACATGAAAAACAAAGGCATTTCCCTTAAACGAAACAAGAGTCATATACGAAAAGCGAAATCGGAAAGGGTTACATATTTGTCATGTGCTACATAAAAAACATGCTAGCGTTATTTGAATATGCAAAACCAAGATTCATAATTTTATCTAAGGATAAGAATAGAATGTTGGCGCATAAGATAGTTAACATTTAGATTAATTTCTCAAAACTTCAACCATTTACTATCCAAGCTGACCAAAACCGCCTTCTGCAGTGGTCGACTGAAATCTTCATTTGCAGACCAAGAGAAGACTATTTATGAAAGTTTATCACTGGAACGATTGGCTCGACAATCAAGCCAGTCATTCTAGTGGTAAATTTTCAAAAGGTCGTTCTCGCACATCTCTAAATCAACATTTTCTACAAGAAGACTGAACTTTTCTTGACAAATTTGACCAGTAAAGGGATAATCATCAAATTTGGTCAAAATATTTGCTTAATGAATGTCCATTTGCACGCCAAGATGATTATTTTTGAAAATCTTCACTTGAAATTTCTGAGACAAGCATACCAATGGCAAATTTTCTAAAATATTCTCTTGACCTACAAATAGACATTTCTCAAGACCGCTGTAGTCAACAGTTTAAAGGTTAATGATTACGCCAGCTAAGAATGGCCTTTAGAGTGATCTTGACAACAGTCCATTTGCAGGTCAAGAATATATTTTAGAAAATTTACCATCAGAATGGCGAGTTCAATATCCGAGTCAATCATTGCAGTTGTATATTATCAAAAGGTTTTTCCTGACCTACCCGCCTGACCTGCAAATGGACATCCACTAAGAGGATATTTAGATTACCTTGACCAACCTTCAACGACCATTAACCACTCTGGTATTAACCGGCGCGGCACAGCACTCCAAATCATACACTTAGGAATATTAATTAATCAGTTAACTGTCAAGATTTGTAAAGAAATAAACTTATTGCTCAATGAATGCGTTTGCAGGCGAAGAGATTTGATCAAAGGAATTTACAGAGAATCTCTCTGTTTTCCTGCAATGGCGATTGTTTTGGACAGCTGGACCATTAAAAGTTAAAGAAATTTTTTGCATAATCAGTATCCATTTGCAGGCCAAGAGAAGACTATTTTCTGAAAATGTATCACTGGAATGACTGGCTCGGTTACCGAGCCAGTCATTTCAGTGGTAAATTTACAAAAATAGTCTTCCTTTGGCCTGCAAATGGACAGTCCTGACTGAATAGGATGGCGTGATCTGTTTCACCATCAAATGCTTAAGTTGACATAAGATGGGCTAAAGAATTTGATTTTAGATGCATCAGATCTCTATACTGTATATAAACATCAGGATCGTTGTCTGTGAACATACAGGTGTAAACATTTGTGTAAGTATTAAACTATATATAAATACGGCATTGCAGGCCAATACATGTCTCTTATATTGATAAATATCATTCTAAAAATCTACTCAAAATCATGATAAATTATTAAATTATATATATATAAACATTATTTTCTTTCAAAAAGTTAAACATTCTTAAATAGATAAATACATGTAGTGACATTTTTTTTTTCCGTTGAACCTAAACTAGTACATTGTGTGACAACGACAACAATGGAGGAATCCACTTCTAGCCATGCCCCACCCATTCCTAGCTAAACTCCACCCATGCTTTAATTTGAATCTGTTTCCTAAAAACTATACAGGTAAGATGTTGAATATTTTGAAACTAATTTGAATTAATGGACTAAGCGCTGCTGTACGAATTGTCTTTAATATTTAACATGTTTAATAAACATTCAGTTGAATATTTTGAAACTAATTTGACTGGGGCCCAGTCAAAATAGCCTCAAAATATTCAACAGAATGTGTATTAAACAATAAAGACCTACAATTCGTACAACATCATTTAGTCCATCATTAATAAAGCGTTCGTGACAAACTTGGCTACATCATTCATGACATAATTCATTATGACGTCAGCCTACATGTCACGCATGATTGGCTGAGAAACTGTATTCCTCAATTCACCTTTCCACTTTTTCCATTCATTATATGACGTCATAAATAACTATGTGACATGTAGAATGACATGAATGATGTAGATAATTGAAGACGGACTACGTGTTGTTGTACGAATTGTATGTCTTTACTATTTAAAAAATATTCTGTTGAAAATAATTTCACTGGGCGTTGTTGCTGTCATAAGCAGCAACAGCACCCAGTTAAATTAGTTTCAAAATATTTAACAGAAAACCTGTATAGTTTTCTGGATAGTCAGGGAGTTCAGGGATCGATCGATCTCAACACGACCGAGGTGTGGGTGAAAGTTAGCTGGAGATGGGCGGGGCTTAGCAAAAACTGTATTTCACAATTGTATAGCATCCATGACATACATGTACAGATGAGCCTAACCAGCATAGTCTAACCAGCATACCCAATTTCCCCACACCAGGATCAGATCTGTGACTATAACAGGTGTGCATAGTTTAAAGCGTAAAGCAGAACTTTGAAGCGTTTTTGAGAAGGCGATTAGGCACTAAAATGCATAATGTACAGATGGATGGAGGGACAAAACCAGTGACGGACAATAAAACGTAATCTTGAACACTGCTTCCCACTCATAAGTCATAACACCGACTCAGTCACTGATATTGATGAAAGTGTTCAGAATGCATTTTCCCGGTGCATATAACTGGATATTATTAGATAATATAGTTATCTCCCCTTATATGTCAAATGACCAGGGAATGGCTTTAACCATTTAATGATCAAATTTGGTCAAAAAAATTGAAACAGTTGTTTATATTTGCAAGTCAAGAGACTATTTTTGGAAATTTACAACTGGGATGACTGGCTCGGTTATCGTGTCAGTCATTCCAGTGAGAAATTTTCAAAAAAGGTCTTCTCTTGGTCAGCAAATGGACATTCCTCCAGACTATTGCAGAATCCGGTTTTGGCCGGCTTGACCATTAAAGGGTTAACTCTTTAAGTGAAGTCGGCCAAAATGTCTTCAGCAGTGCTCTTGGGAAATGTCTTGAGATGAGATCATATTTGACAACTTACCACTGGAATGCTGAACATAATTGGATTGAAAGACATTGCTGCCTTAGTCTAAGCCAGCAAGGTCGTCCAATCCAATTATGTTCAAACCATTTAAAAGATTTTATTTTATTTTGGAAACATGTAAAGTTATTGCTGAACTGTACTGTAGTCCTCCCGTTGCTGGCATGGAAATGGACATTCACTCATTCAACAATTATCTTGACCAATCTTAACCATTAAAGGATTAAACATTACACTGGTGTCAAAATTTTAAATTTTCAAATTAAATTAAAAGATGAACTGGTGTTCATTTTTCAACAAATTTGGTGGGAGATGGTGCTGTCGTAGACAGCAACATCTTCCCCCAAAATTGTTGAAAAATGTACACCAGTGTCTTTGATATTGACACAGTAAAAGATAGAAGATTGACATCAGAGTGGTAAAGGGCTAAGCAGAAAGTTATTTTTATAAAAATAAGTATCCTAAAAATCCTTAAAATTAAATATAAGCTCATCGAAGTTGATACACCTGTGTAACAATTTTATCTGGTTAAAAGTAATATACATCCACCTGATCACACCTGTATCGGCCACTAATTAATCAACATCTCATTAAGTATTAGGCACATAATTTGGTATAATATAACAAGGTAACAAATTATACATGTGATATTAATCGAAAATTTGGTTTAACAATAACAAACCGCAAATAAATAAATTCAGTGAAATAGTCGAAATCGTCATTAAAATCTATATTGCATGTACATAAATGGCGTGATGATTATCATAGACTCGTAATCATTCATTAGCGTTAACACTCATACAACTGAACCCAGAAACCAGACTTCCGAGGAACCAGTCTACTGTAAAACACAAACTGGTGTATATTTTGGAAACAAATGTTGCTGAAAGCTTAGACATCAACAGCTTTCAGCAGAATTGTTTTCAAATTGATGACCAGTTATCATACTAAAGTAAACTGAATCCAGGAAAGAAAATCAAACGACTCCGTTGTCTAAGAGTTACGTCTAATTAATATATATATATATATATATATATATATATATACATATATATTCAATTTCACTTTCTCTCTTCACAGACGAAGAGATTTCTAATCATTTCATTGGTTCTTGAAAGTGTATTGAAAAGAAATGACCAATGAAAAGCTAGAAATATCTCTTCGACACAAGAAGAAAACCAATAAAATGGTCTCTTAGTACTTCTCATTACCTCACAGTGAAATTAAAGCTATCATGAGCCAATAACGAGTGTGTATTTTTCATGAGATAACTGTTGGTTCACGTACACTTTAGCAAACTAGAGACTTATTCTACTTATCAGACTTGCTGTTCCAATATCACTAAACCCTTTAACTCTCGAATTTGTTCAAAAAAATTTCAATTTTCTCATAGAAAATGTCGATTTGCAGACCAAGAGAAGACCATTTTTGAAAATTTATCACTGGAATGAGTGGCTTGATTATGGAGCCAGTCATTCAAGTGGTAAATTTTCAAAAATAGTCTTCTCTTGGTCTGCAAATGAGCATTTCTCAAGATGACTGCGGAAGCCATTCTTAGCTGATACAATACAGTGCCAGCATACACAATGATATGACTCTAACCGTTTCCGTAATTAGACGAGAGACCAAACAAGTGATTTTAACGTTGCCATGTGCTCTCTATAGTCATGACAGTAGCGCGGATGTGCTTAACTAATTGGCAGAAGCAGACAATCATGATCCGAACTTATACATTCTTATCGTAAATAAAATTTGATCTGACATTTTATTTGCAAAAAAAAAAAAAAGGATTTTGTTAGCAATATGACACTCACACATAAAATCAGATCTGCGAGAAACTACTGAAATCTGAAATCCCGCCTTTGAGAGAGTCACAGCGATCTAGGACTTTTAACCCTTTAACCGCTGAATTTGTTCATGAAAATTTAAACTTTCTCATAGAAAATGTCCATTTGCAGACACAGAAGACTATTTTTGAAAATTTACCATTGGAATTACTGGCTCGGTTATCGAGCCAGTCTTCCTGTGGTAAATTTTCAAACATAGTCATCTCTGGGTCTGCAAACGGGCATTCCTCAAGAGCACAGAAGAAGCCACTTTTGGCTGATACGACTGTTAAAAGGTTAAGACCTGTGATGCAAATACTGTCCTAGAGAAATTTTTCTGACCATCTACATGAATGTGTTTAGTTTGAGCTGTTTACGAGTAAAGACTGGATATATGCAAGAACAGGTCTGTCATCAGTGCATTACTTAGCTGCCAAACACTCACACATACACCGAGGTCATTTTCTATTAAGAGAATCATTTTCCACTGGTTAAGTAAAGCTGGATGGAATTAATACCCAACCTCATAACAATCTTTCCTGAAAAGAGAAATTTGTTGGCAGGACTGTTTTACAGCTAGTGGTTAATATTGACTGTTCACCTACATGAATAAGGAGCTATAGAAGACAGGTGTAGGAAATGTCACTAATTTGCTCTTTCTTTAAATTTTATGCATATCAGATTACTATCAGAATTCATCTAAATAGAATATTATGGCGGGATAAATCAGGCTATATCATTAATAATTTCAAAAGACATTACTAGTCGGCTAAACTACCAACAATTGTCGCCATATCGCATGTAAAATACACCATTTATAGGCATGCATGTAGATTAATTACTTCAATATTTATCTATCTGAAAGCCAGGTAATAGATATATTGAGATGTTACGTTTAAGGTTGAGCACACTGGTACAGGTAAGTTGCCCACAGTAGGTATTTGACATTGTTACAACATTTGGTAGAAAGTAACTTACCTAGCATATCTGTGAGCCTCACACCAACTATTACTGTATTCAGTGTGGAAATTATGGCAATACATTTAGAATTGAGGGATCCATTTCTATCTATGCCATGCCCATTTCTAGCTAAGGGCCGCACACTTTTTTATGCTTGTTGGAATCGATTTGAAACTCAAACCTTAATTCCAAGAATCTAAATTTCAAGGTACCTATAATAGTAAGTTGTTGCATATTTTGAAACTAATTTTACCTCAGCTGTTTCCTCATGTATGGAAGCAACAACTCTCAGTCAAATTAGCTTCAAAATATTTAACAGAAAGTTTATTGAATTGTAAATTCATCAAAGACATACAATTCCTACACTTTGTGATGGACATTTCTACTCTCATGATGGAGTTATATATGTGATTTCGATTGTGACATCAGCTAAGAGATACTTGAGTGACAGATGAGATCCCTCTCTGATTTAGACAGTCAGTGTGCAAACACTTGTTTTAGTGAATCATCAGTGTTTGCGTCACATGGATTTCTGTAGTACCATCAGGCCTGTAATAAAGCTACAGGTATTCATGGAACAGCTGTGTGGCGAGGACCTCTCCCGTGACAATTGTCTGGCACGAGACACTATGAGTGGATTTACTTGGTCTATGTTGAGGAGATTTTACGCCAAACTTTTTCTCACTTTGAATTGATAAATCTGGAGAGGATGAATTAAGAGACTCAAAACTGTGGCCATTTGTAAGCGACGGTGAAGAAACATATCCATTCACTTCATTGCTGTTTGTCCGTGATCTCTGGTGCTTAGGACTGTCATCAAGGACGGAACAATTCATAAAATGACGCTCACCAACAATAGAAACATTAGCCAGTGAATCTGTGTCGAACGAATCGTCCAAGTCAAGGTCATCGACGTCCTTCATACCTTCCAATTCAATATGCTTAAAATTCCACACCGGGACGACACCAGCAGCACTCGGAGCCGCGTCATTGAATGCATACTTAACTCCCCCTACATTCACCGTCGATGTCTGAGAGAAGTTAGAATCAAGTTCTGGTATAATTTTCTTAATCTCCTCATCCAGAGATATCGGTGTTGTGACTTCATATGAAGGATTATCTAGGTTTATATCCAGTGTTAGGGAAATTCTCTCAATCAGGTCCTCAATCGATTCATTCTCTTTCCAAACTTTCGTAGCTCGCCATTTTGCACGGCTGCCTTTTTGCGCGGCAGTTGCATTGAAACAAACTGTGTCTGCCACTTTAAGAACTTTATTCAGATCATCAATCTGTCTGCCCAAAATTTGCTTATCAATAAACACATGTTCATGCTTGCCTAGATCTATAATCGCCCAGAGTTTTGAGACATGGTACACCTTACCTTTACGATTGTTGATCGTTGCGGGCAAGACCGATGCATCCACCTGGCTCGGACGACTACCTGTAATTATCACATTTAAACGCGTATTCTTCCTCAACATCACATCATCTCCATCTATCACAAAAATATTTAAATGCTCACGCAGAAAGCGCTCAACGTCATGCTTACTATATCCAATAGTAGTTTTCAAGCTTTCCGGTGCTTGTGTAAAACAGCTAGCTAAATTAGCAACTTTGATCGTCTCACGTTTTTCTATAACGCTTTTGAAGTACATAACTCCTTTGTACTCATTCGCTGTCATGGTGATTGGGCCTGGTCTTTGCGGTGGAACGCTAGGGAGACGACTAAGAGGTGTGACGGGAGTCGATATCATCGGAGGCGTGCTATCAGAACTGAGCCCATGTAAAGAATGCGGACGTTTTCTCTGTTCTTTTGGTGTCTGTGGAAAGGATGAATTCAGCAAAAGCTTACTATCGCTCTCAGTTTCAGTGGCTGAATCGGCGCGCATAAATGAGGGATAATTGTTCTTTACACTGACCACGTCCCCTTTAATTTCGAATATTAAAGGGTGCTTCCGAATCCATTCCTCAAACATATTTTGCGGACCAACAACTTCTCGAATTGCTAGAGGAGCTTGGGATAGGTGACCTGCCAGACTCCGTACTAACATTTGGGATTCTTTCTTCTTCAGCAAGCGAGCGCGAAAGTAATTGACTGCCTCTGTCTCCATAGAAACATCCGGAAGGCTAGGCGAAGAAGAGGCTGGACTGTTTTCTCGTACAAATCCTTCAGAGGCCATCGGAGCAGTACCGTCATTGAGGCGGACCATGTTACCACTGACAGTAAATAGTGACGGGTATTTCAAAAGGAACTTTTTTAGATTAGCCTCATTGCCTCCAGCAGCCTGTCGCATTTCAGATGTAAATCCACGATTGCCGAAATGCCCTGCCAATTGGCTGAAAAACAAGATTATAAAGTTTAACAGACTATCATCAGTAGACAAACATGACAAACATAGGCATGAGCGTGGGTTTTAACTCATTCAATACTGAAATAGGGATTTTTTCCCAGAAACTTCGGGTCAAACATACAGGCCAAGCTGTTGAATATTTGAACATTAATTTCACTATCAAGACAAGTATGTCACGCAGCTACCAGTCGCCATTCACATTAATTTAAATCAGGATATATCAGAAGATACCATATGGCTCGTCTCTATATACTGTAACAAGAACTGGTCTGTCATGGACTTAATATTCAGTGAAAGAATACATTGAAAAGTTTGAGTCAAAACCATGTAAATATATAGAACAAAGGTTATTAGAAGATAGCGAATAGCTTATCTGTATATTTTAATTGTTACTCGATATGATTGACCAACGAATACAGTCTTATATTGGCAAGCTACTTGCCAGATCAAGATACTAGTCAAGGTATTGCGCGAAGCCATATGGCTATAGCTTCGAGCCTTCGACGCTGAACTGCAAGACCTGGATGCAAATTTCTGTATAGACCCTTCAAGGTCTAGTAGCTTACACACATAGGGTTCCTCTGTCTAGACAAAACCAGACAAGCGGTTAATGAGTAGTTTTATATCACACATATTCAAGATACTTATACATCATAAAGAAACTGACAAATCAGATTTGCAAACATAAGTTCAGAATTATATCATCTTAAGAGGGTCAATCGCAAAACCTTAACTTTGAGAATCTAAAGTTTTGTAAATATGTCACAATGACGTTGACCTCTGATCTGATGACCTCATCAGCCTGCATCCTCCTGGTATAAACAACCATGTATAAAGCGTTTTGGTCCATTAGGCCTAACCAATCCTGGAATATAAGCTGAGAACATTTGCTAAACAAACAGCTTAAAGTTGTTGGTGCCATCAGAAAAGTAATACCTATGTCCGGCAACCCGCTTCACAGGCGAGACAAAGTTGACCAAGCAAATCTCTGAATATAAGACCAGAAGCCTATGGCCATTCTTACCAAGTTTACTTAAAATTGGGTCATTTTTAAAAACACACGTTCTGATAGATTTCTGAAGAATATTGGAAAATCCAAGACCTGCAAGAAAAATTGACCAATCAAATTCTTTTTCTACCTAACAAGGAAGAGAACAGCCTACAAGCTTGAATAAATCTCCGATCATCTTTAACTAGAGCTATGTTTTCTTCTTTGGCCCTAGCTCCAAACTCAATCCTGGTGTAGTGGGGTTGGAAATGAGTGACCGGATGATAAATCATCACAAGTATATCGATGAATTTATAGCACCCGGCCCACATCAATGATCGTGCAAATAGAAATGAATATTCATCCACATTTCAATGGAAAACTATAGAAACAATAATGCTCATTACATCATCGACATGAGCTGACCTGGTGATGTAAATTCCTGTCTGAATGTCTTCAAAATCACTCGAGAAAGGTAGCTAGATAAGACATATTTAAAGGACCTGCTGAACAAACGTAATGTTTGAAATTGCAAACACTTGCGAGCCATCATGAATCACCACAGGACACACAGCCTAATCTCAAACTCAGCACTATAACTTCCTCACTGCTGCAAGCCAACAGACAATAATTCCAATGAGCAAAAACTCTTGACTTGCTGAATATTTTGAAAACAATGACTGAAAGTTGTTGGTAATTTTTTCAAAACATTTAGCAAGTTCAGAGATATAACACCTGTAATATGCTGTCTGCAAAAACTCAACAGTCAGTCGGTAAAAAATTAACTGTGCAGTGCCATTCTGTGAGGATAGCACTGTAGCCCTGGTCAATGTTTGATTTCCTAAAACTTTAGGAATTTCCAATACTAGGTGCCAAAAAGTACTAGGCATGTAGATGAAGAACCTAAAAGATCTTAAGATGCTCGCAACAGGTAACACATAGTGGAGACGGCTGAAGACAACTGACTGCATCTGAAAGAACATTTCACTCCATTCAGCATGAAAACAGAAATGTCATGCATCATCATCAAAGAGTGGTTACAGAGCTCATCTAGCATGGAATACGGTTCCTTTCAGAGGGCAGAGGTTAGATAGTTCATCTTGCATGGAATACTGTTCCTTTCAGAGAACAGAGGTTACACAGGTCATATTGCATGAAATACTGTTCCTCTTAGAGGACAGAGGTTACGCAGTTCATCTGGCATGAAATACTGTTCCTCTTAGAGGACAGAGGTTACGCAGTTCATCTGGCATGGAATACTGTTCCTCTTAGAGCACAGAGGTTACACAGTTCATCTTGCATGGAATACTGTTCCTTTCAGAGGACAGAGGTTATACAGTTCATCTTGCATGGAATACTGTTCCTCTTAGAGGAATACTGTTCCTCTTAGAGTACAGAGGTTACACAGTTCATCTGGCACGGAATACTGTTCCTCTTAGAGGAGAGGTTACGCAGTTCATCTGGCATGGAATACTGTTCCTCTTAGAGGACAGAGGTTACGCAGTTCATCTGGCATGGAATACTGTTCCTCTTAGAGCACAGAGGTTACACAGTTCATCTTGCATGGAATACTGTTCCTTTCAGAGGACAGAGGTTATACAGTTCATCTTGCATGGAATACTGTTCCTCTTAGAGGAATACTGTTCCTCTTAGAGTACAGAGGTTACACAGTTCATCTGGCACGGAATACTTTCCTCTTAGAGGAGAGGTTACGCAGTTCATCTGGCATGGAATACTGTTCCTCTTAGAGGACAGAGGTTACGCAGTTCATCTGGCATGGAATACTGTTCCTCTTAGAGCACAGAGGTTACACAGTTCATCTTGCATGGAATACTGTTCCTTTCAGAGGACAGAGGTTACACAGTTCATCTGGCACGGAATACTGTTCCTCTTAGAGGACAGAGGTTACGCAGTTCATCTGGCATGGAATACTGTTCCTCTTAGAGCACAGAGGTTACTCAGTTCATCTGGCACGGGATATTGTTCCTCTTAGAGTATGGAGGTTACGCAGTTCATCAGGCACGGAATACTGTTCCTCTTAGAGGACAGAGGTTACACAGTTCATTTTACATGGAATACTGTTCCTGTTAAAGGACAGAGGTTAGACTGTTCATCTTACGTAGACTGTTCATCTTAGAGCACAGAGGTCACAGAGTTCATCTTACATGGAATACTGTTCCTCTCAGAAGACAGAGTTTAGACAGTTCATCTTGCATGGAATACTGTTCCTCTAAGAGGACAGAGGTTAGCCTATTCATCTAACTGGCCAAGGATAACAATGTCACCTTACAGTGGATCCCCTCACATTGTGGTACATTAGGAAATGACAAAGCTGACATCTTTGTCAAGCATATCATTAAAGCCACAAAAACCTCCAGCAGGAAGCATAAGGATGCAATAGACAGCATCAGTAGGGAGGATCAGACTATATCTTTAGAGTGAGGACTGGTCACAATCGTCTCAATGCACATCTTCACTGCCTCATTACAGATTCTGCACTTTTTGAGTGTCAGCAAGCAGAAGGAACAGCAGAACATCTCTTGCAGCACTGTCAATGGTATGAACAAGCTAGAAACTTTTGGCCTATTGAAGTGTTTTGAGTAGATCAGAGGAGACAGACAGTTTGATGACCATTGCAGCTTTCAAGCACCAAATAAGGAAAACACTCTAAGATTAATGTCATGAGAAAGATCAATACAAGAAGAAATGAATGCAAGAAGACTGTTCATCTTACATGGAATACGATTCCTCTCAGAGGACAGAGGTTAGGTAATTCATCTACCATGGAATACTCTTGCTCTCAGAGGACAGAGGTTAGATCTACATGGAATACTGTTTCTCTCAGAGGATAAAGCAGGCCTGCAAATGTGACTGAGTTTCAGTAAAAGGGGCAAGGCAATAATTTTAGGTGCATTAAGGCAGACAGATCATGGCTTTGGATGAACACCATGAAGGCAACATTGGACCTTCTCAGGATCAAGAATAACCTTATCTACATGTACCTTGCAGAGTAACATTACAATCAAGAGCTTGTTCAGTGTTGCTATCTACAAAAGGACAACTCTGTAAATGCAATTTGGAGATTGTTTTTAAGCATTGTGTATCATGGGCACCAAAGCAATAGAGGAGCGCACCTAAGGCAGTGGCAGGAACCCAACGCAGTGGCAGGCAACTAAGGCAGTGGTGGGAATCTAAAGCAGTGACAGGCACCTAAGGCAGTGGTGGACATCTAAGGCAGTGGTGGGTACCTAAGGCAGTGGCATGCACCTAAGGCAGCCACTGCCTTAAATATCTGCCAAAATTGAATGTCATTATAGGATAACTAATCTCATCTCTTGATAGATATTCAGGTGATCTAATATGCCACTCATAAACTATGCAGGTAATTTTAAACTTTTCATCATGCCGCTAAAGAAAGATATTCAGGATTTAATGGCTAATTGTTGCTACATTTCTACACCCTATGATGGCTGTCATGATTTAGTTTTCAACCAATCAGAAAAGGCCTAGCGTGTCTGCCTCAGGATATACGCTAAATTTCATGCTGAGGTGCCAGATATAGTTTTGCAATGTGGTATAAAATCAATCATACAGGTAAGCTGTTGAATATTTTAAAACTAATTTGGCTGGAAGTTGCTGCTGCCATAGGAACAAACAACTTTCAGTCAAATTAGTTTCAAAATATTCAACGAGATGAGTATTACATAAAAAAGAATGTAATACATTGGCACTTATATGTACATGACATCACACACTATCGCTTGAGGAGACAAAATGATCACTGTTCAACATTTACATATACACGATATTACAAAGCAGATAATTGTGATACAGAAACGGGAAGGTGACATGATGTGAATGATGTACAGTACAGATCTTAGTTAGCTTTACTGTTTGACGAAGCAAAAATGAAACAAAAATGCGTCTTTTTCACGTCAAAACCTCGTAGTGTTTCCAGGCATGGCCAAACACCAAACGCATTTTATTTATTTTATAGGTGCGTCTAACGGAAAGTCTACCCCGTCCTACAATATGTTAAACGTATCATGAAATATTTTAAACCCGTTACGGAAAAAGTCAAACGCGCAATCAAATGTATTCATTAACGCTACAAAGATTCTTACTACGCGTCATTAAACATAAAGTGGAATCGGTCTATAGTCTGTCAAGGACCCGTACATGTAAATTTAAATTGCAATTGGAGCCGTATATATGTGTTAGGTACATGCATCGCCTTTAGCTTTTTTTGTGGCTGTAAATGAAAATTGTCGAAATGTCATCATCGTAATCAATCGTAATTTTGTATAAAATCGACGTGTGTGAACTCCGCACCTGGGTATTCTTTACTCAGTATGAAGCTAGTGTGATGACTGTGCGTATATTTAATAAATTTTCAATCCACAATTTCTTTTGAAATCTGGATGAATAAACCAAGATATTATCTGAAATGGGTTTATTACAATATAGTCTAATTTGAGCCGACGGTATAGGCATAACTTTTTAGAACAATATATGCACCACTTGCAGCTAGTGTTATGCCAAATTTGTCTTATAACGGAAAGGGAAGTGATTTACAAAATCTGCAAACCTGACATTCGGTTGTTTTCAATTTCGCTATTTCATACATAATATGTAACCGAAAATCTCCGCTTTTACATAGACATGCACATGCGTACATAGTTGTTTTACCCGTGCCTGGGGTGCGTTCAGGACCGCGAAAAACGTTTTCCGTTATTAACTGAACACTGTACCGCGTAGAACGCGAACATTCGCCTTCCTGAACTCACTCCAGGAGTATCCGAGTACATAACGTTATCACCCGTTTTCGGCAACGAGTATCACCGTCTGATTGGTCGAGAATACATGCATATTTAATCAGATCTAGCAAAGATGGCGTCAACTGTTTAGAAAATAACATTTTTGTGTGTGCAATTCATCAATCTATGCACATTTCGTGTATGCCACAACTAAAAAGTAGACAGATAACACGGAATAACGAAACTGCCAATCAGAAAGTGTGATGCCTATATATTTGACCGCTTCAGCATCAAAACTCAGGCTTATTACTGACAGTGCTTGAAGTTAGTTATCTCGAAAATAGTAAACAAAGACACGCGTGGATGATCGAGTTTATCGGATTGTTTATCTTCATGAAACATTGTTTTTTCGCGACCAGGACGAAATGGATATAATATATATATATTTTCTTGCGACAATCAATAACTTTCTCATTATCGGTGACATCACATTTACTAAAACAAGAATGATAATGCAGGTTACTGGGCCAATATTGGCCTAGTAACCTGCATTATCAGGGAAGTAGGCCCCAAATCTAAACCAATGAATTATCACATTTTACCCATTTGAACCTGAAATCCCAGAATTCCACTTTTACAGTCATTATATAAGTATGATGTTGAATATTTTGAAAGCAATTTGACTGGAAGCTGGCTTTCAGTCAAATTAGTTTCAAAATATTCACCAGAATTTTGACACATTCGTAACAGATGTATTATTTTCTGTCGTTTGAAATTGTTAATGCAATAGTAGAAGTACTCCTTGTTGGAGGCGATATTCCCACCCTGTATTATGTTCATAGAATCACAATGATGTCATCACAATCAAATTTCCCATAATACCCTGGGAGATACGCCATTTTCAGAGGGGCTAATTTAACATTACGAGCAATGGGCCGTTAAACCTTAATTACATTTTCTTTAATATATTGCGAAATTCACTCATGATTTCATGTTTTCTGATACCTGACAGGGTTATTACAGATTCTCAGACACAGGATTTAATGGTTTGAACATCAAGGAAAATGTAAACAATGAGTTTGTATGGGCAGTCCTCTTTAGCATGTAGTAAGTTTGCCCCAACTTTAACGGCGGCCGAATTCAAGATACCCGGATGTGCGAAACTATGAATAATGTGTTTGATTTCTGCGCTAAAGTCTGAGGGCGGTGTATGACCATCACAGCCGCTGTCAGGTCATAGGGCCTAACAGTACATGTATTTAGTATATTACTGGCTATATATTGTGCCATATATTTTAAACCAAATATCACTCATCGTGGCGTTGTAAACATGGAATCAGACACTGATAGTAATGGTGAGACAGCTAATGTGTGGGACAGTGAATCTTCTGATGATGACATGTTTGACGATGAGCAAGCCACCACTACTGGAAAGACTTGAAGATGAACTTGAAGCAGGTACACTACAGATTGAGTGAACTTCTCCCCAATCAGTGACAAAGAGTTTGCCCTGAAGTTTGGGCTATTTTGGTGCATTCACCATGATCATTTGTGCCGTTTGAATTTAATTAACTGTTAAAGTTTGTTATATTGAATTAGCTCTAACTAACATGATTAGATACACCAATCACAAACCATGAGTTAGTAGTTAGTCACTGTTATAAGAATTGTACATTTTAGCAATTGACCCTTTAACACTCCAGCTGGTGAAAACATGTTCTGTGGTGGCCTTGAGAAATGTCCATATGCAGAACAAGAATTATTTTTTTACCGTGACTCAGTGAGTGGTCAAAACTGGCCTCTGAAATCAAATTGTCTTGAGAAATGACCATTTGCAGGCCAAGAGAATACTATTTTAAGATTTTACCACTGGAATAACTGACTTGATAACCAAGCTAGTCATTACAGTTCTAAATGTTAAAAAATTATCTTGGCTTGCAAATGGCCATTTATTAACCATTTAATGGTCAAATCAGCCATAACCAGCCTCTGCAGTGTTCCTGAGAAATGCCCTTTTGCTGACTAAGAGAATACTATTTTTGAAAATTTATCACTGGAATGACTGGCTCCCAGAATACTCTTGCTATTTTTGAAAATTTATCACTGGAATGACTGGCTCCCAGAATACTCTTGATCAGCAAATTTACATTTTATGAGACAATTGGAATTTTCTTGACCAAATTTACCCATTAAAGGGTTCAGCAGAAATGTACATTTTCTTGACAAATATTGGACAGTAAAGGGTTGTAAAGCTGGAGCTTTACTTACCTTTAACTACCTTGTTCTGCTGTTCACAATGGGGAAAAATTCTCAATCCTTGTTCCACTGAAGATCAAAGAAATGATGAAAACACCATACAACCTTTACTTACATACAGTAAATAAGTCAAACCAGGTCATTTTGGATTTGATTGAATTGTTTATTCATTCACTTAAAAAAGTTTAATGTCATTGTTATTGAATGCTGCCATATTGATATAATGCAGAGTTTGCTCAAACAATCACCAACACAGACAGTAGCGCAAACCACCACTGATTACCAGCATGAGAAATATTATATAGGACCAAGATTAAGTTTACTTTACTGTTGATTTTGAGATTTGTATTGTTATCGATGATCAATAACAATACAAGTCCAGTCTCTAGAACAAAAGTAAACTATCTTGGTCCTATATAATATTGCCCATGCTGGTTATCAGCGGTGTTTTATGGTTATGCTACTGTCTGTGTTGATGAATGATGTTGCTGGTCACAGGTCATATATTACTGATAGTGGTCTTTCAAATTTGTGTCCTACTGTTCCAGATTGTGTACGTTTATTTTTGCAACATTTGTTTGTGGTCTGGCTATGTTTCAACAGTAGCTGAAATAGAAAGTGAAACAAATATGATTACGCAGGGAGTTATAAGCATTACATAATGGACCTTTCCATTTTATCCATCAATCATGATGTCATAATCAACTACATGATGCATAAGGATGACAACATAATCAGTGACATAATGAATGACGTAGATAAGTTCGTCAATCTTCACAGACACTTAATTGATGACGGACTATATGTATTCTATTTAACCCTTTATTGGACAAATTTGGTGAAGAAAATTTTAATATCCACTTATTTAATGTCCAATTAGAGGCCAAGAGAATGCAATTTTTGAAAATTTATGACAAATTACTGGATCGGTCATTGAGCCAGGCATTTGTGGTGAATTTTCAAAAATTCTATTCTCTTGGCCTGTAAATGGACATTCCACAAGGCCATAACAAAGGCCAGTTTTGGTCGTCATGACCATTAAACGGTTAATAAAAATGATGTCGAATATTTTAAAACTAATTTGACTGGGAGTTGTTGCTGTCATATCAACAGCTTACATGTATAGTTTTCAGGAATTTGAGATTCAGAGAGTACAGAGATCGATCCCAATGGAGGTAAAGCTTGGGTGGAGCTTCGCTAGAGATGGGCGGGGCATAGCTAAAACTGGATTCCTCCATTGGGCAAAACTATAAGTAAGACTGAGCGGTGGTAGTGAACACCTGACCTAGCACTGTAATAGTAGCATGACAAAATAGCAATCTATCTGTGTGAGTACAAGTACATTATGTAATAAATTATTAAAAAGTGTACCAACACACAAATACTGATAGAATGCTACATGTATTTTGACATGATACTGGTGCACTGCCCGGTCAAGTGTTTACTACCACCACTCAGTCTCACACCACAATAATAAATTAGCTACCTATAATCTCACTCTGTCTGAGTACAGCGTACAATGCTCATAGTGATATTCACTATACCACCACGTACCTTACCGATAATATTTGTTAGAATAAACCAGCACGATTATAATCATGCCAGTTTATTCATTCATTTTGTTGGGTGACATGCATGGTGGTACAGTGGTACCTGATAAGCGTGCTGGATTATTCATTAATTTTTCTGGGTGGCATGCATGGTGGTTACAACTCAGGTGGTGTGAAGTTTGAAAGAAAAAATTCTATGGAAACTAGTAAAAAAATATTTAAATTTCATAGACAACAAAACAGCCCTTAAGCCTATTTATACCTGGAAATGCCTCAGCTGCTCTCGGAGAGCATCTAGACTTCAAAGTTTTCTGGGGAGAGTTGGTGTTTCCAGGTGAGTGACCGCTGAGGACAGTGAATCGCGCATGTCAGGAGAGTGAAAGACTGATTCAAGTCAGACCACCAATGACCGATAGGAAAATATCTATTTGCAGAACAAGAGAAGACTATTTTTGAAAATTTATGACTGGAATGACTGGCTCGGTTATAAATTTTCAAAAATAGCCTTTTCTTGGTCTGCAAATAAATATTTCTCAACACCACTGCAGAAACCGTTTTTGGATGATATGAGCCGGGTCCTGAAAACAATGTGGCATGTTAAATGATGGTGCTAGCCTAATTTCTCAATCCGAAACAAAATTTAATTTTAGTATGACGACGTTGAATTAATTACTTACCTACCTTTAAAATCTCCGAATCCTTTCTTTATCTCCATGTTTTGAAAAAATTAGGATACATTTGTCTCCATCCATTCATCATGCTATCTCCTCCTAAACAGTTGGGTGGAATTCAACCAAATTTGGTATGTGGGTTATCCATATGATTGTGGATTGGCTGACAACATTTACTTTATGTAGTCAGCGATTGGTGTCTTCCAGATTTATCTAGATTTCCCATAGTCCTACCCACACTCTCGCACATCATTTGACACCCTCAATAGTTTTAAATTAAGCCAGATGAGCCACTACATTTAGATAGGACTAGTGATTACAAGATTCTACTATAGCCCTTCAAATCTTTGCAGACCAAGGGAAGACTATTTTTTAAATTTTACCACTGAAATGACTGGCTCAATTATCGAGCCAGTCATTCTACTGGTAAATTTCCAAAAATAGTCGTCTTGCTCTGCTCACAATAGAGGAATTTTTTGACCACCTTGACCATTAAAGAGTTGACATGTCAAATTGTTACCATTGGGTTGATCAGTTACAAGTTGTACTAGCCCTGGTCAATTTCTGCTAACCTCACGCTCATGTTAATTTTAACCCCTGCTCTCACAGATCATTTCCCCTTAAGACCTCCAGATTTTTCACAGCGATCCCCGCCAGTCTCTGTGTAATGTAACTCCTCCGAAAGCGGTGGATGGAATTCAAACAAATGTTGTAGGTTACTATAGAGTGCAAGAGGCCATTTTTATCTCAACTACGAAGTAAAATGAGCTATTGTGATACCATGCACGTCGCCCGGCAGCGTCTAATTTGCGTTTAGCTCAACTTTTCTGTTTATATCTCATGTTTGGTTGATCCTACTGGTCCTAAACTTGGACACATGCCTCCTTATAATGACACGGCATCACACAATGATACTCTGGCCAAACGGTCAAAATCACTGATACGCATGGCAACCATTTGCTGTCCGCCATCCATCCGTCAACTTATGTTTAAAAACATAAGTGGACGGATGGACAGCGGACAGCAGATGGTTGCCATGCGTATCAGTGATTTTAACCTTTTGGCCAGAACATCATTGTGTGATGTCATGTCTCATACATACGTTAACCGCATGGTGGATTTCAAACTAATTTGGCTGGAAGGAACCTAATGCTTTCGGCTTCCGAACATGCATACAGAATTTTGATTGGTCAATTTTTGTGTGAAAATCTTTGACTTTATGAAAAATTTAGCAGAAATTGTCAAAACACTACTCCTCATTAACCGCTTGACAACTTGCAACCCTAGTTGGCTGGACATAAATTGCCAAAATGCATATTCTCCATGACCGCTTGGTGGATTATATCCAAATTTGGCGGAAGGATTCTGCAGTAGTTGGCTCTAGAAATTCTATTCAGAATATTTTTTTATAATTCTGTGGTTAACAACAACCGTCATCAGATGAGATATTTTGACAGTTCGCCTCTATGTCCGCCTCATCTCAAAAGAAAAATAGGAAGTGGAAATTAGATACGGGTATACAGGCAACCTGCTGAATATTTTGAAAAGTTTTGATACATAGATAGGTATGTACATACTCGGTATATTTTATAGGCAGCCTTTTTTGACATAGTAGCGGCCTTCTCTGCTGGCAGCCCTTATTGCCGTACACCGTCCAGGATACTGTTACAGGCCCTTGGCCCCCTTGTTGATAAGCCTTCTAAATTTATTTTATGTTTGAAGTCAATCATCAGAGTTCATTGCTGTCATGAAGTCGAGATTCATGGTTGCATTGCAGCCACATTTCTGGTATTACATTTGGCTCCTCCCCTGGGATAGTGAACGTGGTCGATTACTATGACACGCCATCGACCAAACAATCTAGTTATCACTTACTTTCCATCGTCAGATAGATCCAAGTTACCAGAGATTGTAACCCACAGCCTATAATTTTTCTTTTGATCACTTCCAGGGTTGGTAAATCTTAATGTATGATCACACAACCTCCTTTATTCAAATTTGAGCAAAATCTGACCAGTTTGTTTCCGATATATCCATAGATTAAAATTTGTACCCAATCTGGATCTAACATGGTTTTTGTCCAGATCACAGCCAAAGTCTGGAAATCCTTCTTTAGGTTATGTTGCTCTTTTACTGTCGTCTAATAGTACACAACTGTCAAAGCGTCATGAGATTAGTTCAACCAATCAGATTTGCCATTGATGGCTTTTCCAACACTATCTCTGCCAATCAAAGATAACGAGGTTAAATATATACGCGATGACATCATCAGAATGGAATGGTGTTCGAGTTCAAGACGATTGTCCATTCGGCATTAGATATATCGAGATTTTCACTATAAAAACGCAGAAATTAGACGAATCCCGCGAAGAAACATTAAATTAAATACATCTTCTGATAAATCCAGCCACAAATTGACGTAAATAAGTTAAAATCTGCTGTACGAATCGCTCAAAGTTTGCAAAGCACGCGAGATACATGTACGGAGGAAACATGTACTGATAAGCGGTTCTGCCTAGACTAGGAACCGAGTACCCGTTTGCTTCTAGCCATAGGACTCGTCGAAAGAACTGGAGACCCGCGGTTGGAATTGATGGCGCGTTTAATTCATCGTAAAATTTTCAAACGCTACCAAACGCGTAGGGCAAAAAGTTAAACCCATCATTCAAAAAGTCAAACCCGTAGTGTCAAAATTTGAACCCGTCAAGATAAGATGCGTACTGAGATTTTACCAAACGCGCTATGTCTAAGCAAATCACTACGAGAAAATGACGAGAAAATTACACCATACAGACGCATTTTAAACGAGCTTTAGGATGCGTTTAAGTAAAGCTAACTAAGATCTGTACTGTAAATCTATGAACCATAATCTATCGGTGCAATATAACATTTGAGATGAGATTAGCATCCCTTTAAGGCATGGGAATCTTGACAGCCTGATTGCACTCTTCACTCTTTGTGCACCAAATGGGCTGATTGAATGACATGGAGAGTGAGATTGTATCATGCACACAGTAGTGTGTTAATGTACGATTTGGACAAATGGCCATATATACGCTTTTAGTAGTAAAATTGATTAATTATGCTACGACTCAGGAATATTCAGGACAGGAGAATAAAAACATGCTTGACCTATGAATGATAGAGAATAGTAAGAACACATGAAGCAATAACTTTCAGTCAATTTTTAAAACAATATATCTCCATCATGTTACATGTACCTATTCAGAAACAATAGTTATGCAATGGATGTTTCTAAGTTTATCCATCCATAATATGATGTCATATGACATAATCAACTACGTGATGTGTAAGATGATGTCATAATCATTACATCATGAATGACTCGATATAGTCTGTCTTTAACGCTAAATAGTCCGACACGTTGTATGTATTGTATGTCTTTACCATTTAATAAACATTCTGTTCAATATTTTGAAACTAATTTGACTGGAAGCTCTTGCTGCCATAGGCAGCAACAGCGCCCAGTCCATTATAAGCTTTCTGGAAATTGATAGTCAGGGAGTTTAGAGATCGATCGATCCCAACATGGATTAGGTGTGGGTGGGGCGTAGACAGAGATGGGAAGGTATAGCTAAAACTGTAAAGGCCCATTCAGGATGAAGAGTTACCTGTTCCTTACACCACCACCACCTACAGCCCTCGTCCCCAACTACCTATTGACGCTTCTAGCATATTTCATACTAATAATTCACGTTATTCAGAAGTTACTTTATGAAATGCAGAGGAGAAAGGAACAATTATCATCTATATACCTGATCGTAAATGGACTGTTGTTGTTCATTAAAATCTCCAGAAAATACAGCATGGCTTTCTGTCCTGCTTCGTCAGCCATCTTGTATCGAAATGGCAACCTGGACTGACTTGTCGATGGTCCCTTACGGAAAGAAATATGGTTTTTGTGTGGTGAATGGTGGACGAAATGATCTGAAATGAGATAGATGCAGAAAGATATATTATTTACATGTAAACAATGGTAAGCTTTGTTAGATATATACACACAATACGCATAATTTTATTTTCCTCAAACTGTGTTTAGGGTCATAATATTTGAATCCAAACTCCCCCACCAAATTTCAACCAAAAGTTCCAAATTTCCAAATTACATGTATATAGTCCTATCCTATATACATGTAACTTGTCAAATATAACTGATACATGTATACAGCCCTATCCTATATAACTTGTCAAATATAACTGATATAAAATTCTGTCATAGAACATGGCCTTTTGCAGACCAAGAAGACTATTTTTGAAAATTTACCACTGGAATGATTGACTCAGTTACGAAACCAGTCATTTCAGGAGTAAATTTTCAAAAATAGTCTCTTGGTCTGCAAATGGACATTTCTCCAGACAACTGCAGAGGGCATTTTTGCTGATACTAGTGTTCAAGGATTAAATCACTATGATTGACAGTAAGATCATATCAAGGATATGTACAGCGTTCAACAAGTCTATATATTAAAGTAACACATCAGAAATACATTAAAACCTTCACACTCATATCATCCAAAACAGTGGTCTTGAGAAATGTCCATTTGCAGACCAAGAAGACTATTTTTGAAAATTTACCATAGGAATGACTGGCTCAATAACCAAGCCAGTCATTCCATTGGTAAATTTTCAAAAATAGTTTTCTCTTGGCCTGCACATGGGCATTTTATGATAAAATTTAAATTTTCTTCGAACGTAATTAAAGCATTCAACAGTATATTTCTTACTAACTAACTAATGTTTCTGTTTTTGAAACATGTTAGCTTATTTCTGAGCTTCATAAATGTACTCTATCAGAATACACAACATATTATTTTATAACCACTACAGCTTGTAATACCTGTACAGATCTAGTTATGCGTAAAGTTTAAATTAAATCTTTTAATTAACTTTTATTTCACCCGGTTAAGTTTTACAATCCCAGGTACAGCTTTTTTCTGATTGTTTAGAATATAGAGAAATTTTATGGGATTAATAAATTTCATTTTAACTGTCTAATGTGACAGCTGAGTGCTCCTATGAAACACAGATGTAACTACACCTAGACTTAACTGTAATGTGACAGCTGAGTGGTCCTATGAAATACAGATGTAACTACACCTAGACTTAACTGTAATGTGACAGCTGAGTGGTCCTATAAAACACAGATGTAACTACACCTACAGCTAACTGTAATGTGACAGCTGAGTGGTCCTATGAAATACAGATGTAACTACACCTAGACTTAACTGCAATGTGACAGCTGAGTGCTCCTATGAAACACAGATGTAACTACACCTAGACTTAACTGTAATGTGACAGATGAGTGGTCCTATGAAACACAGATGTAACTACACCTAGACTTAACTGTAATGTGACAGCTGAGTGGTCCTATGAAACACAGATGTAACTACACCTAGACGTAACTGTAATGTGACAGCTGAGTGGTCCTATGAAATACAGATGTAACTACACCTAGACTTAACTGTAATGTGACAGCTGAGTGGTCCTATGAAATACAGATGTAACTACACCTAGACTTAACTGTAATGTGACAGCTGAGTACTCCTATGAAACACAGATGTAACTACACCTAGACTTAACTGTAATGTGACAGCTGAGTGCTCCTATGAAACACAGATGTAACTACACCTAGACTTAACTGTAATGTGACAGCTGAGTGCTCCTATGAAATACAGATGTAACTACACCTAGACTTAACTGTAATGTGACAGCTGAGTGCTCCTATGAAACACAGATGTAACTACACCTAGACTTAACTGTAATGTGACAGCAGAGTGCTCCTATGAAACACAGATGTAACTACACCTAGACTTAACTGTAATGTGACAGCTGAGTGCTCCTATGAAATACAGATGTAACTACACCGAGACTTAACTGTAATGTGACAGCTGAGTGCTCCTATGAAACACAGATGTAACTACACCTAGACTTAACTGTAATGTGACAGCTGAGTGCTCCTATGAAATACAGATGTAACTACACCGAGACTTAACTGTAATAATGGAGTCATCAACTCAACTCATACACAGTTTAACCCTTTAACACTTAGATTTGTTCAAGAAAATTTCAATTTTCTCATAGAAAATGTCCATTTGCAGACCAAGAGAACTGTTTTTGAAAATTTACCACTGGAATGACTGGCTCCGTTATCGAGCCAGTCATTCCAGTGGTAAATTTTCAAAAATACTCTTCTCTTGGTCTGCAAATGGACATTTCTCCAGACAACTGCAGAGGGCATTTTTGGCTGATACTAGTGTTCAAGGATTAAATCACTATGATTGACAGTAAGATCATATCAAGGATTCACATACTTAGTACAGCGTTCAACAATTCTATATATTAAAGTAACACATCAGAAATACATTAAAACCTTCACACTCATATCGTCCAAAACAGTGGTCTTGAGAAATGTCCATTTGCAGACCAAGATTATTTTTGAAAATGTACCATAGGAATGACTGGCTCGATAACCAAGCCAGTCATTCCAGTGGTAAATTGTCAAAAATGCTCTTCTCTTGGTTTGCAAATGGACATTTCTCCAGACAACTGCAGAGGGCATTTTTGGCTGATATGAGTGTTAAAGGGTTAATTGTAACACTCTTCCATGCATAAAGTCTGTGTGGACACAAGCTTATTGTGTAATATTTAACACTTTCATCAGCAAATCCTGGAAAAAGGACATTCTTTATGATATAACAGTTATTCTGTTAAATATTTTGAAATTAATTTGACTGGGAGGCGTTGCTTCCTTAAAGGCAGCAATGGCTTCCAGTCAAAAACTAATTTAAAAATATTCAACATTTTTCCTGCATGCTTGCCTTGAAAATGAAACAGGGAACTCATTGTTGAATTTTAGGTTTGACTGAATGCAATTGGACATTTGCATATTATAATTACTGTGTCATTTGTAAGTATTGCCACGATGATGACAACAACAACGACGATGATGACAAATGACTGTTTTCTGCATTTGGATGATCAGTGGAAGCTTCTTTCCATTGTAATCATTTTACTGTAATGTTCGCCACTATGTCTTGTGCATTGTGAGCGACTAACCAATTACCACATCTCCTGTAAGCTCTTTTTTGTCATTAGCGGTCTTACATCATATTTTTTAGGTTGTTCAGAAAACATTTAACCAGCTGGCATCTTGTGCATGTCGGCACACAGTACTGAAAACTATGTACATTTTGACAGGTATATACATGCATCTTTGGCTATAAATGTTAAAATAGTCCATGTATTTATCAAAGAATATTCCATCAACCCTGTAAGACAATATTCTTAGTCATCTTGAGGGAAAATCTATTTTTATAATAAATAATTCTTCTCAATATCATCATCCAGCTACTTTAGCATATGTTGTAAGCTAAGTCGATCAAGGTTTAAGATCGCTCCATTCAGATAATGAACACGAGCCTTGCTTATTGGAAACAGACCTAATGGATCAGACACACTATATGGATTAGGTCATTAGACACAAACATGTAGCATTGCAGGTAAATATTTATTGAATGTAAGTGCAGACTAAACTACAATGTATTATTAACCTTTACCACTCTGATGTCAATATTCTATCTTTTACCCTGTCAATAGCAAAGAAACTGGTGTACATTTCCCAACAATTTTGGTGGATAATGTTGCTGTCTTCGATAGCACCATCTTCCACCAAATTTGTTGAAAAATGTACACCAGTTTATCTTTTAATTTAATTTGAAAATTTAAAATTCTAACAGAGTGGTAAGGGTTAATGCATGTATGTCGCATTATATAACTAAAGTGTGAAACAACATCTGAATTCATCCTGATATATCTGAAGTGTTATCTATAAATGAGGACTCGCATCATGGAGCATGTCTTCAGGTGAACAGCAAGAAAGACATTACCTGCTCATTAGAGACATTTGAGAACAATATCAATGTCTAAACAAATCAAATGTTATAATCCTGGCCAGCAGGGGACAGAGTGAATAACAGTGTGATGCACCATGAGCCAAGTGCAACTTGAAGTGCTTAATGCAGGAGTAAGTCTTCTGTCTAAACAAACATTTAATCTCCACCATTCTCTGCACAAACACTCCTGAATAGATGAGTGCTCTGTCTGTCTGTCATCTATCCAAGTAATGTCTGAATGGCACCAGTGGGAATCATTGTAATGTTTATATTAACCATTTAATGATCAAGAGGGACAAAAAATGGCATCTGCAGTCATCTTGACAAATGCCCATTTGCAGGCAATTTTTTGAAATTTACCACTGAAATGACTGGCTCAATAACTGAGCCTGACATTCCAGTGGGAAATTTTCAAATATTTCTTCTATTGGTCAAAGCAAAGGGACATTTAGTAAAGCTGACCACAAAACTAGCATACTGTTATTATTTGATTCAGAGATTTATCTGTCTTTGAGTGATCTCAAGTTGTGATGTATGCTTCAGCTCACAATCTCCTGCATTACCATTTGGCCATTGGAGTAACTGGAGTAATTCCAAAACAAGAGGGTTCGGAGTAGAACTGCTCCATGTACTCCAGTCAACCCTGGTGTGAACGGATGAATCCAATTTTAGCTATGCGCCACATATTTCTAGCTCAGCTCCAGCCACGCTTTGCCCATGTTTGATCGATGGATCCCTGCACTCCCTGAATCTTAATTTCCAGAAAACTATGCAAATGTATGTTGAAGCTGTTGACTATATTGAAACTACTTTGATGGGGTGCTGTTGCTGCCTATGGCAGTAACGGCACCCAGTGAAATTAGTTTCAAAATATTCAACAGCATGTTTATTATATAATAAAGACACACAATTCGCACAACTTGATGGACTATAAAGTGTTTATGATGGACTTTATTACGTCATTCATGACGCAATTGATTATGACGTCTACCTACATGTGATGATGATTATGACATTATATGATTGATCTAGACTGGATTCATCTGTCACATCTGTCAAATTGAATGGAATTAAACTTGTGAACTTACTGTTCATATAAAAGATGACCTGTGCTGTCTGAATAATTTACCAAATTGGTTCCAATGTCAAAATTGATCGTTGACTTATATTATCCAGAAACTAGGTCAGACCCACCGGGTAGTACTTATATGCATTGTTTAGGCTTGTATCGAATAGATAACAGTCCAGCCACCCAAAAAGTTAGAAGTCAAGAACTCTAAATATGGTAAAATGTGCCACAAAGTTATATATATATATATATATATATATATATATATATATATATATATATATATATATATATATATATATATATATATATAAATATATAAATATATATATAAATCTCTACATTGGACTGCACCACTCATTTTTAATGGAATCCACTTCATTTTCACAATGTAAATACCAGATGGCCACAGGCACATTTTGACCAGGTTTGAAACACAGGTAACTGTGTACAGAAATAACGAAACATGCCACCATTGTGGACCCCACACAGATGGACAAACAGACAGAACAGAATCATGGTGTGATTGAAGTTTTTGTACTCAAATTTAATATATAGTATGTAACCATTCTTTTACCAATCTCTTTGGATCAATCAGCAGAAACTGGAAGATCAAAATATCCTTCTGAAATTCTGTTCAGGCTATAAGTGAGGTGTGATCAATCACTTTGATCTCATCTTTCGAGGACTGGTTTCACATAGGAGTCAAATTTAGAAGATTAGCAGAGGGAAGCATGAGAGTAAACGTCTGGTAATATATCTAGGGTAATGTTTGGTTATGTAACTTGGCTCTCTGAAGCACAAACCCACCCCTCAATGCATAATGCACTCAGAGAAGCTGTTATGTCACGATGTGTTATCATGTCATAATTTAAGGGATTCCACTGTAGACAGGTGATAAAACAAATTAGAAGCACAAGTTGCACCACATGTGGAACTTATCAAGGGAACGAATCATTATTTTCACAAACATCTAAATTAAGCAGTATTTTTAAGCAGAAATATTTCTGCAGTTGTAATAATCTATAAACTAAACAAGAGACCCAAGGGGCCTGTATCGCTCACCTGGAATTATTGGCCACTGGCACCACCTAAAAAAATGAGATCACTGGAAAAATTTACCAATCTAATTTCTATGAAGGTTTAGCCAAAGATGATTAAAATTGGTCCAGTGGTTAATACAAGTAGGTTTTAATATGATTTTCTCAATGTTCAGAAAATCCAAGATGGCTGACAAACAGGCTAAATGTTAATTGATCCACGGTGACCATGTTTTTTATAAGTATAAACTTTAATGGCCCTAATCATATCTCTCAAATTTCAGCCTGATCTGTTTAGTGGTACTGGAGAATAAGTGGCTTTCAGGAAAAGTATGTCATCCAAGATGGCCATTGATACATTTGGCCAATCAAGTTCCCTTGTACAAACTTGGTTCAGCTGTTTCCCCTGATGATGTTTCATGATTTTTGATTCAATCCCCCAAGCGGTTTCGGAGAAGATTCTTAGACGTTTCTAAAAATCAGCCAAAATCTAAAATTGGCCGATCGGCTTCCTTTAAACAAACTTGGATCTGTATTGCCCTAAAGATGCTTCCTGCCAAATTGAAATCGGATCAGTTGTTCTCGAGAAGACATTTTAATTTCCCATTGTTGTAGTAGGGGAGTTTTTGGCAGGAAAAAGATTCAAGATGACCGCCAAACTGTATATCCGAGTTTCGAAAGTGGAAATTTGAAATCTGTATACCAAAGAATATAATAATATAAAGCCAATTTTGGGTTCCAAAGCCATCAAATAAATAAATCCAATATGGCCACCAAACACACTACATTTTTACTAGTCCACGGATGACATGTTTTTTTACGTATAACCTTCAATTGAATAAATTTTAATGGCTCTTAGTCCCGAATAATATTTCCCAATTTCGGGCCCGATTCTTTCAGCGGTGATGGAGAAATCGTTTTCATGAAAACTAGGTCATCCAAGATGACCATGCCGAACCATTGTTTCATGATTCTTGAATCAATCCGCTAAGCGGTTTCGGAGAATATTTTTAAAGAAGTTTCTACAAATCAGCCAAAAATCCAACATGGTTGAACTATCTGGCCAATCAAGTTCCTGTGACCAAAGTTGGCTCAGTTGTGGTCCTTGATGACGTTTCATAAGGCTATATGCTTCCTGCCAAATTGAAATTGGCCCAGTGGTTCTCGAGAAGACGATAAAAATTTTCCATTGTTTTTAACTGAGTTTTTGATGGGAAGGCAATCTAAGGTGGCCACCAAACCGTTTATCCGATTGCTTCGAAAGCAGCAAATTTGAGATCCATGATACCCAAAAACCTATACAAAATCCAATTTCGGCTTTAACATCCACCAAATAAAAAAAATCCAATATGGCTGCCAAACACGCCACATTTTGATTTGTCCACGGTGGCCATGGTAGGGGGGGGGGGGTTAAGGATCAACTTATCTTAAACAAACTTTAATGGGCATTAGTGCTTAATAATATTTCACAAATTTGGGCCTAGCGGCTCTAGAGAAGTCGTTTTCACGAAAATTAGGTCATGCAAGATGGCCGCCGAATCATATGGCCCATCAAGTTCCCTTGAACAAACTTGGTTCAGCTATGCTCCTAGATGCTGTTTCATCAGTTTTGAATCAATCAGCCAAGTGGTTTCTGAGATTTTTATAGACATTTCCTAAATTGGCCAAAATCCATGATGGTTACCGGCCAAATTTGCCGATCGGCTTCGTTTGAACAAATTTGGATCCCTATGCCCTAAGAGTGCTTCCTGCCAAATATAAAGAAAAAGTTGGCTAGGTGAGCTAACAACAAACTTGTGAATTTATCCATTTTACGATTGCTCAATTGCAACAGTGTTCTGGATCTTTGTTTTGTAATTCTCAGAAAGGGCTCACCATACCTTTTCTCAACAAGATTATTAATAGACTACATTTATTAAACAGAAAATACATACAATACATACAACTGACCGACTTTTAAAAGTTCATGACAGACTTAGCGACATTATTCATTACGTATTTGACTGTGACATCAGTCTACTAGTCACATAATTGATTGTGATGTCACATAATTGATTTAAGAGTGGCTTCATCAATTCTCAGGCACCAGACACCATTCAGATCATTAAGTTGCTCAAGCCATTTTCTGCTTCACACTGTTAGTGACTAGACACAAATTCCTCTGTTGTAACTTAGTTTTATTTGAGACAGAACCCTTGTCTATCATATGTCTATATAATGTCACATTTCGGTATCTACATGTATTCTACAGCCCATAGTTAGGTATCAGAATTGGGGTTAAATGCAATTGCACGTAAAATTACTTTTTGCGAAGTATTTAGATTTCCATTTTATAAAGGTAAAGTATTTGCATTTGCATCTTTTAAACATCAACCTTTTTCATTTGCATTTAAATAGTTTTTGAAAAGTATCAAGGCACTGACAATTTCAAACCTGCAAAAAGTTGTTACATATGTCAATCCAATTGCATGTAGATTCGCTGATGTTACTGGCATATACAGTTTTCAGGCTTGTAGGCATTGAAAATGCATTCATTAAAAATCTTTCTAATATTTTCTCACTTCAAACATGTCAAATCAGTCCCTAAAACACTTACAGAAAAACAGTTGGATATTTTGAAAAGATTATAACTGAAAGCTGTAATTTGGTGGCTGCAAGGCAATTTTTTCACAAAATGTTTTGCAATATTCTAACTAAAGTTTTAGTGATGTAGTGCATGATAAAGGATATTTTTCTCCTCCAATACCCACAATAGTAACAAGTTCATTCCATATGATTTTGAAATCTTAAATCCATATACAACCCACTTTGGACAACTGCCAATATTGCATTGCATTTAAATACTTCATGTGAAATATTTGCATTTTTGCAATTGAAGATTTTAAGTTTCAGGGATTTGCTTTTAAATTTCAACTATTTGCATTTGACATGTTTCAAATGTGAAGTATTCGCAAATTTATAAATACTTTCAAAAGAATTTGGCTCCATGTCCAGTATACATGTTTGACCTCTAAGTCGTCAATCCCTAAGATTGGTCATGTAAATCAAGTTCATTGCTTGGGAATGTCCACTTAACGGCTCAGACTATTTAAAAAAATTTACAAATGGGAAAATTTAAAAAATAGACTTCTCTTGGCCTGCAAATGGACATTTCTCAAAACTCCTTCAAAGGCTGGACTTGGCCGGCTTGACTATTAACCTTTACCACTGTCAAAATTTAAAATTTTCAAATTAAATTAAAAGATCAACTGGTGTTCGTTCTTCAACAAATTTGGTGGAAAATGTTGCTGTCTATGACACCAACATCATCCACCAAAATTGTTGAAAAATGTACACCAGTTTCTTTGCTATTGATAGAATATGGACACCAGAGTGGTAAGGGTTAAAGGATTAAGCTAGGATTTTGAGCTGAAAATGATTAAAATCCTAGCAATGTTAGCACTTACTAAGCAAGTCAGCCAAAACAGCTTCCACATGCACAGCACTCTTAAGACATGACCATTTGAATAGCAAGAACTATTTTTGAAAATTTACTTCTTGAATGACTGGATTGGTATATTAACAAATAGAAATTGACAAATCAGAAATTGTCATTTCCTTTACCAATATCTTGTCCTTTAACCTAGTAACACCTTGAAATACCAGTGTCTAAATTTCAAAACAACTCTACAGGATACATGTCGCTGGTGAATATTTTGTAAATGGTTCCTTGAGCCTTGAAATTATCTTCGAAATAGCAAAAAAATTGTTATTTGTATATACATTTTAAATGGCTAAAAGATTTTGACTAGCACATAATTTACCTTTTACTGGGAATGTAGTTGCCGACATGACATAACACATATCTACTGTCTGTGTTGTATACAAATACACTCCAATGCATTTAGAGGAATCAGAATATCTTGCTGAAGCATACTACAAAATCCATAAACCTGGCCTGCATGTCCACATTACACGCAAATATTATCATCACATTTTCAAACACAAAGACACGTTAAGACACAATGCGACGAGAAGATACTAGGCGACCAGGCACCATGAGCAAGAATGGCACAAGGATTTCCCAAGCACATTGAACATAGCTCTAGGTGACAGCCAGACTGATTCTTGTATAACATAATAACTTACACCTCAGTACTACTGCATATAAAATCTTAGTTCATGTAGTACCGATAGAATTAGTCTGAAAGCTCACACAACAGGATGCCACCACACCTGGTATATTAGATGTTGTCTGAATTCATGTTATGACGGGGTTTTCTCCCTGTGTCTCACACTACCAGGTGTGGCTGGATGAGAAGCTATATATCCTCTGTTGTTTTCATTTCTGGATGCAGGAGCAGTAGTGAGAGTTCTTGGAACAATAAGGATATATACCATGCTAGAATGATAAACATCTCAGGAATGCACCTGAGCTATCTGTGTTGATGTTCACCTCGCATATATAATACATGCTAGATCTAAGGCGCTGATAGCGTTTAGATAGATGAGTGACTCGTGGATGCCATATACAACTAACACTGGTTAACATTCTGACAAGTACTGTGAAAATAATTTGACTGAAAATTGTCACCGACTTAAACAGTACTTATTTTCAGTGAAATAGTTGCCACAATAGTCATATTCCAAAGCATTGAAACCGGCTTTTCAGGAATTCAGAATGAAATGGGACAAGGGGATCAAGCATCCAGCCAATTTTCATCACGGAGAAACTCAGCGGAAAGATAATTATCTCAGCCTTATTATCAGTGCAACAAATAGAACAACAATTCACTTACAACGCAGGACATAATGTGGGAAAATGCCCAATTAGTCATTACATTGTACCTTTGTCATTAGAATCATATCATGTTCTCGCAACGATTTACTGGTTACACCAACCAGGGGAGATAACTACATATATATGTATAGTGAATGTGACACAAATGTATTTTTCATGTGCTCAGAGACATCAGAAGACAGCGTATACACCACACCCTCCATGCACGGACGCCAACATTTCAGATTTAACCCTTTAACACTCAGCCAAAAATGCCTTCTGCAGTAATCTTGAGAAATGCCCATTTGCAGACCAAGAGAAAACTTTCTGAAAATTTACCATCTGGCTCGATAACCAAGCCAGTCATTCCAATGGTAAATTTTCAAAAATAGTCTTCTTGTGGTCTGCAAATGGACATTTTCTGAGAAAATTGATATTTTCCTGACCAAATTTGAAGGCTAAAGTTTAGGTTAAACACATCAAGAGTTGACATATATATCACATAGATAGTGGATGGGAACAAAATGATGTGATTTTTAACAACTTTCACACGAGCCATCCAAAGACTGTATCCACTGTTTTCACATACACACACATCAACAGTTCACATATCAGTAATGGTGGACGATCACATGTAGGGAAAAAAAAAATCAGACAATGAGGAATGAAATCATGATATATGCACTGAAAGCGAAATGCTGGTCTAAGTTCAAAACTCTTCAAGATCTGAAGAAACTTTCAATGAATTTTAAACCCTGAAATTTCAATTCAAGAAAATTTCAATTTTATTATAGAAAATTGTCCATTTGAAGACCAGGAGATTATTTTTATAAAATTGACCACTGAATGACTGGCTCTGTTATCGAACCAGTTATTCCAGTAGTAAATTTAAAAAAATAGCATTTTCATGAAATTGATATTTTCAATGATAAAATTTACTATTGTACCCGAGTCTCTTGAGCCAAGGGTAAATGTGAGCATGTTGTTTTGTTGTTGGTCTTAACGCTTTACCCCTCGAATTTGTTCAAGAAATTTTAATTCTCCCATAGAAATTGTCCATTTGCGGACCAAGAGACTATTTTTGAAAATTTACCACTGGAATGACTGGCTCGGTTATCGAGCCAGTCATTCTAGTGGTAAATCTTCAAAAATAGTCTTCTTTTGGTCTGCAAATGGCCATTTCTCAAGACCACTGGAGAGGCTGTTTTTGGCTGATATGAGGGTTAAAGGCTTTAGACATTTTTTTTAATAACTCCGGGTCTACTAGAGGGATCTTTTTCACAACAGCAACATTGTTTTGAAAATAGATACTCTTGATCTTACAGCAGCCGAACTGAAAAAAAAATATCAAAGACGCGGGTATTGGACAGATTTGTCCCTGTTTTGAATTGTTTTTGGCCACCATACAGCAAAACGGCTAAATATTTTGAAAGTAATTTGACTGAAAGCCATTGCTCCATAACAACAGAATAAATTTTATATTGCAAAGAATCTACTTTTTAAGGGATTTGTCGATGAATGGGTAAAAGGGTTAAGATTGTCAGTGAAGATAACTGGTAGAGACTCTTTGCTGAACCACGCTCACAATTGAGGGCCCCTCGCACTCGAACCATGTAGCAAATTTGAAAGGATTATAGAGGTAACGCTATTTTACAAAATTTGAAGTCGGTAAGGATACTCGATAACACTGGCAAATCACGAAAGAATCAAAACTAAACCGCTATAGGAGTTATGTTGACAAGAAATGCTGAGATCATACAGAAAAATAGACAGACAGGTGGATGGATGGACTGACAGACATGTTGATCTCTATTTACCTCCTGTGCCTTTAAAAACGAGTCCGACATTGAACAATAAAGCAATTTTGTTGTCAAGGTGTAAAGGACATTGTTTTAATGATCATGTCATACAAAACATGTCTGCAGAGGTCTTGAGCAAAGTCAATGGAGAAATCCAGTTTTAGCTATATGTCCTGCTCAACTCTAGCTATAAGATCCATCAACGCTTCGCCCGTGTTGGGATCAATTGATCCCGGCACTCTCTGAATCCCAATTTCCCCAAAAATATATAGGTAAGCTGTTGGATATTTTGAAACTAATTTGACTGGGTGCTGTTGCTGCCTATGGCAGCAACAACATTCAGTTAAATTAGTTTCAAAATATTCAACAGCATGGTTATTAAATAGTAAAAACATAAAATTCATACAACAATGATGATTAAAGATTTGTGATGAACTCAGCTACGTCAATCATGACTTAATTGACTATGACATAATTGATTATGACATTATCCTACACGTCATGTAGTTGATTATGATGTCATATGAGTGATAGATACACTGGAATCTTTCATTTACAGGTCACGGTCTGACAACTTTATATATTTAATACTAGAATATCTGAGCCAGTTATTCCACTGGTAAATGAACAAAAATTTAACCATTCATGTCCTACAATGGACATTACTTAAGACCATTGCAGAGGTTTGTGTTGGCCGGCCTTACCATTAAAGTGTTAGTGTGTCAAGGTTCTATATCTGCCTATCTACAAATGTATATATATATATATATATATATATATATATATATATATATATATATATATATATATATATATATATATATATATATATATGGGATATATGGGATATATATATATATATATATATATATATACATTTGTAGATAGGCAGATATAGAACCTTGAGGATCTATCAGACTATCAGCAGCCAGGAGACAAGTGATTAACACTGCATTCCTAACCTAATGTTATTCTGGGCTTATTTTAAACATGCAATAATTTGGAATTTTTCCATTCACATATGAGCGTTTTGCTGCATTTATGCCGGCGGTGGTGGCGGCATTGACTAATATATTTTAGTGGAGATCTATTTAAGTAAAATTTATGATGTACAGCAGTTTCTAGAAATCTCAGCTAGAATGTAGAGCAAAGGCATAAAATGTTTGATCACCATAACAAATCCGGTTGATGACCTGCAACCAAACTAATTAAAACCAGCAATATAGTTGCAATGCAACCATGAAGCGCGACTTTACAATGATCTATGAAGCTTGACTTCAAACATAAAATAGATAAAGCAGGCTTATCAATACACTTATCAACAAGAGGCCCTTGAAGGGACTGTGACGCTCACCTGGACCACTAGCATTTGAACCATTTGCATTTAAATAGACACGATGAATAATCTCCGGAAAATCCAAGATGACCGACAAAGAAATCGACCAATTGAAATTCTCATTTGATTCCCTGAAGCTTATCTTGACGTCATAGGATCAGTCCAGTCCATGTTTGGTTGAAATGTAGTCATTGATTAAGTAGTAGTAGCGATTTAAATTCTGCTGGAAAATTTCAGGAAAATCCAAGATCCCTGCCGAAAAAATTGACCAATCAAGATTCTCAATAGAACTCTTGAAGTTGATCATGGTAGGAGCATTCCACTCAAGTTTCATTGAAATTAGGCCATTGATTAAAGAACAGTAGAATTTTAAAGGATTTCTGGAAAATCCAAGCTTGGGTCCAGTATCATTAAAAGAAGGGGAAAGGCAAATAACAAATGATGTTTATTGGTAATTTCATCCAATATTAAATAAACTACCATCGGTAAAAAATGGAAATGAATCGGGATTATTTGAGAAAAAGCATTTACTAAATCTAGAAGCGCTTAACTTGGAGCCAATTAGTGACGTCGCTGGTACTTCGCACTCCTCCGTGTGTCAACTGTGTGTGCGGGTATACCGCATAGGCCTACCTGAATATAATGAAAACACACCTGAATATAGTTTTGTAAGCGGTATGAATAGTATTCTCTATAGGCGCCGATGTAGAGCGATTAAATCACTACTGCTAATTCACTATTGATCCTTTTGAAACCGTTATATTTGAAAGTAAGTTTCTCTGGTGGAAGCAACAAGTTTCGGTCAGAATGATTTCAACATACACTGCTAGTTTCCAAGGTCGCAACATGATGCCTACTGAATATTTTGAAATTTGTGTGACTGACTGTAGACCCCTCTGGAATCAACGGCTTTTCGTCAATTTGTTTTAAAACTAGACTGTATTTTACCTGTAGGATGTAGTGGGTTACCCATATGATTGCGCTTTGCAAGATGATATTTAGATTTGGCTCCACACCCAGGGGGGAGGAGGCATGGGTCAAAAAGGTCAAATCACTTATAACAGAACTCAGCTTAAAACATTACACGGAATTCAAACCAAATTTGATATGTGAGTTACCCATTTGATTGCGGAGTGCAAGAGCCCATTGGCATTTGGCGAGGAGGATCAAAAGGTTAAATTTTAACCTGCGAAAATTAGATTTGGCTCCGCCCCCTGGAGGGGGGGGGGGGGTGTCAGGCAGAGGTCAAAGTCAAATCACTTATAAAAGAACTCAGCTGAAAACGTTAGATGGAATTTAACCAAATTTGATATGTGAGTTACCCAGTTGATTGTGGAGTGCAAGAGCCCATTGACATTTGGCGGAGAGGGTCAAAAGGTCAAATTTTAACCTGCGGAAATTGATTGTAACGCATCTCCTCCGAAACCAATGGACAGAATTAAACAAAATCCGGTATGTGAGTTACCCATATAAATGTAGAGTGCATGAGTCCATTTACATTTGATCCCCCCCACCCCCCACCCCTGACACTCCCCCACCCCCAACCCGGGAATTCATTGTAATACAAGTCATCTGAGACCGTTTGACAGAATTCAACCAAATTTGGTATGAGAGTTACCCCATATCAATGTGGAGTGGATAAGCACATTTACATTTGGACCCGCCCCCAGCGGGGTGTTGGATGGGATCAAAAGGTCATCTTCTTCTTCTTTTCGTTCGCTGATCATACCGCCAGTCCTGTAAGTGACTGTAAGTCAAAAGGTCATGAAATTCATTGTAATGCAACTGCTCTGACACTGCTGGATGAAATTCAACCAAATTTGGTATGTGAGTTATCAATATGATTGCGGAGTGCAAAATGACATTTACATTTGGCTCCAACCCGAGGGGGTGGGTTGTGGGGTGCCAAAAGTTGAAAGCGGTGAACATGGGGATTTGCGATGACGTGTCATGCACCGGACACCAACGGAAACTGATAATGGTGAAAAAAGAGGATTTTTTTTCACGGTCAGTGATCTTGAACTTTGGACCCTAAGGTTATTGTGTCATGCCATGTTATTATAATGACGCATGTGTCCAGGTTTGAGTCCAGTATCATTAACCAAAGATGAAATATAAACCGCTATGAGTTGCACCTCCATATTTAAAATCGGAGTGCAATAATGTTATGGGGACATTCTGATAATGAGGTGAGAGTAATGCAAAAACATATCAAAATTAAAAACCATAAGACTGAAAAATCTAAATGCATATTTGGATGTTTCACGCTTATCCTGATCATTTGACATGTTTGAGCTACCGTAATTGTGGGGACATGGGTGGGGACCATGTCCCTGCAAATCACGGATGTCCCCAGAGTGTAGGGCCTAGATTGGAAAATTTCCCCAGTTACATGTATGGTAAAACAAGCTCTCCGTCTCTTTCTCTCACTCATTTTTTTCTCTACACTATACCTTCCCTATCTCTTTTCCTCACTGCGCAAAGTACACCTTCCTGAGCATACACACACCCCTTCTCCCTCTCCCTCCTTTTTTCTCTACCCTATACCCTCTCTATCTCTTTTCCTGACTGCGTAAAGTACCAGTTCCTGAGCATGTACACACACACACACACACTATCTCACTCTCTCTAGAATGCTGTTGTTGAATGTAACAGCAGGAGGCATATCCATCTGCAATCTTTATATAAGATGAAGAATGCAGATGTTTAGATAACTTTTAAACATTATGCTTCTTAGCTAAATACATACATCATGTCGATCATAACCAGAACAGATAAAAGCAATATTGTAAAACAAATTATGAGAAAGATGCAATGAACTCTTCACATCCGGATGTATTAACGTGCACAGTAAAACATGGAATGAGTGTGCATGTTATGTGAGTGTGCACATATGCATTCATGAATGGGACCATAAATTGTTTGCTGAAATATTTCTATGACATGTCTTTTATTATGCTCTTTTTTCCTGACATACATGACGTAATATTTCTATCATACATGTACATGTATATCTATGATGGGTGTTTTGCTATGTTCTTTAACCCGTTTACACTCATATCAGTAAAAAATGGCTTCAACAGTGGTCTTGAGAAATGTCCATTTGCAAACCAAATGAAGACTATATTTGAAAATTTACACTGGAATGACTGGCTCGATTTCCGAGCCAGTCATTACAATGGTGAATTTTCAAAAATAGTCTTCTCTTGGTATGCAAATAGACATTTTATATGAGAAAATTTAGATTTTCTTGAATAAATTCGAGTGTTGAAGGGTTAATTAGTCCACCTACTGCCAGTAGTGGCTCCAGCAGAGCAGGGTGCATTCTGGTTCTGGCTGGGTCAGTAAGAATTCTGTAATGTCTTTTGTTCTCTTAACACTTTAGTGCTCATACAGGCCAAAACCTGCATCCACAGTGGTCTTGAGAAATGTCCATTTACAGGTCGAGAGAAGTATTAGAATGACTAGCTCAATAACCGAGTCATTCATTACAGAGGTCAGTAAACCTTTAAAAATAGCTTTCTCTTGTAATGTGCATGTAAATGGACATCTAAGCACAAATCATAAATGTTTGAATCCAATTTCTCAGTCAATCATATGACGTTATAATAAACTACTGTACGTCACATGTACGCTGACATCGTAATCAATACGTCATGAATGATACAATCTAGTCTGTTATAAACGCTTAATAGTCCGACATTTAGTTGTACACTGTATGGCAGCAACAGCGTCCAGTCAAATTAGTTTAAAAACATTCAACAGCTTACCTGTATAGTTATCTGGAAATTGAGATTCGGTGTACAGGAATCGATAGATCCCAACACGAGCAAAGCGTGAGTGGAGCTTACATGTAGCTAGAGATGGGCTAAAGTCAAATTAGTTTCAAAATATTCAACAGAATATTTATTAAATAGTAAAGGCATACAATTAGTACAACTTGATGGACTATTAAGTGTTTATGACGGACTAAATTACGTCATTCATGACACAATTAATTATGACGTCAGCCTACACGTGACGTATCTGATTATGACGTCATATGATTGACTGAGAGACTGGATTCCTCATTTAACAAGAGATTCTGCATTATCCTGTGATAATAATTAATGTTGATTGTAGTGACGCTTTGCAACTGTCCTTCAAATATTAACCCTTTCACAGTCAAATCCCGGCAAAAATATATTCTTTACATTTTGATATACAACTTATTTTAAGCCGTTAACATTATTAATGGTCGGATTTGGTTAAGAAAATCTAAATATTTGCCTGTTGTGCAGTCCAAGATAAAACTATTTTTGAAAGTTTACCACTGGAAGAAGTGGCTCGATAAACAGGCATTTATCCTGATGACCAATGCGGAGGCTGGTTTTTAAGCCGGCATGCCCACTAAGTGGTATTATGGCTGCAATAACTTCCAGTCAAATTAATTTCAAAATATTCAACAGAGTGTTTTTGTATGGTTGCCTTGAAAATGAGATATGGGTGATTCATCTGTGAAAGGGTTAATAATCAACTTAGCCTAAAACAACTCCAGCAGCTCAGTCTTAGATATTTCAATTTTCAGGTCAAGCATTGAAACATACCCATTTGCGCAATCATGGTACTAACATATTAACCAGTCAATCTAGTGGTGAATTTTCAAAATTAGTTTCCTCTCGGCCCTCTAATGCACATAATCAGAGGCGAGATCTTTTTTTTAACAATATTGACCCGAGTAGCGTGATAATCTTACCTGTCTGCTTGAGTGTTTATATACTAAACTGACATACAATTTATGCCTAATTCATAATGCACCCTTAAAGTCCAGCTCAAACTGTCATAAAAACACGGTGACTGCCGAATATCTTGAACATAATAGGACTGGAAGACGTTGATGTCTAAGCCAGCCATGTCTTTCAATACTACTATGTTCAAATTATTCAAGAGAACATTTCTTACATCTTGTTCAAAATTGTACTATAAACTAATATGTTTTCTGGGTTTAAAAAAAAATAAAATAAATTTTTTAAACTTATTTATGAGCTGTATGTACTCTATGTAACTATATCTAGTATAAATATCAAAGTATTATTGTTACATTATTATTAGTATCAGGTACAAACGTAAGTAATAACTTAACCGCTTAACTCTCAAATATGTTAAAGAAAACTTAAAATGTGTTCATAGCAAATGTCTATTTGCAGACCGTGCGAAGATTATTTTTTTCATTAATCACTAGACTGACTGGCTCGGTAAATATCGAGCCAGTAATTCTAGTAATAAATTTAAAAAAATTGCCTTCTCTTGGTCTGCAAATAGACATTTATCAAGACTACATTAACAGGCATTTTGGATGGCTTAAGTGGCCAAGGGTTAAAATCAGTCATTCCTTCCCGTTTGAGCTCGTAAAGTATGCCTTCCATTTTTTCCTCCTAAATGTGTGAATTATAGCGCATTCAGAGTGAATACATCTGTCAGATGAAATAAGACATATATCCTTATAATTATAGATAGGTGATATATTATTAAAAATGACATTAACCAATTCACTGATGAATTCCCCATATCTACTTTTCAAAGCAAACATACTGTAAAACTGTTCAATCTTTTGAAATTAATTTGATTGGAAGCCATTGCTGCTCGAGGCAGCACTGGCTTCCAATCGAATTAATTTCAAAAGATTCAACAGTAAAAATTTTACATCATAAAGAATATACATTTTCAGGGGTTTGTCGGTGAAAGGGTAAAATCAAAATCAAAGGCTTACATACACAGATATTGTGGTCAGTGGGGGGGGGGGGGGGGTGTATGTTACCAGAGAAAATTAACTTATATTAGAAGTTATTGTTGTAAATATTTAATATGCCTACATCCTATTTAATTAACCATTTAGCGGACAAACTGTCCGAAACCGGGCCTGCAGTGGTCTTGAGGAATACCTATTTGAAGGCCAAGAGAAAAGTATGTTTGAAAATTCACCATGATAAACGAGCCATGAATTTCAGTGGTAAATTTGCAAAAATACTTTTCTCTTAGTCTTCAAATCGACGTTCAAAAACCAATTTTTACCAGTAAAGGCCCTAAAGGGTTAATACGTTGTCAATTATTTTTAATACAATCTTACATTGCTAGTTAAACACCATTCAGTCAGATTGTTTTCAAAATGTTCAGTAATTTTCATCAACAATTTGTGTTGAAATCAAGTATCTGTCAATGTAAAGGAAATGTATTTTTTTAACTACTGGTCTAAAAAACATTTACTATAGTTGACTGTTTTCCTGTACATATCGAAACACACACGTATGACAAAGTTTTAATTGGAAAAGTGTCGAGTAAAAAGGTGTTGGGAGATCATACGCACAATCAGTGCTGTAAAAACACTTAGAGATAACCCAAAAATACATGATGCACACATCTCATACAAAGCAACTTATTAACCTAATTGCATACTTATTGAATTTGAATTTTTTTATTAGTGGTGAGATTCCTGTATTTATGATTCATTGAAAGATAAGCTGGCAGACTGATCGATTAGAATATTTAAGCTGACAGACTGTACTGATGGACTGATTGATTGGAATATAATCTTATACACTGACAGATTGGAATATAAACTTATAGACTAACTGATTGGAATATAAACTCATAGATGGATGTTCGGATTATTAACTGATGGACTGATTGATTGGAATGTAAACTGATGGACTAATTGATTGGAAAATAACCTGACTGATTGATTGATTGGAATGTAAACTGATAGACCGATTTATTGGAATATAAACTGATGGACTGATTGAATGGAATATAAACTGATGGACTGATTGAATGAAATATAAACTTATGAACTGATTGATTGGAATATAAACTGATGGAGTGACTGATTGGTATAGAAACTTATGAACTGATTGATTGGAATATAAACTGATGGACTGACTGATTTGAATATAAACTTATGAACTGATTGATTGAAATATAAACTGATGGCCTGACTGATTGGAATATAAACTGATGGACTGCCTGATTGGAATACAAATTGATGGACACATGATGGACTGACTGATTGGAATATATAATACATGTAAACTGATGGACTGACTGACTGGAATATAAACTGATGGAGTGATTGATTGGAATATAACTGATGGACTGATTGATTGGAATATAACTGATGGACTGATTGATTGGAATATACAGGTAAACTGATGGACTGGCTGATTGAAATATAAACTAATGGAGTGATTGACTGGAATATAAACTGATGGAGTGATTGATTGGAATATAAGCTCATGAAGTGATTGATTGGTATATAAGCTGATGGAGTGATTGACTGGAATATAAACTGATGGACTGACTGCTTGGAATATAAACTGATGGACTGATTGAATGGAATATAAACTCCGACAGATAGACTGATTGATTGGAATATAAACTGATGGCCTGATTGAATGGAATATAAACTCCGACGGATAGACTGATTGATTGGAATATAAAATAATGGACTGACTGATTGGAATATAAACTCCGACGGATAGACTGATTGAATGGAATATAAACTGATGAACTGACTGTTTGGAATATAAACTGATGGACTGATTGAATGGAATATAAACTGATAGACTGATTGATTGGAATACAAAATAATGGACTGACTGGAATATAAACTGATGCACTGACTGATTGGAATATAAAGTAATGGACTGATTGGAACATAAACTGATGGATTGACTGATTGGAATATAAACTGATGGACTGATTGATTGAACTATAAACTGATCAATGGACTGATTGACTGGAATATAAACTAATGGACTGATGGACTGGAAGATAGTGATGGACGATTGGATGGATTATCATATACACTGACCAAGCAGTCAGAGAATGAAAAAAGCTGTGTAAAATGAACAATATCTTAACAAGAACACTCAGAGATTGCAGATGGTCACCCTCCCATTTTTTCACACATTTTTAACCTTCATATTTTCTGGTGAAGCCGGCCAAAACTTGATTATTTGCCATCATTTTGAGGAGTGTTAATTTGCAGGCGATATTTTTTATTTTGGAAAATTATCACCTGCCTCCAAGGCTAGATAATGGCCTGCAAATGGTTAAATTCAAAAAGCAAATATCTTATCCTCTTGACCGTTCTTGAGCATTATGAGCTGTACTGTGTAATATAGTTTCTATTCAGAAACACTGGTTTTTTGTTAGATCTAACTATTGTATATATTCATGACTATATCATATAGATCTGATTGCTGATTGGTTACCTGCTCGGCACCACAATGAACAAATATTGCATCCTATCTTTATTTTTAAATGTTAATCTCCAGGAGAAGGAAACATCTTCATTCCCTGACATCTTGCCTCATACAACCATGCATATTAACCCTTTAACAAACATGGCCAAGCAGGTCAAAAACATCCTCTACAATGGTCATGAGAAATGTCCATTAGCAGACCAAGAGATGGCTATTTCTGAAAATTCACCAAAGGAAGGACTGACTCGATAATGAAGCCACTTATTCTAGTGATACATTTTCCAAAACAATCCCCTCTTGGTCTGCAGATGGACATTTTTCTATGAGAAAATTTAGTTTTCTTGAACAAATTTGATGGTTAAAGGGCAGTGTTGCCCCCAGGACGCACCCGGGGGACATTTGTTGCCAACCTGAGAATGCAAATGCCCCCTGACATTTAGCAGTTCCATATTTACTTATAACTATAGGTGCAGTGCTGAATGGTTTTGAGTAGTACAGGTCTTACCTGAGCAAACAGGTGTGCAAATAGCAAATGTGGCTGATTGCAATGATTTATTGGAGGGAATTTTGCCAACATACAGTATCATCTAGCATCTTTCTACATCTTATATAATATTTCCTCTGGTATCTATCTGATCATATACTTTGCAGTGGACATATGTAGCATACATAGCATAGCATAAGGAAGTTATTACATAGCTTTATTAATGTACGTTCAACATCTGGTTAACATTGGATGTCTAATACACATTGAATGCATGTTGTCTTTGTGGTAAATCCATAGACCTGCCTGGGTCATAAAACTGTTAGCTAGATGTAGCTACACACATGTACAACTAAGGTAATATGCCCACCCCTTTCGAAGAAAAGGTGAGAATTATGTGATGCGACCCGTGCGTGCGTGCGTGCGAACCGGCCATCTGTGCACTTATCGATTGTAACGCATCTCCTTCTAGACCGTCTAAGATAGAAAAGTGGAAATCTTGGGCAAGGATGTGCGTGACACTTTTGGAATTTTGTTATGAACCCCGGGCTGAGCCGAAGGGGGGCAAAAGGTCCAAATTGGCCAGTAATTATCGATTGTAATGCAACTCCTCCTAGACCATTTCAGATAGAAACTTGAAACTTTGCGGATGATTGCACATATGGCCAGGGATGTGTGTGACACTTTTGGAATTTTGGTATGAGTCCAGGAATACGGACCTGGGGTGGGAAATGTGGGGTAAAAAATAGTTTTTCCAAAGGTTGTCATGTCACATGTAATTTTCAAGCCAATGATGAGTAGACTACAGTACAACAAATTATTTTGATCTTGGGTCAAACTGAGGGTAGGGGGCGGGGTCAAAAGTGGGCACCAATCGATTGTAATGCAATTCCTGACCATTTCACATAGAAACTTGAAACCTTGGGTATGATTACACACATGGCCAGGGATGTGCATCACACTTGAAATTTTGCTATGACCCACAGGGGTGGGGGCTCAGGGGGTGTGGACTGTGGGTCACAAAGGTGGTCATGTCACATATCATTTTGAAGCCCATGAGTAGTAGACTACAGTCCAAGGAATTATTTTGATCTTGGGTCAAACTGAGTGTAGGGGCGGGGTTAAAAGTTCAAAATTGGGCACCAATCCATTCATTTCAGATAGAAATTTGAAACTTTGGGGATAATTACACCTATGGGCAAGGATGTGCATGACACATTGGAATCTTGATACATTTTTGTATCACCCCCAGGGGCAGGGATGGGGGAAAATGGGAGCAAAAGATAAATTTGATCAAATGTGGTCATGTCACATCATTTTGAAGCTTGTATAGTTAGTAGACTACAGTACAACAAATTATTTTGTTCTTGAGTCAATCTGAGGGCAGTGGCCAGGGATCAAATGGGCAAATTGGGCATTAGCCAATTGTAGTGGAACTACGCGCACACCATCTCAGATAGAAACTTGAAACTTCAAATGGGGATCATTGCATTTCATTTTGAAACCCATTACCCATTGAAACTACATTTCAAAGAATTTATTGTGTTTTGGGTCAATGTGAGGGTAAAGCTCGAAGTGATGAATGTGTGGGGATTTGCGATGGCATGCATTCTAGTTAACTATGTGATGTGTAGGCTGATGTCATAATCAATTACGTCATGAATGACTCGATTTAGTCTGTCTTAAGCGTTGAATAATCTGTCAGGTTGTATGAATTGTATGTCTTTACTATTTAATAAATATGCCATTGAATGTTTTGAAACTAATTTGACTGGGCGCTGTTGCTGCCATAGGCAGCACAAGCACCCAGTCAAATTAGTTTCAAAATAATTAACAGATTACAGGTCTGTATAGTTTTTGGAAAGTGAGATTCAGAGTACTGGGATCCCAACACAGGCAAAGAGTTGGTGGAGCTAAAAAAAACCACAGACCCACACCCCTTGTGGGTTGGTCTGTTGTTTTATTAACCACTATAAAAACATACTTACCGTTCAATCACTACTTGCTAATTATCTGCATTTAGCTATCAGAATAAGGTTTTTATGCCTGCATACACACCTCCCCATGCCTATTCCTATTAATATGGACCCTCAACCAGGCTACTGGTTAAGTCCATCGCCAGCCTACTGACAGATATAGACTGGCACCAGTCTATACTAATCCCATAGCGACGCTTGTCACTAAGCGCGCTTGCGCCTGCACACTGGAGCCCAAATAGGAAACAGATCCACTTTTCTAAATTTAAGTGCTAAATATTAAAGGCCAATTCTCAAATCTTACCACGCGAGGTGGCTGAGGCCGGGTCTTAGTGATTGAACGGTAAGTATGTTTTTATAGTGGTTAATAAAACAACAGACCAACCCACAACGGGGGTCTGTGGGGGGGGGGGGGGTCTGTGGGGGGGGGGGTTGTTATTACACCACAAAAACATCCACTACCGTCCAAATGTTAAAAACATAACATAATAGTGCATTTGACTCAATCACACCGTGATTAACAAATAAGGAAAACTTGAACTTAAAGAAATAAATAAAAACCAAAAGAAGACTCTCACCATTTCTTACAGATGCACAGTCCTAACGAAAATGGGGGGAAGTGCTTGGTAAATGGTCTTCGGCTTTTTTAGTTAAAATAGTAATGTTACGAATGAAGGAGGCTGCTGCACTCTGGTCTTTGAGATAAAATGATGTAAAAGTGGATTCAGATTTCCATCCCGCCACCTGCATGACCTCATCTAAAGACGAACTGGCAAAAAGAGCGAAAGAAGTAGCCATGCCTCTTCTTCTTCTTCTTTTCGATCACTGGTATCACACTTGGAGAGCCGTTCTCAAGATGAATTTGTGGTCTTCTGCAGTTCTTCCACAGGCCCATACAGCTTTTCAAGAAAAGAGGTTGACAAAGGCCAGATCTCTTCTCTCAGCAGCTGATACGTACTGCAACATTGAAGTATGTGCTCTGTGGTCTGTTCTGCTTCTCCACAAGGACAAGCGGGCAATGTCGTACGGTGGAACCGCCTGTACATGTGTTGGTTTAGTCTGTTGTGTCCAGTTCTGAGACGAAAAATGGTCACTTGCTCTGGCCTCGAGAGATGATGGTAGGCATCTTCTGATTGAGGTGTTCTATAGAGTGACTTGATGATAGGCTTCATCTCTGTATGGGCAACCATGTTTTCTGTCTGATTCTCTTCTGCACCCACCTTTGCCATCTTGTCTGCTTCCTCATTTCCTTGGACTCCACAGTGTGAGGGGATCCACTGCAATGCTATCCGAAAGCATTTGATGGTTTGTAGTGCTTCTTCAAGTTGTGGCAGCTTACCTTTGGTGATAGCCTCAAGGACGGAGCGGGCATCAGATAAAAAGACAATCTGTGCAATAGGGTCTGCTGTTCTGCTGATGGTATTAGCTGCATGAACCAGTGCTTCGACTTTTTTGTGCAGTGTTTGCCTGTCGGCATTGCAGCTGACTCATGTTGTCCGTTTGGATACTGTATGTGCAGTCCAGCACCTCCGCTCCTAATTGCATCTCTGACTGATCCATCTGTGTAGGTCCTTATCCATGTCTCATGAGGGTACATTTCTTCCAGCATGGCTAGGGTCAGGGCCTTCTTGCTCACATCACTGTGTTCATCTTTGGTTGTGAGATGAGGTACTGTGGTGCGAGGATCAAGTGTGTGCTTTGGGTCTTCTATTTGTGCTGGCAACATTTCTTGGTGTTTCCTTTGAAGTGCTTGTCTCTTTCACAAAACTTCATCTTTTAAGTCTTCCTGATGACAGCTGTGCTTGCCTGATCTTCATCGGGTGGTTGTTGAACGATTTGAACTTTGCAGCTTGGATCAGTGCTTTGCATTCCCTTCCTTTGCTAAGTGGGGGATGCCTGCTGTCTGCTCCATTTTTTCTATTGGTGTTGATCTCATTCCACCTGTGATGATGCGCAGTGCATGGTTTTGTACTCTGTCGAGGTTCTGTTGATGAGATTTAGCTGCTATCATCCATGAGCTGGATCCATACTCAAGGTGTTGTCTTACGGCACCTAGGTAGATGGTCTTGAGAATCCTTTCATTGGCACCCCACTTTGTTCCTGCCAGCTTCCTCATGATGTTTAGCTTTCTTCTGGCCTTTGCCTCTGCGTTCTGGATGTGCTCCTTCCATGTTAATCTTCTGTCATAGGTCTGCTGGTCCTCATACTCGAGTGGAGTACCGCCCAGTGTCAGATTGCCAACCTTGGTTTTGGTGGACAGTGAGAATAGCATGGCTGATGATTTTTCTTTGTTGATGGTAATACACCAGCGATTGGCCCAAGCTGTAATTCTGTCCAAGGCGAGCTGCATTCTGTAAGTGGCAGTCTTTGTGTACTCCTCGGTGCACCAAAGTACGAGGTCATCTGCATAGAGGGCTGCATGGATCCCATTGGGCAGCTCCGATACAAGAGCTGCGCCTTGTGGCACCCCTTGTCTCAGCAATACATTCTGTCCAGATTGTTCATCCACCAGCACCCTAGCTCTGCGATTGTGTAGGTATGACTTGGACCATCGGAACATGTTGCCACCGATGCCTGTGTGCCGGAGCTTCACGAGGAGGCCATCCTTCCACACCTTGTCAAATGCCTTCTGCAGATCGATAAAGGCAGCTAGCATCACCTTCTTGGCTTGAAGTCTCCTCTATGACCTGTGCAAGATGTGTTGTTTGATCTTCTGTGCTCCTGTATCTTCTGAAGCCAGCCTGCTCTGTAACTATAATGTTCTCCGACTCCAGGTACCACTGCAACCGCTGGTTGATGATGCGCTCCATGGTCTTGCATATGCAGCTTGTAAGACTGATAGGACGGTAGCTCAGCACTTTCGTCTTGTTCTTCCCTTTTTTCAGAATAGGGGTCATTCTGGCTTCCTTCCAGCACTGAGGAACCTCTCCATTGGTCCAACTGAGATTAAAGATGTCTAGCAACTTGCAGAGAGATGCATTACCAAGGTGTTGGATCATTTCATTCGTAATGCCATCTGGCCCAGGAGATTTCTTCTTCTTCAATTGGCGGATAGCCTTATTCAGTTCTGCTAAACTAATGTCAACTTTCATTGCATCATGAGTGTTGGTGTCTGTTCTTTCCTTTTGCTCTTTTCTAACCTCTTTTTGACGCATTCGTGGTATAGAAATGTTTCTTTCTTTTGCATATGCCTTCGCAAAGGCATCTGCAGCCATCTTTCCTGTCAGTGTTTGTCCACCTTCTTCAAGAGTAATCTTCTCTCCCCCGGCACCCTCATCATTCAGTGTTTTAGTCAGTCTCCATAGCTTTGTGGTGTCTCTCTCTAAATTAAACCCTGCCGTCTTTTCCCTCCAGCTTCTTCTTTTGGCCTCGAGCTTGGTCTTTAGATACCTGGCTTTAGTTTGTTGTAGCGTGAAGGGGTTTTCATGACAGGAAGTATGTATGTATGTCGGATTTATATAGCGCCAATTCCAAACTGAATTGCTCAAAAGCGCTTTACAAAATTTAGAATGCTCTTTGGAAAAGATATGTTTTTAGTAGTGATTTAAATGAGTCAATTTTAGAGCAGTTTCTAATTTCAGGTGGAAGAGAATTCCAGAATCGCGGACCGGCTCGAGAAAATGCACGATCACCAGTAGTTAAGTTTGATTTTGGTATGGTACATAGTAATTGTGTGCTAGACCTAAGAGACCTTGGTGCTGCTCTTTGCTGGATTAAGGATTTTAAGTACGGTGGGGCCAGATCATTTAGGCACTTGAACACAAAAAAAAAGCGCCACCTTGTACCATATACGTTGTCTTATAGGCAACCAGTGCAGCTCCAATAGGACAGATGTGATATGATCGAATCTTTTGGTGTGTGTAATCAGTCTAGCTGCTGTATTCTGCGCTCTCTGTAAACGATCTAATTGGCTAGATGGTATGCCTATTAACAGAGAGTTACAGTAGTCCAGGCGTGACGTGATGGTAGAGTACAAGAGTTTTGACCGTGTTTTCATCCAGGAAGCTGCAAATTTTGCTAATGTTCCGAATGTTCATGAATATGGAACGGCAGACAGTGGTAACATGAGCTTCCATCGATATGGAATTGGCAAATGTTACTTATGCCTATGTTACGGGCACTTGCACTGAAAGATACGTCAGCCTCCCCAATGTGCAAACTGGTGATGTCAACCTTATGTCCTAGGTGCGGTGAGGTTATTAACAGAATTTCAGTTTTCTTATCATTCAACTGCAATAAGTTGCTTAACATCCATAGTTTAATGTCACGAACACAGTCTTCAACACGCTCACGAGCATTCACCTGGTCATTTGCATAGAATGCGAGATATAGCTGTGTATCGTCAGCGTAGAAATGGTAACTTATGCCATGAGACTGCAATAGCACTCCAAGATTGTAAAAAGGATCGGTCCCAGGACCGACCCCTGTGGCACACCTGATGTTAATTCATGTTCCTCTGATTTGATATTATTCACAATGATCATTTGATGGTGTTTTCTGAGATATGATGAAAACCAAGCAAGAGAAGTGTCTAAAATGCCCAGTTCTGCTAATCTAGATAACATGACATCGTGGTCTATAGTGTCAAATGCGGCAGACAAATCCAGGAGAACTAGTAAAACACACTTGCGTTCATCCATGGAACATAAGACATCATTTTGTACACGCAGTAGGGCTGTCTCAGTGCTGTGAAGTTCGCGGTATGCGCTTTGAAAAGGTTCCAGAAGATTATTTCTTACTAAGTGATCATTGAGCTGCTTGGCGACAACTCGTTCTAATACTTTTGACAGGAAAGGTCCCTCTGCATCTTCTCTGGCCGTGTCCAGTTTATCATGTGCTGCTTGCAGTTCTGTTGTCCAGTAGGGGTGGTAGTTTTCCTGAACCCTCGAGGAATCGCTTCGTTGGCAGCCTTGAGGATACTTGAATTAAATCCCTTGACCACATTGTTGATGTTTCTCCCTTCTACTGCTATATTTTGGGTAAGCTTATTGGAACGAATGCCGAACAGACTCCAATTTGCCTTTTTGTAGTTCCACCTTGGATGTTGAGGTGAATTTGTCGAAATACTTCCAGAGAGAGAGGAGTACTGGGCGATGGTCGCTTCCTCCTAACTGCGATCCGACCACTCTACTGAGGTTTCTGTGAATGTCTTCTGTACAAAATGCCAAGTCCAGCGTTGTTGTCGAGTGCCACCGGCGTGAGTAGAAGGTAGGCTGATCTGTGGGATCCTTGACAAGTAAAAGGTGCTTTTCATCGTGTCATGCTTCAATGTCTTCTCCTCGTTTATCAAGTGTTCTGTATCTCCAGCTCTGGGGCTGGCTATTAAAGTCTCCCGCAATGAGGAAGTGGCAGTCCGGGACCTGGATTGTGTCAAGTGAAAGATTCTTGTCGTTAGGGCAGTAATAATTGACAATATCAATCACAGAGTTGCTGGTTGTTACCTTGATCTTGATATATTCTGCCTCTTCCATAAAGGTTTTGATCTGGCTGGCGTTCACGCTGTTTCGGACCAAGGTGATCATCCCGCCTTTCTTTCTTCCTCTTCGATCACACCGGAAAATCTGGTAACCTCTGATCTTAAATGGTTTTCCTTCTTGCAGGTGTGTCTCTTGGATGCAGCAGATATCAATGTTGTTTTCGTACAGGTACTGTTCGAGCTCTGATTTCTTGTTGGTAACCCCTTCTGCGTTCCAGTGCATGATGTTGATATTGGGGTTCTCTTTGGGTTTGGTCTTCTCTTTCAGTTGGCCAGTAGCTCTTCATCCTCGTCCCCTGGCTCCACAAGACGAGTTGATGGGACCTCCAGTAGCTGAGGGTGGGCTCATTCGAGGCGTGGAGCCCGGCGCTGCACCTGCCTGGCGGATCCTCACAGGGCGAGCACCATTTCGGTTGATTTGATCTCCAAGTGTCATTTCATTAGCGTTGTGCATTATGCTCTGGTTAGCCCCTCCAAATGTCTGGATTGACAACCAGTGGGTTACACCCCTGCGCCACGTTGAGGCTGGGTATATAGTCTTAAACAGGGGGCCATGCCTCTAACGTCATGGGCTTTAATATGGGACAGATTAATTTGATCCGGTGAGGCTATCTCATAACAAAGCTTAATTGTCTCACAAATCCATCTGGCAATCGTAGATTTTGAGACCGGCTTAGATAACATTTCCGCGTAGGAAACCCATAAATGGGATGGATCGACTCTTTTAAAATCGGTTCGCTGTTTGTAGGTTCTTAATGCCCTAACAGGACAAAATTTATCGGATGGCGAAAAAGACGATAAAGATTTTAAAATGATCGGACTAGCAGGAAAACGGTTAGACCAAGTTTTAGATAAAAAGTCCCTTCTGGGATATAAAACCAAACCGTCTCCTGAAACTATAAATCTATCCTTTTCAGCAGAAAGAGCATGAATCTCTGAACGTCTTCTAGCAGAGGCAGCAGCAACAAGAAAAACAGCTTTGAGAGTTAAAAGCTTAATACTGATATAAGAAATAGGTTCAAAATGCCGACCTGCCAAAACTTGAAAAACCGAAGCCAAATTCCAGGAAGGTAAAGGCTTAGGAATCGGAGGACGAATATTACCTAGACCTCTAATAAAACGATTAAGAGTCTTAGTATCCTTGACATCAGCATTCAAAAGACAAGGAAGGGAAGACGCCAGAGAAAATCTATACCTCCTGACTGTATTAGCTGACAAATGTAAAGAATCAAACAGATAAGATAAAAAATCTAGAACTTGTGGGATAGAAACAGAATCGGGCACGAAACCTTGGTCTGAACACCATTCACCAAAAATTTTAAGTCGACCCTTGTAAACTCGACGGGTCGATTCCCTTCTGGCAGAGTCAATAATTTCCTGAGACCTTGAAGAAACCTTATTCTCGAGGACCTCAGACTCGAGATTCTCCAAACGCAGATTGAAAATTTCTGGATTTGGATGCACACAAAGACCTCTTACTTGAGATAGAAGGTCCTGGGATACTGTAAGAAGACGAGGGAAGTCTACCAGAAGATCTAGAAGGTCTATAAACCAAATCCTCTTGGGCCAAAAGGGAGCTATCAGAAGAATCTCGCAATCTTGGTCCTTGACCTTCAAGACTAACGGAATCAAAAATGTTGGAGGGAAGGCATAGGCGAACATTCCTGTCCAGGACTGAGACAGGGCATCCACCGCCAGGGCTTGACTGTCCGGAAAAGGAGACATGTAAGAGGAGATCTGGGTATTCAGAGGTCGCGAACAGATCTACTAGAGGACGATCCATAAGACTGAAAATCGCTCTGACAACCGACTTCTTTAACTGCCACTCTGTGTGGGCGAACTTGCTGGGACGTGACAGTTGGTCCGCCAGAAAATTCAGACTGCCTGGGAAATGGGAAGATACTAGAAAAATTTGCCTCTTGCGGCACCACAAGAGAAGATTCCACACTTCTAGACAAAGGAGAGACGACCGTGTACCTCCCTGCCTGTTGATATAACTCACCACTGTCGAATTGTCCGACTGAATCAAGACTTTGAGACCTATCACAAGATCTGACCATGAAAGGAGAGCCTTCTTGACAGCCCACAACTCCAGAATGTTGATATGGGCTGTCGACTCCTCCAGGGACCAAAGGCCGGAAATTAACAGGGAGTCCCAGACTGCTCCCCAACCCTCCTGGGAAGCGCCTGTGAAGATAATCCCCTGAGAGGAGGACTTTACCAGTGAAACACCCATCAGAAGCAGAGAACGATCCCTCCAAAAATCTAGATGAGGGATCAAATGTTCTCTGATGGGAATCTGATGGCAAATAGAGTGGACTAACTGCTTCCAAAGAGACATTAAATACATTTGGAAGGGTCTTCTCATCCGCGCCGCCCAAGGAATTACTTTCTCTACGCTGACCATCAGGCCTATCACCCTTAAAAAGAATCTTGCTCTTACCACAGGAGAAGAAGAGAGGATTTCCATTGCCACTGATAAAGCCTCTATCCTTGGATCTGAGGGGAAGACTAGACCACGGGCCAGGTCGAAAGAAACGCCTAGATGCGTAAAGATTTGAGATGGAACTAGGCTTGATTTCTTTAGATTTAAAATCCACCCTAGGTTGCATGCCAGACTACAAACTTCTGGAAGAATTCCTGAAAGAATTGAGGATGACCTTGCTTTTACCAACCAGTCATCTATATAAACGTGAAGATGGATAGAACGACGGGTAAAAAGGAAGGGAGCCGTGGTCAGGCCGAAGGGCATGGCTCAGAACTGCCAAACTCGATCCTTGTAAGCAAACCTCAGGAACTTTCTGACGGCAGGGTGAATAAGAACATCGAAGTAGGCATCCTTTAGATTGATGGAAGACGTCCACATTCCCTGATCCAGACTGGAAATGATCTGGGAGATCGTCTCCATCTTGAACTTGGGGGTGAGAATCATAAGATTTAACTTTTTCTAATTTATGATGGGACGCCAGCCTCCTGTTTTCTTGGAAACTAAAAAGATGATCGAGTAGTAGCCCGGGTCTACTCTCCAATGGGGAACTTCTTCTATTGCCCTCTTTACAATCATGGATTCCAACTCATCTTCCAAAGCCACCAGTTTTTCCGGATTGGAGGGAACCGGATTCCAAACTGGGAAAAAGGAGAGAAGAGGAGGATGACAGAGCATAACCCCAATGTATCTGAGACACTAGCCAGGAGTCCTGAACGAGGGCTTGCCATTTCTCCCAAAACAGAGAAAGGCGCCCTCCTACTGGCACGTTGGGTAACTGGCACTGGACCGACTGCTCCGAAGGGAGAAGAAGAGGGGGAGGGATGAGGAAGGGAAGAGAGAAGGTTGGACCTACCCGGGAATAGTCCATACCTTCAAACTCTCTTTCCCTGAAACCCTCTAAAGGAAGAACGACCTCTTGACTTGGAACCAGCACAGCGAGAAGGGTTCTGACCCCCCCTCTCGCCCAAGAAGAAGGAGACTGCCTCCCTTGAGAGGTAGAACGATGTGAGGTGGAATTATGGATGACCCTAGAAGGATAAGCCCCAAATTGGTCAGGTTTGACACTCTTTCTTCTAGGAGAAGAATTAGGACTACTCACAGAAGACACATCTCTTTTCAAGGAAGGATTAGAAAACAAAATCTGAGCCTGAAGCTCCCTAGAGGCCTTCAGATTCTGCAGGAATTAAACTAGGAGCTGACTGTCCAAAAAGATCTGTACCAAACGGGGATGCTACAATAAGACTATGCTTCAAAGCGCTAGAAATCCTAACCTCAGAGACCCTCCTAGATCTACACTTAGAAGTAATAAAACCCAAAGACTTACAGACAGAATTGAGGGAGCCGCGACACAAATCAGCCAAAGAACGAAAAACTGACAAAGGAACTTGATCACCCTGTTCTTCAGCCATAAGAACGGCCTCGGATAAAAGAGCAAGGAAATTAGAGGATTTGAGCTGAGATCTGCAAACAGACTCCCATTTGGAAAGGTCATTGGAAAATTCAACCTTGGAAGCATCCTTTAACTGAGAAGAAAGAACCTCCCAAGTGGAACCAGACAGAGACTGAGAGGAGGCAACCTTCAAATAGTCCTCCTTAGGAATTTGAATAGGAGAATCATACTTAGAAACAAGAGAAAAGTCAGCATTAGTAGAATCATTAACAAAGAAATCGAGCATATCAACAACTAAATTATCAATAGGCAGCACCTGAGGAGAAGAGGAAGGATTAGATGTAGAGAGAGTGGATCCGAAAGAAGGAGGATCCATAGCAAATTCTTCCTTAAGAGGAAGAGAAAGAGTAGATGCGATCCACCTGTGAGCCATGGACCAGTCTTCCGAAGAGGCTCTAACCGGGCAAAACCTCTTCAGATCCCTGGCCCTGACCAACTTGGGAGCAGAAGGAAGAGAAGGAAGAAGAGGAGGAGAAGAAGAGGAGATGAGAATAGAGGAGTCACCTGACACTAAAGATTCACCTGCCCTAGAGGAAATGGGAGAAGAGGGTCTATTAACCGACTCAGGAAATGAAGAAACTTGTGAAGAGGAAAGGGATTCACTACCCTGATCCTGACTAGAGGACAAGAAAGGAAGGACCAGAGAACTTGCAGAAAACCTCGAAAGAATAGAAAAACAAGCAGAAATAAATGAACGATCTAAACAAGAATCCCTCACCACAGAAAACAAGGAAAAATCTACGCCTGAATTAACAATTTGAAATTGTAGTTCAGGGGAAAGAACCACAGAAACAATCGGATCAAGATGATCAAAGGACAGAGAAGAAGCAGAAGAGGAAGAAGGAAGAGAAGAGAATGAATGAGAAGACGTAGAAGAAGAGGAATGATGATCCAACTGACCATGAGAGGAAAGAGAAGGAAGACGGGAGAAACCCGGCAGAAAGAGAAGAAATAGGATTAAGACCTGAAGAGTGAGAAGAGCAGGAGAAAGAAGAAGACCTAGAAAAAGATGGATTCAAAATGGCATCACAGAAGGAAGGAGAACACTGAGAAGATAAATCAACATCAACTACCTGAGAAGGAAGAAGAGTCATAGTTGGAAGCTACAGAATCCTGAGACACCCGTTGAGAAATTTCCGAAACAGAATCTACAAAACTCCTATCATCCAAAATCCTAGAAGAACCTAAGCAATTTTGATCTCTCGCTATACCGGAAGCTACCTCCCAACCGGAAGCGGAAGACGGAAATCTATCCAGATTTGACCGACCCGGAAGTACACCTCTAGAACCGGAAGTGTACCGACCAGAAGCCAAACCGGAAACGGAAGCGCTTCTACCGGAAGTCGAAAAATAGAAGGAGTCCTCAGACTCCGGATATCCGGAATGACCGGAAGCACTGTTGAAACCGGAAACGGAACTGGATCTTGAAGACCCGGATGTCCTACAAAAACGGAAGTCAAACCGGAAATGGATGGAATGGAAGTAGTAACCAGATCTTGACGATCTGGATTACTTACTAAACCGGAAACGGATGCCAGAGAAGAAAGAACCGGATCCTGAAGACCTGGATGTCATGCTAAACCGGAAGTTAAAATGGAAACTGACGGAGCGGCGGAAAAAGGAAGTAAACCCGAGTCCAGAGGATCCGAGTCCACCACAACGGAACAGGAAGTACTAGCAAGACAAAAACTCGAATTCTTGGCAATTGGCGATCTACCAAGAACCTTGACGACTGGTACAGTCGAAAAATTGGCATTAGCATAAGGACCAGCCTTATGGACGTCAGCCTCCGCCACCACGGCTTGTGGGTTATGCCCGTCACCCTCAAGTCTTATGTGGGTTTGACCCGGTGAACTACAAGAGTCCACCTTCGAGAGCTTAGTCGCTCTAGACTTCTGCTTAGATTTCTTAACCTGCATGGAGGTTAGAGGGATCGGTTTCCCCCATTTGCGGGAATGTCCGCTAGCCTTCGGGCTATCGTCAGAACTTGAAGAAACATCCTGTTTCTTAGCTTCCTTTATAGCATACGATATCCTTTCGTCAAGGGATTTAGTCAAGACAGATGCGAAGGATTCAAATCTCGCAAATAGAGCTAGCACGGCATCTGAATTCGCCGAAGAGGCTCCCCCCTCCGTTGCTACCGGTAAAGATACATTAGTTTGTACAAAAGACACAGCTTTCGCCTTGCTAGCAACAGAGGTAGGGGAAGGACGACCAGAGGGCAGCGGTTGTTTAAACGGTAATTCTTTAAAGAAAGCCTTTGATACTGAGACCGGCCACCCTTTACAAATCCCACACATCGTTGTGAGGGTACAAGTGGTACATTTCGCACAGACATGCCCGGCAAATTTAGCTGAGTGATGGCGATCACATTTTGATGACGTACATTTCGTCTTATCTGACGATTTAGCGGACTCCTAAAAACGAAAAAATGTAACAATGAAGCATACCGCTTAGAGAATCGTAAAAAGGAGACTAGAAAGATAAAAATCATTTCTAAAAAGGCAGGGAAAGTTCAAATCAGAAAACAAAATCCCTACCGACAAGAAAGCAAACTTGCATAGGGATAAATCATAATCCTTATAATGCACTAGTAGTAAATTGACAAGGGCTCTGGGTGAATGCTAGAGATTAATATGATGATGATGATATAGGCATAGTAATTAAGATACCACGAAACGAGAACGATCTTTCACGAAAACCGGTAACAATATGAACATAGTTATAAAATACAATATAACCACGAATATACTTCCTACACATAACTTAGGGAGGATTGACTTCATATTAGGCATAATCCTTATAATATAGAAGGCAAAAGTGTAACTGACACAGCACAGAACTCTAGAAGAATATTTAAGCAGTTGTTCTGCAAGCAGAATAATTGAAAAGTGAATCTGTTTCCTATTTGGGCTCCAGTGCACATGCGCATGCGCAAGCGCGCTTAGTGACAAGCGTCACTATGGGGTGAGCATAGACCATTGCCAGTCTATATCTGTCATTAGGCTGGAGATGGACTTAACCAGTAGCCTGGTTGAGGGTCTATATTAATAGGAATAGGCATGGGGAGGTGTGTATGCAAGCATAAAAATCTTATTCTGATAGCTAAATGCAGATAATTGATTTAGCAAGTAGTGATTGAATGGTAATCGATGTTTTTGTGGTGTAATAACAACTGGATTCATCCATTACCTCTAGAGCCTATAAATAATGCTAATTCCAGTTCTAGAAAACGTTGTTTGGCCCGCAACACCTTTCTCTATGTAGTAGGTAGCAATATTATTAAAAGCCTTCATATTATTAAAAACATAAAATAATAAACAAACAATTAAAAAATAAAGTCTAAAAAATAAGGAAATTGACAAAAAATTTAAGGTTTTGCATCAAACAGCTCATTTTCACAAAATATCTTGGACCTATAAAGGTGAATCTGCACGTCTATCCATCATAAAGAAACTCCATGTGAAGTTTCATAAAATTATTTTAAGCGATTCCATATGATATGTCGTTTACAAGAATATTGACAAAAATCGTGAGTTTTGCATTAAAAAGCCAATTTTCACAGAAAATCTTGGACCTATAAAGGTGAATCCTTCAACGGGCATATTTGCGTATCATAAATCAGGCATATAACAAGTTTCATTAAATTATTTTACGCGATTCTGCATAATATCGTTTTTACGAGAAAATTCACTAAAATTGTGAGCTTTTGCATTAAAAACCCATTTTCACCCAAATCCTGGGACCTATAAAGATGAATTGTTCAAAAGGCACATCTGCGTATCATAATTGAGGAATTTGAGGCGTACACCAAGTTTCATTAAAATATCCGAAGCTGTTCTGTATGATATGCTGTTTACGACAGAACATGTAGAAAGAAAAGATACTACATGTACAATGTACTAAGATAGAAAAGATTCAGACTGATAGACATACAAGTGCAACAAAAATTATTATCTCCACATTGTACAAAAAATTTGAGGATATTGTAATCGCCTCCGTCCATCCATCACACTATCTCCTCCAAACTATTGGGTGGAATTCAAACCAAATTTGGTATCTGGATTACCCATAGGATTGTGCTTTGCAAGACGCTATTTAGATTTGGCTTTACCCACCCCCCCATGGATAAAAAGGTCAAATCACTTGTAATGGAACTCCTGTGAAACCATTACATGCAATTCAACCAAATTTGATATGTGAGTTACCCATTTGATTGTGGAGTGCAAAAGCCCATTACATTTGGCTCCAACAACAGGGGGTGGGTGAGGGGTCTAAAGGTAAAATTTTAACCTGCGGAAATTGATTGTAATGCATCTCTTCCGAAACCACTGGACAGAATTCAACCAAATTCGGTATGTCAGTTATCCATACCAATGTGGAGTGAACGCGTCCCTTTACATTTGGCCCCGCACCCACACGCATTGGTGGGGATGGGGGTCAAAAGATAAATTTTTTTATTGTAATGCAACTCCTCCGAAACTGTTTGACAGAATTCAACCAAATTTGGTATGAGAGTTACCCATATCAATGTGGAGTGGATGAACACATTTACATTTGGTCCCGTCCCCAGTGGGGCATCGGATGGGTCAAAAGCTCATGAAATTCATCGTAATGCAACTTCTCTCACACTGCTGGATGAAATACAAATAAATTTGGTGTATGACTGTGGAGTGCAAATGGACATTTACATTTGGCTTACCCCAGAGGGTGGGTTGTGGGGTGTCAAAAGCAATGAATGTGGTGATTTGCGATGATGCGTCATCGACTGGGAAATCTACATGTGTTGTTGTGATTATGCTTGTTGTAGGTTTGTCCGGAGTAACTTTGTGTGGGATCGGAGTCAACAGCACCTTAACGGTCACTATTTTCTGGTTTAGACGTGCTACATGTACAGTTTGCGCAATTGTTGAATGTTGATATATTGAGCTAGGCCATGGTTACCAAGTAGCGCATAAAGAATCATGGATATATTCAATACATTTAGAAATTTCCAAACTAAATATCACTTAATGGCTTTTGCGATTTTCTCATAAATGAGGCTATCACTGCTTTATTGATTAAATATTTGAGATACAATTATCACAATAAAATAATCAAAATCACTTCAAACAAAGATTTTATAACACAGATAATCATTTAAACAAGATGGCCTGTATTGCTCACTTGGAACAACCGCATTTCAACTAGAAAGGCCATCGGCTATAAGTAGACCGCTAAGGACTTCACCATAATTGTAACAGGAACACAGCGGCAATGTTTCTTTACGTATCAACTGAACTTAATTAAATTTTAACTGCCTGTTAGTCCCTAATAATATCTCGCAAATTTCAGTTTGATCCGTTCAGAGGTTCTGAACAAGTCATTTTCGCACAAACTAGGTCATCCAAGATGGCCTCCAAACCATTTGGGCAATCAAGTTTACTTGATTAAGCTCTTGCCCTTCATGAGTTTTGAATCAATTCCCCCAAGAGGTTTCAGAGATTTTTAGATGCTTTTAAAAATTGAGCAAAATCCAAGAGGGCTACCGGCCAAATTAGCCGATCGGCTTGCTTCGAAGAAATTCGGATCCATATACCATAAGGATGCATCCTGCCACATACTATTACTGTATACTTGAAATCAGCCCAGTGCTTCTCAAGAACACATTTTAAATTCCAGATTGCTTTAGTATGGGAGTTTTTGGCGGGAAAGATTCAAGATGGACGCGAAACCAGTTATCTGACAGTTTCGAAGATATCAAATTTGAAATCAGTATACGCATAAACCTATACAAAATCAATTTCGGCTTCAAAATCTATCAATTTGAAAAATCCAATAAGGCCACCAAACATGTCACGTTTTGATTGGTCCACGGCAACAATACAGAGCTCTACAATATGGAGCAAAAAATGCTGAACGTTTGAAGTTGTCAGAATGGGGAACTGTTTTATTGTCATTTTCTAGTTTTTTCTCATGTGGTGATGGTGGGATGGTTCCTCAGACTGGAGCTAGTTGTGAGGGCTTAATGACTGACGCATCAAATGGAAATATACATACGTTATATACTCATTGATTTTGATAAAAATGTGCTAAGAACAGGCACTGCGCTATTGACTTATGAACCACTCTGTCCAGTATGTAGTTTGACAGGTCATGTGGTATAAATAAAACAGACGACGGGAAAGAATTTCCAATATTTGAAACAAAAAATGTACGTTTTTTATTTAAAATACAATGATTTAAAGGCATATGGTAAAAATAATAAGAAAATCTGCAATTCTTTACATGCTATTTAAAGTTGATTTAGTTCCCACTTAACATTTTAAAGTGCATTTTGAGGGAAACCGATAATTACCGTACAGTTTGACTACAAAATTATGGTGTCATGAGAACTTTTGTTGTTACACAGCGCATGCGTAAAATAAATTTCGCCGAAACTAGAGCCTCACTGAAACTGGACACTCCATGATGTATTAAATCGGCGAAAATCTGCTTACACCCTCGAAGACCCATTATCTGGATGATTCTTTAATGAATAGTGTCAGATGCATGAGAGTGAGAATGACGGTAAATGTGTTTGTCTTGCGTTGTATGTGTGAGAGTTGAGGTCTGATGATTCTGTGTGTAAACATTTAGGCTATCAGCTTTATCAATGTCTACTGTACTTTCTAACTTTGTCACCTTTCGTACACCTTTCTGTGTTTGAAATTCCATGATTTTTCCATGACCAAAACTAACAAATTCCTTGTATAATTACTGTATTCTGCGGCTGTAGTAGTAGAAACATCCTACAGCTGCAATCAGTCTTTCTTCGCTTTTGCCCACTGTCTTGTCCTCAGCCGAAATCAATAGCTTCCTCAGGTCCTTTCTTGACTTGAGTGCACCAGTCCTGCTTTCTTGAGGCCACCTCGTACATGTAGCACGCTTAGCAGATTTATGCAATGACATCCTCTCCTGGCTTTGTATTTGCTGGCTCTGAGTATGGTGAATTCCAAGGCTCTCTGTGCTGGCGTCTCTTCTGGCACATGGCCAGACATGGACCATCTTTAGTGGGTGACTTTTACAAACAGCAGCGACATATTACACATCTTGTATAGTGCATCGTTGGAAATTATGCTGTCTGGCCATTGGTGTTCAGTGATGGTGCGTACATCTAGGTGTTTGCAGTGGCAGGCATCGAGTTTGTCTAGAGCTGCGTTTGGAGCTACCCAGCTGTTACAGTTATACAGCATCAAGGATACGCGGGTTACATTGTCTAAACATAGCCTTTTTATCAAGGCCATCTTTGATCAATGAATCCATATCTTCCAGAAGAACTGGAAAGCTATGTTCCCCATGACGCAGCGTGCAGCAAAGTCAGCAGTACTGCAAAGCAGTGAGCCCAGGATTGTACTTTTCCTCCATGGTTCGCCGCGACGAACTGGGTCATTTTCGTTAGTTTCATGCTTTGTAGATAGGTATTATGTGGGTGAACTCTGTTTTGGATTCATTCATAAAGAGCTTCTCAATTTTTAGTTTGCGTGCAGCTATTGGGAGAAGTTCGTCAAGGGATTTCTTTTCCTCGTCTATGAAGTCCACATCGTCGGGTGTCGGCATATTCCATCTCTCGCAGCATACCCAGTATTGACACTGGCGGTTTTGGTCTTGTGGAACTTTCCTGCACGGATTTCAATGCAGCATCAAGGTAACAGGTGAAAAGCACCGGAGACAGAACATCTCCCGGTGGGGAGCCGATTGATGTTTCAAACTCTGCAGCCTTCACTGACTTGACTCGTACTCTCAGTTTGTTCTCTGCAAGTAATAGTCTCACTAGTCGTAGCTCATCTTCATTGCAACTGGCCTGGCGTAGTACATCTAGAATCTTTGAGCATTTAATTGTGTGGAAGGCTCGTGACATATCAATGACCATTTTGTGGAAATCCCAGTGTTTGGACATGTCTACTGACCTACCTAGCTTGGTTGTTTTTCAGAACACCTATGGGTACTGGTAGTTGATGATTCTATAGATTTCAGTATTTTGGTTATGGCTTCGTTTGGATTGGAGCAGACGTCAATGTTAGCTATCTGCTCCACAAGGGCAAATTCCATGACCTACAAGAATTAATATCTAGGAATTAGGAGATTTGTGTTTATGACATAGATCCAGACAAAATATTTGAGCTATTCTGCAAAATGTCTGAATATTACCTCTTGCAACAAGCAAGCACAGCCTTGTTTTGATAAGCTGTTGCCATAATTTTTATTGTATAGTCGAGTCCTCTAATTTTGTCAGTCTCGAATTTCGTCGATTTGCAATTATAACATCTTTATTATGTTGTCACAGCGTGTGACTTGTATCTAAGAAGACGTCACAGTTTTGTTGACATTTTTACATAGCCTGAAGAATTTATCAGGAAAATGTGCACGAAACAGGTAAATAATACTACGTTTTGCTATCCCAGTCATAAAAAACAACAAATATTCTAATACTTTTTTTAACTGGCATAAATAACCTTATATACCAGACGAATGAGCAAAAATTCCCGATCTAAGTTTGGCGTCTGATTTGCTAACATTTGTACTTAAATATCCATATTGCCAGATTGTGCTCCAACTTTCTGGAAGGTTCTGAATTGCTATATAAAATTAGTGGAACGTTTGAAAAAAAGTGTGGATAGTCTGAGTGCAGTATATTTACCTGATATGAAAAATAAAAATGTTTTATCCAGATGGTGAGATATCGTTCATTTAAATAAGTAGTTTACTTCACATGAGTTAGTTAGAAAAATTGTATTTCACAAATATTGACATTATATCTTTTTCAAGGTAAGTATCAAAATTTTTTAATGTTTCTACCTTCTTATGTTCTTAAGCATGTTAAGTTAGATGGAGCTATTTCTAATACCTTTCAGAACAATCCAAGAAAGTGTCATCAAGGTTACATGCAAACATATTCACCATCGGCATTAACAAATGCATACAAATCAGTCAAAGAAGATACAATTTCTGTATGTAAGGCTGCTAGATTGTTTGGCGTACCTGTAATGACATTGTGAGATCGTACTCGTGGTAAAATATCAGTTGATGTTGTTAGTGCTGGTCGGGCACCGTTATTCTCATTAAAAGGAAGATAAGTTAGGAAACCACCAGTCACTTATGGCTAAAACCGGTTACAGATATAGTATATCAGAAGTGTTAAAACTAGTCACAAATTATGCCATACTGTTAGGTAAGCGTCACATCGGTGACGTATTACATAAGAGCTGGTTTTACAATTTCATAGTTTACGTAGATGGCCAGAGATGAAGGTAACAATTGTGCAGGGACTTGAATTCTGAAGAGCAAGATGAGCTACTTCTCATGTTATCAATAATTACATGTCTGAGTTAGATTACATCCTGAGAAAATATTCCATGACAAGCCAGACCATATCTACAATATTGATGAGAAGGGGATGTTGTGTGCAGTCGCCTTGTCAAATCTCAGACAATTACTTGCGGAAAATCAAATATAATCATGATTATTGGTAGCGGTAATACTATTGGCAGTCAACTTCCACCTTATTTCATCCTTCCCGGGAAGCGAATGAACATGGACTTGATGGTTGGTGCAACAACTGGCACAGTGAGCATTGTCAGTGACTTTGGATGGTCAAACACAGCAATATTTGAGAGATGTCTAAAACACCATTTCATGAAATTCATCCAAGGAAATTATGCAACCAATCCATTGCTAATTCTGTATGATGGCCATACAAGTCATGTGACTATCAACCTCATAAAATGGGCAAAAGAACACAACATCATCCTTTTTGTTTTGTCTCCTCATTCGAGACACCTTTTACAGCCACTTGATGTTGGTTGCTTTGGACACTCTCAGCAACGTTATAATTTAGAGTGCCATTCACTAATGCGCAAACAAGCTGGCCTCAAGATAATGCGATACCAGGTTTGTGAGCTCGCACGCAAGGTCTATGTGCAGGCCTTGCCTCCTCACAATCTACAGGCAGCTTTTAAGAAAGCAGGGAGCAGGGCTCTTCCCATTTAACAAACTTTTGATGTATTGGATAATGACAAGACAGCACCATCAAGGCCACAGGAAGAACTACATCAACAACAAAGCAGTGATGAGTACCTGCAAGCAAAAGAGATTGACATACTAAAATCATATGCAGATTCAATATCAGACAAAAAACTGCGACGAAACATCAGCAACATCATAGGTGGCAAAGCCGTCAAAGAAGACATCATCTTAGACAAAGTTAAGGAGCACTACCAGGTGAACAAAAACCAAACAAAACATGGTGATTCACAAGTTCCAGGATCATCAGGAATACGCAAAGGCATACAAAGCTAAGAAATCAATGAAAATATCAACAACATCTACACCAATGATTTCAATGTCATCAAATGGTGCCAGTTCTGACCATGACAAGTGTTGTGTTTGTAGACACAATTCTCCACGGTTTTTTCATTGGTTATTGTAAAATAGGCTCAATGTGACATCTGTGACCACTGGACTCATTTGATATATTGCAGCAAACTATGCATAGTTGGACGACATGGCCGTTTCCTATGTCCATGTAGCAGAGTAGAACGTATGAATATCACATGTACATAGTCTGTGTTGCAAATTTGAGTTTATTGCATTTTATGTTCCACTGAAGTTTGATCACTTTTGATTCAAATTGATTTTCCTGCACTCAAACTGATGCAGAAGTTCTTGATAGAGATACAGACATTGATCTTTTGTCGTTGATAACTTTTGGTTCAAATTGATTTGCCTGCATTCAAACTGTGTGATAGAGATACAGACATTGATCTTTTGCCGTTTACGTCAGGTCTCACACACCAGTATTTACTAATCTCGCTACACTATTTATCAGTGGACAATACTATCTGGCAATCCTGTTCGTGATGACGTGAGGAGTATCAGTTCAGCCATTGGCCGATTGTTGGTCTAACGCTTCTTCGCTGAAAATGGCCAAATTTGCATTTTACTAGATAAAAAAGGATAGGACATTTAAATTTAATATAAACTTTTGAAATTTGCGATACTTTGTGAAGAAAAAATGCGAAATTCCTGCTCTAAAGACGACTTTTCATCAATCGACGAAATTCGAGACAATTGCTGCTTCTTCAAATTAGAGTTACTTAGAGTTGATTTCCAACACAGGATCCTCACAGCTCCTCTTCGTTGGACTCGAGGTTTTCATTGTCCAAAACATTCACTGGGTTGGTACATCCAGTGATTGGATCTTTGAAGTCTACATATACTATATCTTGGTTTTCCCAATGTTTATCGAGTTTGTTCTTGAAGCTATTTATACTCGGTGCAAATGTAACGCCATCGGGCAGATTATTCCAGCGATTTACCACTCTTAAAGCAAACACATTTCTTCGTAGTCCAGTTTTCGCACTTTGTGGGAAGAGTTTGTTCTCATTACCTCGAGTCCCTGAACCCGGTGCCATGTCCTTCCACCATGTCCACAGTTTGAGGAAAGATGCTGCTTCGTGGTTGTATTTCCTGTGCAGTATTTTATAGACTTCGATCATGTCTCCCCTGAATCCTTCTATAACTTAGTGATGGAAGCTTTAATTTACGTAGCCTTTCCTGATACTTCCGTTTAGATCTTTCATACGTGGTAGTTGCTTGGTGACCCGTCGTTGTACTGTTTTTATTTGTTCAATGTGTTTTATCCTAAATTGTGCCCATACAGAGCTCGCAAAGTCTAAATGGGTTCTTACTAATGTCTTGTATAGTGGGATAAAGTTCTCGCAGCTCATGTATTGTAAAGTTCTTCTTAGTACAGCAAACATTGACGTAGCTTTATTTACTTTCTCACTAATATGTTGATCATAACTTAGGCTCGAGTCTATGGTCACACCAATATCTTTCTCCTGGGTAGCATTTTGTAAGGGTTTACCATGAAGAACGTAGCTATACTCGTTGCTGTCGAATTGGCCCAAGTGCATATGTTTGCATTTATCAGGGTGGAACTTTAGTAGCCATGTTTCACTCCAAGTGGATAGATTTTCTATGTGTTCCTGCAGGATATCCTTATCATATTGACTGGCAATGGTTTTAAATATCTTTGTATCATCGGTGAAGAGGTATAATTGTGACTTAACTATATCTGGCAAGTCATTTGTGAAAATCATGAACAGATCTGGCAAGTCATTTGTGAAAATCATGAACAGTAATGGTCCCAAGCACTGAACCCTGCGGGATGCCAGATGTTACATTCATCCAGTCTGAACACTCTCCATTGACTGCCACTTGTTGTAGCCTTCCTGACAGAAAGTCTTACTGTCCATCACCATATTTGGTCTGAAATAGTATATGTTTTGAGCGTACTGGCTAAGCGTTTGTACGACGTCGAGGTGGGTCATTTCGCTCATTTATAAGGGACAGCATTGTAAATTTTCTTGAAACAGCCAATCTACATGTACTTACCATGTGCCAGCATGGTTTCAGACACAAGTCTGTAAAACTCAATTGCTAGAGTACCTCGAAGAAATAACAGTCAAACTTGATTCAAATAAACCTATCGATGCAGTATATTTCGATTTCTCAAAAGCATTTGATACTGTAGCACACCACCGTCTCCAAACAGAACTGAGAAGCTATAGTATCGGCGACAATTTAGTACGATGGATATGAAACTACTTATGTAATAGAAGACAGAGAGTAAGAATCAATGATGCAACATCAGACTGGATAGAGGTGACAAATGGCGTGCCACAAGGAAGTCTCCTGGGACCTATACTTTTTCTGATATACATAAATGACCTATCAGACAGTCTGACGTGCCACTGCAAAATATTTGCAGATGACACAGAGATATATGGCAACCCAGCTACCAGTAAGATTCAGGATACAAAGTATATAAATGGTCGCAGACATGGCAGCTATCTGTCAACACAAAACGCATGTCCTACCGTTCGGTAGGAATAACCATCAAACTATATACTACTGTATATGATTGATACGCCCGATATGCATCATATATCATCATCAGATGTAGAAAAGGACCTGCGAGTGCATATTGACAGAAACCTCTCTTTTGATATACATATAGGTAAGATCATCTCCAAGGCTAACAGCACAATAGCACTAAACTAGAGAACATTTACCAACATTGACCCATCTACTTTCACGCTCTTGTACAAGTCTTTAGTGAGACCTATTCTCGAATACTGCAACTCGGCATGGTCACCAAAATTGAAAAGGCAATCAAAGTTATTAGAAAGAGTTCAACGCCGAGCAACCAAACCTATCCCACAAATCAGAGTCTATAGCTACACGGAAAGACTTGAATTGAAACATTCAAGCTCGTATTACACAGACCAGAGGCCATAGGTTCAAGTTCAACATAAAACACAGCAACAAAGATATTCGGAAGCACGTTTTCACCAATAGAGTTCCACTACAGTGGAATTCACTGCCAGCCACAATAACCGAAGCAACAACAGTCAAATCATTCAAGAACAAACTATATATCTGCTTCAAAGAAAGAACATTTGAATATGACTGAACATGCCATACAAATACCAGCCCATCAAAAGGTCATACTGCAATTCTTTTCCATTACAGTGGCCTGATCTTGGAGTAGCCTGTGTATAGACAAGACCATGTTTGGCAGTGATTCCAAGGCCATCCATAGAAAAAATTATGTTTCCTGCAAACTGGGTGGGAGGAATAAATGTCAGGAGGAAAAAAAAAAAATTTCTTTTCAGACTTATGATATACCGTAATTTCTCGACTAAAGGCCGCCCTCGAATATAGGACGCTATCCCAAATTTGACCAAAATCCGCCCAAAAAACTATTATAATCAAGTATAAGACGCTGTTAAATTTAGAAAAAACGTACCTTTAAAAAATCGAAAATTGGTATAAAAAATAACCATCACTCAGCGCTTTGTTTAATGCATGATTAAAAGTATCATGGTGGAAGAGAAATTATTAAATAGGACCGCCTAAATATTGTGTATGTTCAATAAAGATTGTTTATTACATCAAAATCAATCTAATTTTGGCATAAAATGTCTCCTTGAAAACATACAAATCGTGTGATAGAAACAGATTGTAATGGCTCTTTTGCGTTTGGAGGCGCTGTGTGATCGTATGCGCTAACAGGAGTTGGTTATCTGGCTCTTTTGTGATTGGAGGCGCTGTGTAATCTTAAGCGTTAACAGGAGTTGGTTCTAAAATGGGTATGGGAATATTCAGATGGTCACTAGTTGTAATGACTCTTTTGCGTTTGGAGGCGCTGTGTAATCTTATGCGCTAACGGGAATTGGTTATCAAACGGGTATGGGAACATTCAGTTCCTATTGCGCAATGATGATATATAGCAATTTCTGAGTCCAGAATATTTAGATCCGAGTACTCGCTCTAATTAGAATAAAGATCCTTTGCGATTGGAGGCGAATCACATGATTTATACACGTATCTTTTCTCGACGCCATTTTATGTCAAATTCTGGATTCATTTTGATGTAATAAGGGATGTGTATTAACGAATAAGCAATATTTAGGTGCCCCAATTTAATAATTTCACTTCCGCTTGGTGTTTTTTTAGTATACATTAAACATAGTCATCGGGCGGCGCAAATTGTCTAGGGTAACATTTAGTTCAATTTCCGTGGTATAATCTGGGAATTTTTAAGAAAAATTTCGACCCAAAAATGTGCGGAAGGAATGTTCTCGATTATAGGATGCACCCCCCTTTCTAGTAGATGTATTTTGACAAAAAAACTGCGTCCTTTAGTCAAATTTTTACGGAAGTTTAAATTAAAATAAGACATAGATATGCTCAATAAGCCATAACTTTTTATTCACAATACTAGTGATCGTTTGAAAAAATTCCAGAAAACTTGTTGCTGCAGGATATTTAGTTATTCTTTTATTTAATATAGTTTTAACTGCCGATGAATGTGGTTTTTGCACAGTTATTGTAACGCAAACTGTAGCTGGAGAAATACCTTCCATCGTCATTGACCTTGCAGACGACAATCCATATCTCCCGCTGTATCCGGCGTGAAGAACTAATGTAAACAGGGTGTTGCGCATTAAGCAGAGTATATTGTTCTTCGCTCGTGATAGGATAGTTTTCATGCGCATTACCATAGTGACCAATAGAAACGTAGTAGCGGAATGCATAGAGGAAGCTTTCCAAATACAATAACATTTGTAATGACGTATTTCCATGACGTAGTGTCACAAATAATCTGATTGGTTCTGATCGGAAATGTCCATCAGGGAATCAAAATTTATCAATGAAATATTACTCCCAGTAGTAGAATCATAGGCTGTTACTGATTGGGAATTACAAACGCTGTTTAAAACACAAAAACGGGTCAGATCACGGAATACACTAAATTAAAAAGTTTATAAATATTTAGTACAATTATTCTGCCCTATAAACAAACCCAAACCTTACTATCAATTCCGATCACGAGTAATAGGTGCCAGTTGGGGTAAGTTCATCTCTCTCATGCTGGAGTAGTGCCAAAATATCAATAGTCTTACCGGGGTAGGTACTCTCGCCAATAGGATAGTCTTGAGTACCTTGACCGAGTAGCTACCAATGTGACGGCCTAAATTTGCCCTTTATGATCACGTGAGCTAGACAGTTATTTATTTACGACGCAAATTGGAGATGCTATTTAAATTTTATGCAAACAGGAAATGTTTTAGCGACATATAGCGTCTATGTTAGCGATTTTGAGGCAAAATATATTGGAAGGTAGGTCTCTTTTTGTATCTCATAGTAGATATTTGATAAAAATGGGTTTTTTTAAATTGCTAACAAAGCGATTTTCACAAGCAACAGTGTCACAGAAATATCACACATCGGGGAGAAAAAATTTTTGTTGTCGGTTGGGTTATACAGGACAAAATGTCCACCCAGGCGGTTTACCGGAAACAAAAACTACTTTTATTTTGGCCCAATGACCAGTAGATACATCTCCGCTTCCACGTCCGCACTTTGTGGCTGCATGAAGAAACACTTGCGTAGAGGAGACTATGATCTAGCGAGGAACATGGAAAATGAAAACAACATCAATAAGACCAGCCACGCACTCCACAATTCAGCATGCAAACAAATGCTAGGCGCAGCAGGGTGTAACCATAAATGTATGCGGCACACCACAGCTGACACGGGGAACACCATCTGCACCACAGCATTTCCACAAAACAGAGCTAAAGTCTTAAACCTAATGTCAGTGATATACTGAAGGTTTTGAGGAGACTTAATTAAGCGACAATAGTCAAATCATTCAAGAGCAAAATAAAAATAATCTACTTCAGAACAAGATCTTTTGAATTGGACTGAGCAAGACATACTATAACAAATAACACTGAGGCAATACAGGGTTTATACACCTTCCAGGATTTGAAATTCCATGACTCTCCCATGACTAAAATTAACAAATTCCATGACCTCCAAGAATCAATATCTTAGAAACAGAAGACTTTTTAAAACATTACTGGAATGGTATATATGTAGGGCTATTATCCCTATAATATGCCTATGAAATTATTTTTAAAATATTTCAAAAACAATTTGACTGCAAATTATTGCAGCCTAATGCAGCAAGAACCTCCAGGTAAATTAATTTAAATTATTTTGAAACTAATTTCACTGTGCATTGATATATAAATAAAGAAATCCAACATTATATAGGAATGATTTAAAGATTAACCCTTTCACAGACAAATCATTAAAGAACTAAATTTTGTAATACTTATTCTGTTGATTATTTTGAAATTAATTTGACTCTGAGAGTAGTCGCTTGTGTGGCACCTTATAAAATGCTTTGGCGAAGTCCAGCACTGCTACATTAACTTGTTTCCGTTGGTCTAGGCATTTGGTGAGGTCATCCGTTATGATGATAAGCTGAGCCTCACATGATCTTTTGGATCGGAATCCATGTTGGTTAGGATGGAGTATGTCGTTCGAGTTTAGGCGTTGCATGGTCTGGCTGGCTATGATGTGTTCTAGTAACTTGCATACAATAGATGTTAACGAGACAGGCCTGTAATTGGATGCTTTTTGTCTCCTTTTTTGAAGATTGGTGTGATGTTGGCTTGTCTCCAGTCTGATGGTATGGTAGACTGATTCAGTGATTGTTGAAATAAAGAGGCAAGGATTGGTGCTATTTGGATAGATGTTTCTTTCAGGATTCTTGCTGGAATTTGGTCAAGGCCTGCTGCTGTAGATGGTTTCAGTCTTTGCAATGCTTTTTCATCTCCTTGTGATGTTATCTGGATGTTGCCGAGGCTGTTGTATGATGAGGATGGTTTACATGGGAAGTTGTTGAGGATTTCCCTGGTGAACAATGATGTGAATTGTTCGCTCAATGCCTCCGCTTTCTGTTTAGAATATGTAATGATTTGTCCATGATGTCTCAAGGTGCTGATGCCTACAGTGTCTTGACGCCATGGTTTGATATACCTTTTCTGCTGCTTTTGTCATCTTCGGGGTTAAGCATGTTCGTGATGTAGTCTTGATATGAAGAGCATAATTTCTGGTATACTTGTCTACGTATTTGTTGGAACCTCTCCTTATCGTTTGCTTTCCCATTCTTTTTGGCTGTGCTGTACGCTCTATGTTTCTGTCTGATGAGCTTTTTTATATTTTGCGATATCCATGGTAGATCGCTGACAAGTCATTGTATTGTTGTATGTCCAAGCAATATAAAATGACCCAAAACAACGTAAGAACTAAAATGAGGTTAGATGCCTTCTTAAGTTTGACGGCCAATTAAAGACTTTTGTGATTGGAGGCATTCCACTGAACTCTATCGCGGACTGGAAGGAGACATCCCAAATAAAAACAGATGCCAATATCGCAAATTAATAATAAATATGTACAGAAGACCATGTTTTTAAAGCAATTTGAGCAATAAATTCAATATTACCTAATCAGTACATGTAAATGCATTCGGCAGTATATTTTCTGGCAAGATTTTTGGTCACTTGGCCAACTTGGTTAGATTACATTCTTCCGAGTATTAATCAGCCGATTAGGGAGAGATTGAAGGAAATGTCAATTTCCCTTTCTCCGAGATCTAACAATACTCACCATTCTGTTACTTCTGATATACAGCTGGCCTTGACAGCGGCTCTAGGATTATAGACTTAGAAAGCTTTACCGACTCCTGGGAACCGGGTACTCGGCTCCCAACTGCCGAGTACCCGTTTACGTTAGAGCTCATATTGTGTGCATAGCCACCAAACAAGAGAAAACTATGGCTTGCCTCCGTGGGGCTGGGAGGCTGGGTCCGTAACAGAATGGTGAGTATTGTTAGATCTCGGAGAAAGGGAAATTGACATTTCCTGCATTCTCCTTCGATCAATACTCACCATTCTGTTACTTCTGATATACACCAGATTTGATCAGTAACCTACAGGGAAGGGGCAAGCCATAAATGCTAATTTTGCCCCTTGGAGAAAGATTTTAGACTTCAAACTTGACTAACGGAGACCTAAAAGGACCGTCAAGTTCACGGAACCGAATCACATTCGCGTCACGCCACCCCCCCCCCCCGCTTTTTCCTCCTAAGAAAAGGGAGAGAACTAACGAACATGTATCTCGCCTGAAAACACCAATATGCCAAGAGGGTTAACTACTCCCTGCATATTCCATGTATTAGCCTGGGAATGAGCATGAATATATAAGATGAATGAACATGATACATATACATAATACAAAAAACTCTCACTTATTGAATTACCTTATGATAACAGGACTTCAGACGTACCGCCTCCAACCATTCACCGGTTCGGCCATCAGTGACACAATCTGGTTGACATCCTCTCGCCTGACCATGCCTGCTTTAGGTTCTTTTCTTACCAAAGTGAAAAAAGGGGAAAAGCAGTGTGGTCACTAACTATCGTTTCAAAACAGCTAAAGCGAGTGGATTGGCAGAGTCTAACACATCCCTCATATAGTAATCCGTAAATGAGGACTCACAGTGCCATTGTGCAACGGCCATGATGTCCTCTAACGGAACACCATTGTAAAGGGCGGTCGAGGCGGCTATTCCTCTGACATCGTGTGCCCTTACACCCTGCACCTGGTGCCCAGTCGCCATCTCGTGAGTAGTCTGAATGCATTCGACCACCCAACGAGAGATAGTATCCATGGATGCGGCGCCATAAGGCTTTTTATGGCAAATCCACAGATGTCTATCGTTCGACCGTAATGAGTCAGTCCGTTTCTTGTACTTAGTCAAAGCACGGACCGGGCACCAGACACTGCCATCACGATCAAACCTAGTTAACTTCGGTATAATGATCGGTTTGCCGGGATATCTCAAAGATTGGTTCTTTGACATAAACTCTGCTCTTGGCAGAAGATGCAGACCTTCTCCAGAAACAATAAATCGGTTCCTCTCTGCCGAAAGCGCATGGATCTCACTGCGCCTTCTAGCTGAGGAAGCTGCCAATAGAAAGACCGCCTTTAGAGTCAAATGCTTTAGACTAGCCGAACGCAACGGTTCGAAAGGGTGCTTGGCCAGTACATTAAGCACTAAAGATAGACTCCAGGCTGGAATGACTACCGGTTGTCTCGGGCGGAGATTGCTCATTCCCTTCAACATCACATTTAACTGGGCCACCTCTGGACTATCCCTGTTGGCTAGACAAGGGATAACTGATGCCAAAGCTGACTTGTATCCAGCAACTGTGACGGGAGCTAGTCCTGAAAAGAACAGCTCACAGAGAAAGTCTGCTATTTGCTGGATAGTGGATTGAAAGGTATCAATACCCTTTTCTTCACACCAGTCTGCAAATCTGTTAACCTTGTTGTTATACGACTTGAAGGTTGACCTCCTTCTCGCAGCCGCGATGAAATCAGCACCCTGTCGAGAAAAGCCTTCCGACGTGGAACGTTGTTTGACAACATCCACGCAGTCAATTTGAACATTTCGGGACGCTCGTGTAGGAAGCGTCCCTTGGCCTGGGAGATTATGTTCGGAATCTCGGGCAACTGCACAGGATTTTCCACCAGCAGATCTAGAAGATCCGTGAACCACGCCCTGCTCGGCCAATATGGCGCTATTAGCAGGACGAGACACGGTTCCTCCCTGACCTTCACCAAAACCTTCGGTAAAATAATGGTGGGTGGGTACGCGTAAGCGTGCATCCCTCTCCAGCTTATCGCCAGAGCGTCTGTATCGACGGCATTTGGATCTGGAATCGGCGAGACATATGTCATGATTTGAGCATTTTCCTTTGTGGCGAACAAGTCCACGTTGGGTTTGCCCCAATGCTCGAAGATCCGTCGCAGAACCGGAGGGTTGAGGGACCATTCTGTTGGCAAAATTCTCTGTCTGCGAGACAAAGCATCCGCCAGAATGTTCAATCGGCCAGGAATATGAGCTGCTTTCAAAACAACCGAGTAATTCCTGCACCATTGAATCAAGTGCCACACCCTGATGCACAGGGTGGGCGACCTGGTCCCGCCTTGGCGATTTATATATGATACTACTGTCGAATTGTCCGACCGTATCAATATCACCTTGCCCCTGATCATCGGAAGGAACTCTTCCAACGCCAGTTCCACTGCCATCATTTCCAACAGATTGATATGCAGCTGACTCTCCGGGAGAGTCCATGTGCCCGAGACCTGGTGTTCTCCCAGGCAGGCACCCCCACCCTTCCAGCGATGCATCCGTGTAGACGGACAGCTGGGGGTGGGGTAGGTGCAGCGAAACCCCTAATAGGAGATTCTGACGCTGTTTCCACCAGAGAAGATGCGATATTATCGGCTTCCAAACTGGCACCAGTTTTGACAGGGGTTCTGTTCTCTGTTTCCACAGAGACATCAGATACAACTGGATAGGCCTTCGCATTAGAGCAGCGTACGGGATAACCTGCTCCATGGAGACCATCATGCCCAGCATCTGAAGGAACCGCCTCGCCTGAATGTGGTTTCCCACTCGAAAACTCTTGAGGATGGCTAACAGAGACACCACTCCGGGCTCTGACGGGTAAACCCTGCCCTCCTCGAGGTCGAATCGCATCCCCAAATAAACGAAATGTTGAGTGGGCGTCAACTCGGATTTCTCCTCGTTGACTATCCAGCCTAGATCTGAAAGTAACTTCAGAGTCAGAGCAGTATCCACGTTCAACCTGGCTGCCGAGTCTGCCTTGAGCAGCCAGTCATCTATGTAGGTGTGTAGCGCCACGTTCTCTTTCCTGAGAAACGCTGTCACCGCAAGGACCACTCTTGTGAAAACCCTCGGAGCTGTCGACAGGCCGAACGGGAGAACTGTAAACTCCCATACTTGATTCTGAAACGCAAATCTCAGAAACCTGTGCCAACTCCGATTCATAGGAATGTGGAAATATGCATCTTTCAGATCGATCGATACACACCACATTCCTTTCCTCAATCCCGCCATTACCGACCTCGGCGTTTCCATCTGGAACCGAGGCGTATGGATAAACCAATTTAATGGCCTGAGATTGAGTATGGGTCTCCATCCCCCGGTGCTCTTGGGGACAAGGAAAATGTTCGAATAGAAGCCTGGAGTGTTTCGGTTTGCTGGTTTTATTGCTCCCTTCAGAAGCAAACCTGACACTTCCTTTTGAATGGCTTCTAACTTGTCTGGCTCGCTTGGTACGGGTGTCCAGACAGGTGCCAAAGACAGATTTTGTGGTGGAAAGTCCCACCAATCCGGCATGTACCCCTGGGATAACCATCCCAGGACCAGACTGTCTGATGTCACACCTCGCCAGGCCTCGACGAAACGCATGAGCCTTCCACCCACCATAGACGCCTCGACGTCTAACGGGGTTGTCCGGCTCGCAGTCCGCCACCCCCCCCCCCCCCCTCTTTCTTAACGAGAGAGAGAGAACCATTTCGTTCTAGGCACGACGGGTATAACTGGCACCGCTGTTCCTGTCGCACAGGCGCGGTCCAGGCGGATATGAAGGGAGCTTTCGTACCCTCAGGTACGCTTCGGCCCCTTCTGTCCGCCCTTTGAGGCCTTACCCTTACCCTTCCCGCCTCTAGGGCGGTCAGGAGCAACATTGGGGAGGGTAGGCGCCTCTACAACCTTCCTGGGCTTCTTCGCCGGCGGCGGCTCCGAAAACCCAGCTGAAGCAGAAGTCGCAACAGGCCTAGCTTTCGCCTTGCCCTTATGCTTCTTCTGCTTCTTTGAAGGTTGTCCCGTTAGCGGTTTCCCCACAGCCCCTAGTGTGTGCGCTTGCCGCACTAGCTCTAGGTTTACCGCTAACCGATTCTGCGCGATACTGGCGGTATCCTCTAAGATGGCCCGCGCTTGGCCACCGAAGATGCTAGGCCTTGTCAGGGGCGTCCCAAGAAGACGCTCCCTGACTGCCGTAGCCGGACGCATATGGTCAATGACCATTTGCATCGTGGATTTCGTCACTCGCGCTTGCACCCTTGCCAATGCGTCCATCGACAGCACCAGGCCGTCATTGACACATGAAAGCGCCACAGGTGGCACAGGGTGGCCTGCCCCCGCTTCAGCCCACACCGACTGAAGGAGACGATAAGAGTGGTTGACAGCGCTCATCGCTGCCCTCACACCCTCATTGCATAGGGACAGGACTTCTTCCTGGTGTACCTGAGACTTGTCCACAAGTGCCGGACCGGGGCCACCCGCCACGGCACTCTGGACGCCCAGTACCCATCGGTCATCCTCCGTGACCGACGGGACTACACCATACCTGTCGTATTCCCCCTGCGGAATACGACATCTTGCCCGCACCTTCCTGGAGGCCGCAGGGAGCTGATCCTTGGTCATCAGTTGTTTGCTATAAATAGCATCCAACAAATCTATGAACCGTGGATCCAGTCCCACTGACTGGATCCGGGCCGCGGGCAAAATCCCCACCCTGATCGACGCAACCGACGGACGGGGCGCATCTTCATCGGCCGTGGCCGAAACCACAGACGGGTCAACCCTGGCTAGCCACGCCAGAGCATCTGACCAATCTACCTCCGATGAAGACACCCCCGCAAACACATCACCCGTTGATGTGCTCACGGGCCTGCCAGACACGGCCTCCCGGCAAGGAGCCACGGCTGACACGCCAGGCACTCCGGTACCACACGGTTCCGCCGCCACCCCATGAAACACTCCGGTCCATGGGGTAGGTCCGCACGGAAAACCGTACAGACCCGTAGCAGTCGCGGAACCATAGCCGGACACGGGCGCCAACGGCACCCCACGTCCGACTGCCGGACCAGGCGAGATAGGTGAGTACCACGCCCGGCCCTGCACACCCGTTCCCGTGACGGCTGGTGCCAAACCAAGCCGCACGGAACCGGTGCATGGTAACGGATTGGCCTCAGCCACAGGCGGAGCCGCTGACCTGGCTTGCGCCAAACCAGACAAATGGAGGCCGGTTCCGTCCAGGACGGAATCAACCTCCATATTCTCCACCTGCGGCTTCATGGGCCGCAGCAACCTCTCCTCCTCGGCCTCCTCGTATTCAGACTCCGAAGAGTCGTCACTAGACGAGTCAACCGTGGAACCGTCCTGGCGGACGGCTCCCACACCTGACGGACCGGCCACCGCTACTGGACCACCCGGAGGTGGCCGCAGAGAAACAGAACCCGTCTGGCCAAAGCCAGACGGGACTGCCAGGGGGCCGTACGAGACGGCCCCCTCGGTAACCAGTCCAGAATCCTGTCCGAGGACAGGATCCGTACCAGGCATGGGGAGAAACTGCCCCCCCAACCTTTGGTAGCAGGGACGACACCAGCGTGGGCAGAACGCTATGCAGAAAACCCTGCATAGCCGGACCAAACCACGCCGGCGGTGCCATCTCCGCCACATCCAGCTGGGGATGTGGAGCACCCCCACCGGCCGAACCGGGCGCTCCACGATTTCGTCTCGGACCGCCTGACCCCGCGTCAGACCCAGCCAAGTCCTTCTGGGCAAGGAACTTAACCATCATCTCAACGGACCACACTGCACAAACATTACACCTATGATCAATATTACACAGGGAACACCTAAAACAGACATGGTCCTTGAACACGACACGGACAAACTTATGGCATTCGTCACATGATGGCGGGGCTGGCTTGGCCTATAACATAAGCACAAACCTACAATAAGCAAGCGGAACGAGACCCGGATGGAAGGCAGACAATTAATTTTCAAATAATTTGACTCATAAATTAACTGTAACCCTCCCGCACCCCACCCCGCCACGCTACAACAACGATCGCATTGATTATGACGACAAGAACGAGGCGGGCATTAAACACACCCATAATAGATCCTCCAGGATGTGTAACGGCTCCAGGAATCATATCGCATAGCATTCGGGGTATATTTACTAATCAATATAAATTATACTCCTAACGAAAGCAGCACGATATGTGAAGAAAACAACAAAATGTATAACAAACTGCTGTATCACACGGTAAAACCGCAGACCACGCATCTACTCAAGAATTTTGAAACCACCGATCATTGCAAACCGATCGTGATCGCACGTAAACTTGATCATTCTAAAGTTTCCGGTACCATTTTTAGTACGCAGCACCCAGAACAAGATGCGCGGATTAATGAAAAAAATTTTCTTCACATAAACATCCGAGCTACCGGGTGTGACGTCACCCGCTCGGATCCTATGGAGAACGACGTGAGCCGATATTCGTGTTAGAAATACCGTAGCAAACACCTATTTTCATATCTGCCGATCGCCTGTTGGGGTTTAAAGAAGGCGATCGTCTGGCATATATCGTTGTTAGCACACGTCCCAGATTCTTTGGGGTCAGAAATTGGGACATACGACACAGCGAAATATAGAGACCTAAGTCTTTTAACTATGGATAATAAGGAATGATACAACCTGGTTATCATCGGCGGTATTCTCCATAGTATCCATTTAAATCCTTATAGAACGCACAAACTATCACTTTACAGATAAAGACTTAGATTTCTTTAACAAAAGACACTAAAATCCTCCCCCTGCAGAAAGCATGTATAGCTCTTGTTGCTATGCAAACAAGAATGAGCTCTATGGTAAACGGGTACTCGGCAGTTGGGAGCCGAGTACCCGGTTCCCAGGAGTCGGTAAAGCTTTCTAAGTCTATAATCCTAGAGCCGCTGTCAAGGCCGGCTGTATATCAGAAGTAACAGAATGGTGAGTATTGATCGAAGGAGAATACGCCACCACTCTCGCAGCTACTCAAAGCTCTCCTCCTATTTATGTGGATTGCGCAAGTCTCTACTCGGGTACTAATATTAGCGTCTTCGCGCTACACATGTAACGATCTAAACTCGTCCTATAGTGGAAGCTAATACACATCACCTGATTCCTATTTTTTCGTAAAGACATTTTATGTCAAAATTTGGATTAATTTTGATTAAATAAACAATGTAAATTAAAGTATACACAATATCTAGGCAGTCCCAATTAATAATTTCACTCCCGTGATGATGGATATAAGGTATACATTAAGCATAGCCATAAAATGGTTATTTTTTGCGTGAAAAATTCAAAATTTTCTATCTTTGTATACCTATATATACAGCGGAATGTTATGCCATCAAATTTTTTCTAAGCAAGATTTTCATTTTCCATAACTTTTCCATGATTTTGAACAAAATTAGAATTTTCCATGAGTTTTCCAGGCCTGTAAAACTACCTAACTTTGACATATTTTAAATTATCAGTAGATAGGTCCACGTCCGCAATTTTGTGTTAGCATGAAGAGACACTATCGTAGAGGAGGAGATTCGGATATCGACAAACACAGAAAATGAAACCAACAGAAATAAGACCACCTACGTCCTCCACAAGTCAACAAGAAGTAATCAAATGCCAGGCGCAGCAGGGTGTAACCGTGAGTGTAGGCGGCATACTGCAGCTCATGCGGGTAACACCCATCTGCACCACAGTATTTCCACAAATCAGTATTAATCCTTGCCACTCCGATGTCGGAATTTAAAATTTTCATATTAAATTAAAAGATGATCTGGTGTTCCTTTTTCGGCAGCTTTGGCGGAGGATGTTGCTGTTGTAGCAACATCATCAACCAAACTGTTGAAAAGTGTACACCAGTTTCTTTGTTATGTACACAACAACAGATAGAATATTGACATCAGAGTGCTAAGGGTTAAACTCTTATAAACACAACGGTTTCGAGGAGATTTAATTAATCAACAGTCAAATCATTCAAGAACAAACTAGATATCAAAGAAAGATCTTTTGACTTGGAATGAGCAAACCATACTTGATAAATTCTTTTGGTTAATTAAATACGAAAATTCAGAAATATTACATCGCCTTGGTCAGCATCGAAGTAAACATCTTAAATGACCATATACATTATACATGCTGACCTCATCCCATGCATCTATACATATGTATATAGATAGAGATACATTTATATTTTATTTTCGGTGTTCCGACTTAATCTTGACCCTTCTAGCAATGAAACCTTTTGTCTCAATTGGATGTGGTTTGATTCATGGGGGGTCCTTGTCTGGTCCGACAATTTGCATTATATCATAGGGGCACATCCAAGGCATATACAGTTATTATTGTGCATTGCATGTGTATATGTCATGGGATGTGTAGTGTTGGCCTAGATGGGAGTCCTTATTGCTTGATTGCGCCTTGTTGCTTCTTTGCAGATACGGTTTCCAGGCAAGTTGGTTGAAAATATTTATGTCTTTAATTTCACAACATTAAGTCATGGTATATGATTTTATAGGGTCTATGAATTGTTTAAGATTAAGTCTGTATTTTGCTATATTGTTTGTTTGATTTTTGTTTTCTTTTTAATATGAATATGTTCTATTCCTAAAGTTCTGTAAACTGTACTGTGCTGATAAATTAACGCCTGATTAGCCGTAATGGTATTAAAAAAGCAATACATGTAAAAGCATACTACAACAAAAACACTGACGCAATAACAAACCAATGGCCGATGGGTTATGCCTCGTAAAATGAAGATTTTCGTTTTCATCAGCATTACGAAAACTGGTGACATGCAGATTTAAGAAATTATTTCAGAGACGGATTCAAATAAAACGCACGAATTCCTTTTTATAACATGTCTCTTATGTCAAGTATTTGCAACATCAATCAAAAGCACAATATAACGAAATTACTCACCTTTCTAAAAGTAGAAAGTAACGTCAAGAGACTCCGACAAGTCAGATCGAAATGGATTCCTAACGCACTTGCTTGACCCTATCCCAGAAGGCCTCAGCTGTCAAACGTAACTATGTGATTATACCGCCACCTAGTGTCAGCAATGTTAAGGAAATGTTGCTGGATAGCATAGAGACTCGAAGTCGGAGGGCATCTGGAGTCAGGTACTCGCTGAAGTGGGTGGGAAATCTTTGAAGATTAAGCTCGATCTGAGAATCCTCCTAATACTTTAATTGTAGAGTTTAGACATAGGGTTGCTCTTAAAATAAAATTAAAACAATGCATCACAACATACCATAATTGACCCTAATTTTGTTAACAAATTTGGATTTTTCAAACCAAAAAAATCACCGGATTGCCATTGTTGGAGGGGGTATAGTCTGTGTGGGGTGGGTGCGTGGGTATCACGAACGTAAATTAAAAAAAATAAAATACTTGTTTTCAGAACCTTACAAGTTCGTTTATTGGATTTAACACAGACACCATACAAGGACAAGTTGGCTTTTAAATTTTCGAGATGCTTGCCATATACATAGGCGTAGGGGAGGGGTGGGGGTGCTAGCAACCCTTCAGATTTTTTTTCTCAGTGTATTCTCCGTAGCGCCCATTAGGTTTTGGTCATATAGTTTAGCGCCATCACCCCCACACCCGCACCCCCAACCCACCACGTCAAAGTACGTTCCTACACACCTATGAATGTAGGCGCTATATATGATATGTGATATAAATATTTCCAAAAGGGTATAGCAGCCAACTGCTATTGGGGGGAAATGGGTTAAAACATACAGCCAAACATGAGGGTTTTTTTTAAAGATTTAATAACAAATATTTACGTTCTTGACACCCCGGCCGTGGCTATTGGGGGGGGGGGGGTGTCGACGCGCTAACCGCCGAGGCTGCTAATTATATATATACACCTGTGCAAAAGTTAAGCACCACCCTATTTTTACGCACATGCGAGGGTATATTCATGTGCTATGAAGAAAGCAATAGCATAAACATTTATGTACCCATCCATCTTAGTGCAAGAGGTAATAATGCAACTAGAGGAATGCTGATTATGATGGTGGGGAAACACTATGTTTTTGTTTGAACTTGAAAACGATGCCTGAATATGGTTACGTTGACACAACTGACAACTATTGCCCTACAGTTGACACACGTGGCTAGATTGTCATTAATGGTGTCTGAAAACGAAGTTTAACATCTGTGCACAAGTTTGAGACTGTCATTATTAATACCGGGTATATCCACCTTGTGCCTGGATGACGGCCTGGACACGACGTCTCATGCTGGTCACCAACCGACTGACACGCCATTGTGGTATTCGTTGCCATTCAAGATGGAGTGCGTCTGTTAATTCCTGTAGGTTCTGCACAGGAGGATCCCTCCTTCTCACCATGTTTCCCAGAATGTCCCAGATATGCTCAATAGGGTTCATGTCAGGGCTCCTTGCTGGCCATGGTAGGGTTTCGATGGCATTCTGGCGGAGATATTCATGCACAGCTCTAGCACGATGTGGTCGGGCGTTGTCATCCATGAATATAGGGTGGGTTCCAGGTGCATGATTTACAAAATGAGGGACCACAACTCTATCCAGTATGGAATCTTGATATCTTTGTCCATTTAGTGTTCCAGGTACAGTCAACAGATCCAGCTTACAATCAAATGAGATGCACCCCCATATCATAACGGAACCTCCACCAAATGGAACTTCTTCCATGATGTTACGTTGGTCGTACGCCGTGCGTCTGGACCTCCATACACGAGTTCGACCATCTGTGGCATGAAGCAGGAACCGACTTTCATCGGACCAGTGTACCCGTCTCCAGGATCTCATGTTCCAGTGTCTTCTTTCGTTGCACCACCTCAGACGCTCCTCTTTGTGGTGTGCAGTGAGGAGAGGACGTCTGACAGGTCTCCTAGCTTTCATGCCAGCAGCATACAGTCTCCTTTTGACGGTAGACATTGACACTCTATTGCGCGTTTCCCATTGCTGGCTGAGCACTCTGCTGTTGGTGAATGGAGATCTCCTAACAAGGCGTACTAGGGCTCGATCATCACGGGCAGTAGTCTTCTTCGGTCTTCCAGATCTAGGCCTGTCCTTTACCTCGTTAGTCTGCCCATGTTTTGCAATCAAACGACTGATTACAGTATGGTTAATGTTCAGCTGTCTGCCAATCTCTCTGCATGACATACCAGTGGTATGCATGCCTATGATTTGCCATTTCACACGATCACTTAACCTTCGTCTTGCCATAGCGGTTCACAATCAAGAGCTAATTCTCTCTGTACAAATAAACCACGGTCATGAACACAACATTCCTAATCTTGTCGCCTAAATCTGTATGTAATGTTCTACACCTCAAACTGGACTTTTACATAACTGAACACGTGTGCTGTTTCCCGCCACGCACGGACATCCAGCGGCGTGAAGTCATGCATGCATGTGCATTTCGTACTTGGAATTATGTCCGCTAACGCGGGGACAAAAAGTATGGCAGCCTAGTTGTACCATCATGTTTCTACGTTCTATTGTTTTTGCTGGTGCTTAACTTTTGCACAGGTGTATAGATAAAAATTAAGTTACAATATCTTATATAATACCCGGCGACAGTCGCTGGAATTAAACATAGCAGTACTACATATGATATTATATAGGCTAACTATATAGGGCATATACGAAAATATGGTATTTCGTGCGATTCGTGTTAGCCATATGAAATTTCTTTTATAAACACGCAATGATTATTACGTAAGAATATTATCTTTATGAAGCGAGATGTTCGTAAAAAGTTTATTTAGCTGAAAACGCCGTAAAAGCTATGTGATTATTACTAAGCGAAGGCACACAAAGTGGTTTGTTTATGTGCTTTGACCTTTGACCCGACGTTTGCTGCACATGCGCATTCGGAACTCCGAGATAGCTTATTGGAGTGGTAATGGTTAGGGGGAGGGGGGTCACCATTGGTCAGGCTGGCAAAACCGCCTTCTTCCGTGATTGTGATAAATATCCAGTTGCAGAACAAGAATGCTATTGTTGAAAATTTATCACTAGAATGACTGCCTTAAAGCAAGCCAGTTATTGCAGTAGTAAATAAACACCCCTACCCCCACCCCCACCCAAACCCCCCCCCAAAAAAAACCCCCAAAACCTGGTCTGTAAAGAGATATTTGCTATGAGAAAATTAGATTTTTCTTGACCAAAGGTGACCATAAAAGGTTTAAAGAGCCACCATATTCTTGGGCCCAAAGGCATGTGTCCTCTCGAGACAGGCTTGACTGTAGAATGACGAATCCATGTACTGATACGTATTCTTATGTAGTTCATTATTCAAAATACAGAGATAGATTTCTAGCTATGCCCCGCCCATTTGTAGCTAAACTCCGGCCACGCTTAGCATGTGTTTGGATCGATTGATAGGGCCTATAGTTTAAACCCTTAATTTTCATAATTCCATTTTCCATGTAACTATACTGGGAAGCTGTTAAATATTTTGAAACTAATTTGGCTGGGAGCTGTTGCTTCCTAGTATGGGATGAATGGCCATTTGTAGGTCAAGAGAATGGTATTTCTGAAAATTTACCACTGGAATTACTGCCTCGCTTATCGAGCCAGCCATTCCAGCGATACATTAAAAAAAATACCATTCTCTTGGTTGATAGTGCCATTCCTCAATACCACGAGCCAGTCTTGGCCAGCTTCATTATGAAAGTGTTCACACATCTCATGCCATACACTATATTCCAGCTTTCATCACCTTTAGTGACATGGATAGACAGACAACATCTCATGCCATACACTATATTCCAGCTTTCATCACCTTTAGTGACATGGATAGACAGACAACATCTCATGCCATACATTACACTCCAGCTTTCATCACCTTTAGTGACATGGATAGACAGACAACATCTCATGCCATACATTACACTCCAGCTTTCATCACCTTTAGTGACATGGATAGACAGACAACATCTCATGCCATACATTACACTCCAGCTTTCATCACCTTTAGTGACATGGATAGACAGACAACATCTCATGCCATACATTACACTTCAGCTTTCTTCACCTTTAGTGACATGGATGGACAGACAACATCTCATGCCATACATTACACTCCAGCTTTCATCACCTTTAGTGACATGGATAGACAGACAACATCTCATGCCATACATTACACCAGCTTTCTTCACCTTTAGTGACATGGATGGATAGACATCTCATGCCATACATTACACTTCAGCTTTCATTACCGTTAGTGACATGGATAGACAGACAACATCTCATGCCATACATTGCACTTCAGCTTTCATTACCTTTAGTGACATGGATAGACAGACAACATCTCATGCCATACATTACACTTCAGCTTTCTTCACCTTTAGTGACATGGGTAGACAGACAACATCTCATGCCATACATTATATTCCAGCTTTCCTCACCTTTAGTGACATGGATGGACAGACAACATCTCATGCCATACATTACACTTCAGCTTTCATTACCTTTAGTGACATGGATAGACAGACAACATCTCATGCCATACATTACACTTCAGCTTTCATTACCTTTAGTGACATGGATAGACAGAAAACATCTCATGCCATACATTATATTCCAGCTTTCATTACCTTTAGTGACATGGATAGACAGAAAACATCTCATGCCATACATTACACTTCAGCTTTCATTACCTTTAGTGACATGGATAGACAGACAGCATCTCACGCCATACATTACACTTCAGCTTTCATTACCTTTAGTGACATGGATAGACAGAAAACATCTCATGCCATACATTACACTTCAGCTTTCATTACCTTTAGTGACATGGATAGACAGAAAACATCTCATGCCATACATTATACTCCAGCTTTCATCACCTTTAGTGACATGGATAGACAGACAACATCTCACGCCATACATTACACTTCAGCTTTCATTACCTTTAGTGACATGGATAGACAGAAAACATCTCATGCCATACATTACACTTCAGCTTTCATTACCTTTAGTGACATGGATAGACAGACAACATCTCATGCCATACATTATATTCCAGCTTTCATCACCTTTAATGACATGGATAGACAGACAACATCTCATGCCATACATTACACTTCAGCTTTCATCACCTTTAGTGACATTGATAGACAGAAAACATCTCATGCCATTCATTATATTCCAGCTTTCATCACCTTTAATGACATGGATAGACAGACAACATCTCATGCCATACATTACACTTCAGCTTTCATTACCTTTAGTGACATTGATAGACAGAAAACATCTCATGCCATACATTACACTTCAGCTTTCATTACCTTTAGTGAAATGGATAGACAGAAAACATCTCATGCCATACATTATATTCCAGCTTTCATTACCTTTAGTGACATGGATAGACAGACAACATCTCATGCCATACATTACACTTCAGCTTTCATCACCTTTAGTGACATGGATAGACAGACAAGATCTCATGCCATACATTATATTCCAGCTTTCATCACCTTTAGTGACATGGATAGACAGACAACATCTCATGCCATACATTACACTTCAGCTTTCATCACCTTTAGTGACATGGATGGACAGACAACATCTCATGCCATACATTATATTCCAGCTTTCATCACCTTTAATGACATGGATAGACAGACAACATCTCATGCCATACATTACACTTCAGCTTTCTTCACCTTTAGTGACATGGATAGGCAGACAGCATCTCATGCCATACATTATATTCCAGCTTTCATCACCTTTAGTGACATGGATAGACAGACAACATCTCATGCCATACATTACACTTCAGCTTTCATCACCTTTAGTGACATGGATGGACAGATAACATCTCATGGCATACATTATATTCCAGCTTTCATCACCTGTAGTGACATGGATGGACAGACAACATCTCATGCCATACATTACACTTCAGCTTTCATTACCTTTAGTGACATGGATAGACAGACAACATCTCATGCCATACATTACACTTCAGCTTTCTTCACCTTTAGTGACATGGATGAATAGACATCTCATGCCATACATTACACATCAGCTTTCATCACCTTTAGTGACATGGATAGACAGACAACATCTCATGCCATACATTACACTCCAGCTTTCATCACCTTTAGTGACATGGATGGATAGACATCTCATGCCATACATTACACTCCAGCTTTCATTACCTTTAATGACATGGATAGATAGACAACATCTCATGCCATACATTACACTTCAGCTTTCATCACCTTTAGAGACATGGTTGGATTGACAACATCTCATGCCATACATAAAACTTCAGCTTTCTTCACCTTTAGTGACATGGATAGACAGACAACATCTCATGCCATACATTATATTCCAGCTTTCATCACCTTTAGTGACATGGATAGACAGACAACATCTCATGCCATACATTACACTTCAGCTTTCATCACCTTTAGTGACATGGATAGACAGACAACATCTCATGCCATACATTACACTTCAGCTTTCATTACCTTTAGTGACATGGATAGACAGACAACATCTCATGCCATACATTATACTCCAGCTTTCATGATTTTAGTGACATGGATAGACAGACAACATCTCATGCCATACATTACACTTCAGCTTTCATTACCTTTAGTGACATGGATAGACAGACAACATCTCATGCCATACATTACACTTCAGCTTTCATCACCTTTAGTGACATGGATAGACAGACAACATCTCATGCCATACATTATATTCCAGCTTTCATCACCTTTAATGACATGGATAGACAGACAACATCTCATGCCATACATTACACTTCAGCTTTCATCACCTTTAGTGACATTGATAGACAGACAACATCTCATGCCATACATTATATTCCAGCTTTCATCACCTTTAATGACATGGATAGACAGACAACATCTCATGCCATACATTACACTTCAGCTTTCATTACCTTTAGTGACATGGATAGACAGACAACATCTCATGCCATACATTACACTTCAGCTTTCATTACCTTTAGTGACATTGATAGACAGACAACATCTCATGCCATAAATTATATTCCAGCTTTCATCACCTTTAATGACATCGATAGACAGACAACATCTCATGCCATACATTACACTTCAGCTTTCATCACCTTTAGTGACATGGATAGACAGACAACATCTCATGCCATACATTATATTCCAGCTTTCATCACCTTTAATGACATGGATAGACAGACAACATCTCATGCCATACATTACACTTCAGCTTTGATTACCTTTAGTGACATTGATAAACAGAAAACATCTCATGCCATACATTACACTTCAGCTTTCATTACCTTTAGTGACATGGATAGACAGACAACATCTCATGCCATACATTATATTCCAGCTTTCATCACCTTTAGTGACATGGATAGACAGACAACATCTATTGCCATACATTACACTTCAGCTTTCATCACCTTTAGTGACATGGATAGACAGACAACATCTCATGCCATACATTACACTTCAGCTTTCATCACCTTTAGTGACATGGATGGACAGATAACATCTCATGCCATACATTATATTCCAGCTTTCATCACCTGTAGTGACAATGATGGACAGACAACATCTCATGCCATACATTACACTTCAGCTTTCATTACCTTTAGTGACATGGATAGACAGACAACATCTCATGCCATACATTACACTTCAGCTTTCTTCACCTTTAGTGACATGGATGAATAGACATCTCATGCCATACATTACACATCAGCTTTCATCACCTTTAGTGACATGGATAGACAGACAACATCTCATGCCATACATTACACTCCAGCTTTCATCACCTTTAGTGACATGGATGGATAGACATCTCATGCCATACATTACACTCCAGCTTTCATTACCTTTAATGACATGGATAGATAGACAACATCTCATGCCATACATTACACTTCAGCTTTCATCACCTTTAGAGACATGGTTGGATTGACAACATCTCATGCCATACATAAAACTTCAGCTTTCTTCACCTTTAGTGACATGGATAGACAGACAACATCTCATGCCATACATTATATTCCAGCTTTCATCACCTTTAGTGACATGGATAGACAGACAACATCTCATGCCATACATTACACTTCAGCTTTCATCACCTTTAGTGACATGGATAGACAGACAACATCTCATGCCATACATTACACTTCAGCTTTCATTACCTTTAGTGACATGGATAGACAGACAACATCTCATGCCATACATTATACTCCAGCTTTCATGATTTTAGTGACATGGATAGACAGACAACATCTCATGCCATACATTACACTTCAGCTTTCATTACCTTTAGTGACATGGATAGACAGACAACATCTCATGCCATACATTACACTTCAGCTTTCATCACCTTTAGTGACATGGATAGACAGACAACATCTCATGCCATACATTATATTCCAGCTTTCATCACCTTTAATGACATGGATAGACAGACAACATCTCATGCCATACATTACACTTCAGCTTTCATTACCTTTAGTGACATTGATAGACAGACAACATCTCATGCCATACATTATATTCCAGCTTTCATCACCTTTAATGACATGGATAGACAGACAACATCTCATGCCATACATTACACTTCAGCTTTCATTACCTTTAGTGACATGGATAGACAGACAACATCTCATGCCATACATTACACTTCAGCTTTCATTACCTTTAGTGACATTGATAGACAGACAACATCTCATGCCATACATTATATTCCAGCTTTCATCACCTTTAATGACATCGATAGACAGACAACATCTCATGCCATACATTACACTTCAGCTTTCATCACCTTTAGTGACATGGATAGACAGACAACATCTCATGCCATACATTATATTCCAGCTTTCATCACCTTTTTTAATGACATGGATAGACAGACAACATCTCATGCCATACATTACACTTCAGCTTTCATTACCTTTAGTGACATTGATAAACAGAAAACATCTCATGCCATACATTACACTTCAGCTTTCATTACCTTTAGTGACATGGATAGACAGAAAACATCTCATGCCATACATTATATTCCAGCTTTCATCACCTTTAATGACATGGATAGACAGACAACATCTCATGCCATACATTACACTTCAGCTTTCTTTACCTTTAGTGACTTGGATAGACAGACAACATCTCATGCCATACATTATATTCCAGCTTTCATCACCTTTAGTGACATGGATAGACAGACAACATCTATTGCCATACATTACACTTCAGCTTTCATCACCTTTAGTGACATGGATGGACAGACAACATCTCATGCCATACATTATATTCCAGCTTTCATCACCTGTAGTGACATGGATAGACAGACACCATCTCATGCCATACATTATATTCCAGCTTTCATCACCTGTAGTGACATGGATGGACAGACAACATCTCATGCCATACATTACCCTTCAGCTTTCATTACCTTTAGTGACATGGATAGACATACAACATCTCATGCCATACATTACACTTCAGCTTTCTTCACCTTTAGTGACATGGATGAATAGACATCTCATGCCATACATTACACTTCAGCTTTCATTACCTTTAGTGACATGGATAGACAGACAACATCTCATGCCATACATTACACTTCAGCTTTCATCACCTTTAGTGACATGGATAGACAGACAACATCTCATGCCATACATTATATTCCAGCTTTCATCACCTTTAATGACATGGATAGACAGACAACATCTCATGCCATACATTACACTTCAGCTTTCATTACCTTTAGTGACATTGATAGACAGACAACATCTCATGCCATACATTATATTCCAGCTTTCATCACCTTTAATGACATGGATAGACAGACAACATCTCATGCCATACATTACACTTCAGCTTTCATTACCTTTAGTGACATGGATAGACAGACAACATCTCATGCCATACATTACACTTCAGCTTTCATTACCTTTAGTGACATTGATAGACAGACAACATCTCATGCCATACATTATATTCCAGCTTTCATCACCTTTAATGACATCGATAGACAGACAACATCTCATGCCATACATTACACTTCAGCTTTCATCACCTTTAGTGACATGGATAGACAGACAACATCTCATGCCATACATTATATTCCAGCTTTCATCACCTTTTTTAATGACATGGATAGACAGACAACATCTCATGCCATACATTACACTTCAGCTTTCATTACCTTTAGTGACATTGATAAACAGAAAACATCTCATGCCATACATTACACTTCAGCTTTCATTACCTTTAGTGACATGGATAGACAGAAAACATCTCATGCCATACATTATATTCCAGCTTTCATCACCTTTAATGACATGGATAGACAGACAACATCTCATGCCATACATTACACTTCAGCTTTCTTTACCTTTAGTGACTTGGATAGACAGACAACATCTCATGCCATACATTATATTCCAGCTTTCATCACCTTTAGTGACATGGATAGACAGACAACATCTATTGCCATACATTACACTTCAGCTTTCATCACCTTTAGTGACATGGATGGACAGACAACATCTCATGCCATACATTATATTCCAGCTTTCATCACCTGTAGTGACATGGATAGACAGACACCATCTCATGCCATACATTATATTCCAGCTTTCATCACCTGTAGTGACATGGATGGACAGACAACATCTCATGCCATACATTACCCTTCAGCTTTCATTACCTTTAGTGACATGGATAGACATACAACATCTCATGCCATACATTACACTTCAGCTTTCTTCACCTTTAGTGACATGGATGAATAGACATCTCATGCCATACATTACACTTCGGCTTTCATCACCTTTAGTGACATGGATAGACAGACAGCATCTCATGCCATACATTACACTCCAGCTTTCATCACCTTTAGTGACATGGATAGACATACAACATCTCATGCCATACATTACACTTCAGCTTTCTTCACCTTTAGTGACATGGATGGATAGACATCTCATGCCATACATTACACTCCAGCTTTCATTACCTTTAATGACATGGATAGATAGACAACATCTCATGCCATACATTACACTTCAGCTTTCATCACCTTTAGAGACATGGGTGGATTGACAACATCTCATGCCATACATAAAACTTCAGCTTTCTTCACCTTTAGTGACATGGATAGACAGACAACATCTCATGCCATACATTATATTCCAGCTTTCATCACCTTTAGTGACATGGATAGACAGACAACATCTCATGCCATACATTACACTTCAGCTTTCATCACCTTTAGTGACATGGATAGACAGACAACATCTCATGCCATACATTACACTTCAGGTTTCATTACCTTTAGTGACATGGATAGACAGACAACATCTCATGCCATACATTATACTCCAGCTTTCATCATTTTAGTGACATGATAGACAGACAACATCTCATGCCATACATTACACTTCAGCTTTCATTACCTTTAGTGACATGGATAGACAGACAAGATCTCATGCCATACATTACACTTCAGCTTTCATCACCTTTAGTGACATGGATAGACAGACAACATCTCATGCCATACATTACACTTCAGCTTTCATTACCTTTAGTGACATGGATGGATAGACAACATCTCATGCCATACATTATATTCCAGCTTTCATCACCTTTAGTGACATGGATAGACACACAACATCTCATGCCATGCATTACACTTCAGCTTTCATCACCTTTAGTGACATTGATAGACAGACAACATCTCATGCCATACATTATACTTCAGCTTTCATCACCTTTAGTGACATGGATGGGCAGACAACATCTCATGCCATACATTACACTTCAGCTTTCATCACCTTTAGTGACATGGATAGACAGACAACATCTCATGCCATACATTATATTCCAGCTTTCATCACCTGTAGTGACATGGATGGACAGACAACATCTCATGCCATACATTATATTCCAGCTTTCATCACCTGTAGTGACATGGATAGACAGACAACACCTCATGCCATACATTACACTTCAGCTTTCATTACCTTTAGTGACATGGATAGACAGACAACATCTCATGGCATACATTACACTCCAGCTTTCATCACCTTTAGTGACATGGATAGACATACAACATCCCATGCCATACATTACACTTCAGCTTTCTTCACCTTTAGTGACATGGATGGATAGACATCTCATGCCATACATTACACTCCAGCTTTCATTACCTTTAATGACATGGATAGATAGACAACATCTCATGCCATACATTACACTTCAGCTTTCATCACCTTTAGTGACATGGATAGACAGACAACATCTCATGCCATACATTATATTCCAGCTTTCATTATCTTTAATGACATGGATAGACAGACAACATCTCATGCCATACATTACACTCCAGCTTTCATCACCTTTAGTGACATGGATAGACATACAACATCCCATGCCATACATTACACTTCAGCTTTCTTCACCTTTAGTGACATGGATGGATAGACATCTCATGCCATACATTACACTCCAGCTTTCATTACCTTTAATGACATGGATAGATAGACAACATCTCATGCCATACATTACACTTCAGCTTTCATCACCTTTAGAGACATGGATGGATAGACAACATCTCATGCCATACATAACCCTTCAGCTTTCTTCACCTTTAGTGACATGGATAGACAGACATCTCATGCCATACATTATATTCCAGCTTTCATCACCTTTAGTGACATGGAAAGACAGACAACATCTCATGCCATACATTACACTTCAGCTTTCTTCATCTTTAGTGACATGGATAGACAGACAACATCTCATGCCATACATTACACTCCAGCTTTCATCACCTTTAGTGACATGGATGGACAGACATCTCATGTCATACATTACACTTCAGCTTTCTTCACCTTTAGTGACATGGATAGACAGTTTACATCTCATGCCATACATTATATTTCAGCTTTTTTCACATTTAGTGACATGGATAGACAGACAACATCTCATGCCATACATTACACTTCAGCTTTCTTCACCTTTAGTGACATGGATGGATAGACAACATCTCATGCCATACATTATATTCCGGCTTTCATCACCTTTAGTGACATGGATAGACAGACAACATCTCATGCCATAAATTACACTCCAGCTTTCTTCACCTTTAGTGACATGGATAGACAGACAACATCTCATGCCATACATTATATTCCAGCTTTCTTCACCTTTAGTGACATGGATAGACAGACAACATCTCATGCCATACATTACACTTCAGCTTTCATTACCTTTAGTGACATGGATAGACAGACAACATCTCATGCCATACATTATATTCCAGCTTTCTTCACCTTTAGTGACATGGATAGACAGACAACATCTCATGCCATACATTATATTCCAGCTTTCTTCACCTTTAGTGACATGGATAGACAGACAACATCTCATGCCATACATTACACTTCAGCTTTCTTCACCTTTAGTGACATGGATAGACAGACAACATCTCATGCCATACATTATATTCCAGCTTTCTTCACCTTTAGTGACATGGATAGACAGACAACATCTCATGCCATACATTATATTTCAGCTTTCTTCACCTTTAGTGACATGGATAGACAGACAACATCTCATGCCATACATTATATTCCAGCTTTCTTCACCTTTAGTGACATGGATAGACAGACAACATCTCATGCCATACATTATATTTCAGCTTTTTTCACATTTAGTGACATGGATAGACAGACAACATCTCATGCCATACATTACACTTCAGCTTTCTTCACCTTTAGTGACATGGATGGATAGACAACATCTCATGCCATACATTATATTCCGGCTTTCATCACCTTTAGTGACATGGATAGACAGACAACATCTCATGCCATAAATTACACTCCAGCTTTCTTCACCTTTAGTGACATGGATAGACAGACAACATCTCATGCCATACATTATATTCCAGCTTTCTTCACCTTTAGTGACATGGATAGACAGACAACATCTCATGCCATACATTACACTTCAGCTTTCATTACCTTTAGTGACATGGATAGACAGACAACATCTCATGCCATACATTATATTCCAGCTTTCTTCACCTTTAGTGACATGGATAGACAGACAACATCTCATGCCATACATTATATTCCAGCTTTCTTCACCTTTAGTGACATGGATAGACAGACAACATCTCATGCCATACATTACACTTCAGCTTTCTTCACCTTTAGTGACATGGATAGACAGACAACATCTCATGCCATACATTACACTCCAGCTTTCTTCACCTTTAATGACATGGATAGACAGACAACATCTCATGCCATACATTATATTTCAGCTTTTTTCACATTTAGTGACATGGATAGACAGACAACATCTCATGCCATACATTACACTTCAGCTTTCTTCACCTTTAGTGACATGGATGGATAGACAACATCTCATGCCATACATTATATTCCGGCTTTCATCACCTTTAGTGACATGGATAGACAGACAACATCTCATGCCATAAATTACACTCCAGCTTTCTTCACCTTTAGTGACATGGATAGACAGACAACATCTCATGCCATACATTACACTTCAGCTTTCTTCACCTTTAGTGACATGGATAGACAGACAACATCTCATGCCATACATTACACTTCAGCTTTCTTCACCTTTAGTGACATGGATAGACAGACAACATCTCATGCCATACATTATATTCCAGCTTTCTTCACCTTTAGTGACATGGATAGACAGACAACATCTCATGCCATACATTACACTTCATCTTTCATCACCTTTAATGACATGGATAGACAGACAACATCTCTCCATTGTAACATCAAACAGGGAGTTAGGGTGGGTGGTAGTGGAATGCTACCTGGAAACACCAGTAGTCAGAATGACATATAGTCTATTAAACCTTTAACACTGCAGTCAGCCAAAAATGGCTTCTGCAGTGGTCTTGAGAAATGTCAATTTGCATAACAGGAGAGAACAAGCATTCTGCAAGTATTGCTTTGCAATACATGTAAAACTACATTAAAAATTGACAGAAGCAGCTGAAACTTGAACTTGATCTGTAACTTCTCATAACAAAGCAATATACCAAGTTTCAGTTACATATGGTGAAGGAGAACGAAAGTCTTGAAAACTGATATGTTTGTATTTCATAAATCGAAAGGGGACATAACTCCATCAAAAATTGACGCAAACACCTGAAACGTGAACTTGGTCTGTAACTTAACAAAGCAATGTACCAATTCTCATTATAATATCTTGAAAAACTGTGAAAAAAGTGCAGAAAACTAATATTTTTCATATTTCGTAAGTCAAAAGGGGCCATAACTCCATGCAAAATTGATGAAAATGTCTGAAACTCGAACTTGCTCTGTAACTCCTTATGCTAAAGCGATGTACCGATTTTCGCTTAAATATCTTGAAGGAGTGCAAAAAAGTGCGGAAAGCTGATATTTTTCGTATTCCTTAAGTCGAGAGGGCATAACTCCATTAGAGATTGACGCATAAGCCTGAAACTCGAACTTGTTCTGTAACTTCTCATAACAAATCAATGTACCAATTCTCAGTTGAATATCTTGAAGGACTGCGAAAAAAAGTGCAGCGAACCATCTGCGGCAGATGGACTGACAGACGGACAGACAGATGTCCAGATGGAGTGCAAACCTATAGTCCCCTCCCGGTTTTAATGGTAGGGGACTAATAATTAGGGATCGATCCCTCTACTAAGTCGCATGACGGTAATATATTTAACTAGACGCCCGGTCCTGCACACATCGAACCATCAGCACATTTTGAAAAACATTCTACCAAATTCTCGAACAGCAGATCGCCAAATCAAGCCAGGTTCCACTCCGTGTAGGGCTTGACAATAAATTCTTGACACACCACGAGTCTACCCTCTTGGGGCTGGCTCATCAGGTGAAGACAAGATATAAATTGTGCATCTGCGTGATGAGCCCTGAAAGGGTAAAGCCAGTCACGGAGCGAATGACTCATGGTGTGTGAGTAACTTATTAACCATTTCACTGAGGAATTCCCCTTATCTTATCTCAAGGCAACCAACTATACAGGAAAACTGTAGCATATTTTGAAAATAGCTTGACTGGAAGCCATTACTGCCTTAGGCAGCACCCGCTTGCAGGCAAATTAATCTCCAAATATTCAACAGAATAAGTTTTATAGCGCAAAGAATATACTTTTCTCAAGATTTATCGGCTAAAGGGTTCAAATCTCATTTGGGTGAGACTAATTATAGAACAATACAATCTGCCAGCTTTTGGTGAGCGACCCTTCAACGCACAACATGACCCAGATGATCCTGGGGTGATCAGGTTAACAAAAGACCTTAACTGGTAAGCGCCTAAGTACAATGACAATGAGGATAAATAAACGCCCTGTCCCCATCCATTGCCATCAGAAACATCTGTAGTGTTGAGCTGATTGAGTAATGTGTCGTGACTGATTATAAAACATTGGCTAACATAAGTGTACTCAGTTAATCTAATGGCTAATATAAGTGTAGATGGCTAATCTAATGGCTAACATGTATAGTCGGCTAATCTAATGGCTAACAGGCATGCTCAGCTAATCTATTGGCTAATATAAGTGTAGTCGGCTAATCTAATGGATAACAGGCATGCTCAGCTAATCTATTGGCTAATATAAGTGTAGTAGGCTAATCTAATGGCTAACAGGCGTGCTCAGATAATCTATTGGCTAATATAAGTTTAGTTGGCTAATCCTATGGCTAAGAGGTTTGCTCAGCCAATTTATTGATTAATATAAGTGTAGTCGGCTAATCTAATGGCTAACAGGCATGCTCTGCTTATCTATTGCCTAATACAAGTGTAGTCAGGTAATCTAATGACTAACAGGTGTGCTCAGCTAATCTATTGTCTAATACAAGAGGCCCAAGGGGCCGGTATTGCTCACCTGGACCATAGGCATTTCAACTAGAATGCTCTTTATCAACAAGATGGCCACCAAACCGTTTATCCGATAGTTTCGAAAATTGCAAATTTGAGATCAGAATACCCAAAAACACATATAAAACCAATTTCGGCCTCAAAATCCATCAAATAAAAAAATCCAATATGGATGTCAAATATGCTATATTTTGATTGGCCCATGGCGGCCATGTTTTTTGATGAACCAACTTCTCTTGAACAAACTTTAATGGCCTTAAGACCTATCATATCTGCCAAATTTTGGCACGATCCCTTCAGCGGTTCTGGAGAAGTCATTTTCGCTACAACTAGGTCAGCCAAGATGGCCGCCAAATCATTTGACCAATCAAATTCCCTTGAACAAACTTGGTTTAACACTTGTCCTAAATCATATTTCATGAGGTTTGCATCAATCCCCCAAGCGGTTTCGGAGAAGAATATTAAAGACGTTTCTAAAAATCGGCCAAAATCCAAGATGGCCACTGGCCCAATTGGACGATCGGCTTCGTTTGAACAAACTTGAATCTCTATCCTCAAAGGATGCTTCCTGCGTAATATAATAGAAATTGGCCCAGTAGTTCTCGAGATGAAAACATTTTAAATTTCCCATTCCCTTCAGCGGTTCTGAAGTCATTTTTGCTACAACTAGGTCAACCAAGATGGCCGCCGAACCATTTGCCCAATCAAATTCCCTTGAACAAACTTGGTTCAGCTCTTGCCCTAGATCATATTTCATGAGATTTGCATCAATCACCTAAGCGGTTTCGGAGATTTTTAAAGGCATTTCCTAAAATTGGCCTAAATCCAAGATGGCCACTGGCCAAATTGTCCGATCAGGTTCATTTGAACAAACTTGGATCCCTATACCCTAAGGATGATTCCTGCCAAATATAATTGAAATCGGCCCAGTGGTTCTTGAGAAGAAGTCGTTTAAAGGAAAAGTTGACTGAAGATGGACGGACGGACGACGAATGGTTGCCACGGCATAAGCTCACTTGGCCTTTCAGGCCAGGTGAGCTAATAAGTGATTGGCTAATCTTATGGCTAATAGGTGTGGTCAGCTAATCTATTGGCTAATATAAGTGTAGTCGGCTAATCTAATGGCTAACAGGTATGCTCAGCTAATCTATTGTCTAATATAAGTGTAGTAGGCTAATCTAATGGCTAACAGGTATGCTCAGCTAATCTATTGTCTAATATAAGTGTTGGTGGCTAATTTAATGGCTAACAGTTGTGCTCAGTTAATCTAATGGCTAATATAAGTGTAGATGGCTAATCTAATGGCTAACATGTTTAGTCAGCTAATCTAATGGCTAACAGGCATGCTCATCTAATCTATTGGCTAATATAAGTGTAGTCGGCTAATCTAATGGATAACAGGCATGCTCAGCTAATCTATTGGCTAATATAAGTGTAGTAGGCTAATCTAATGGCTAACAGGCGTGCTCAGATAATCTATTGGCTAATATAAGTTTAGTTGGCTAATCCTATGACTAAGAGGTTTGATCAGCCAATTTATTGATTAATATAAGTGTAGTCGGCTAATCTAATGGCTAACAGGCATGCTCTGCTTATCTATTGCCTAATACAAGTGTAGTCAGGTAATCTAATGACTAACAGGTGTGCTCAGCTAATCTATTGTCTAATACAAGAGGCCCAAGGGGCCGGTATTGCTCACCTGGACCATAGGCATTTCAACTAGAATGCTCTATCAACAAGATGGCCACCAAACCGTTTATCCGATAGTTTCGAAAATTGCAAATTTGAGATCAGAATACCCAAAAACACATATAAAACCAATTTCGGCCTCAAAATCCATCAAATAAAAAATCTAATATGGATGTCAAATATGCTATATTTTGATTGGCCCATGGCGGCCATGTTTTTTGATGAACCAACTTCTCTTGAACAAACTTTAATGGCCTTAAGCCCTATCATATCTGCCAAATTTCGGCACGATCCCTTCTGCGGTTCTGGAGAAGTCATTTTCGCTACAACTAGGTCAGCCAAGATGGCCGCCAAATCATTTGACCAATCAAGTTCCCTTGAACAAACTTGGTTTAACACTTGTCCTAAATCATATTTCATGAGGTTTGCATCAATCCCCCAAGTGGTTTCGGAGAAGAATTTTAAAGACGTTTCTAAAAATCGGCCAAAATCCAAGATGGCCGCTGGCCCAATTGGACGATCGGCTTCGTTTGAACAAACTTGAATCTCTATGCTCAAAGGATGCTTCCTGCGTAATATAATAGAAATTGGCCCAGTAGTTCTCGAGATGAAAACATTTTAAATTTCCCATTCCCTTCAGCGGTTCTGGTCATTTTTGCTACAACTAGGTCAACCAAGATGGCCGCCGAACCATTTGCCCAATCAAATTCCCGTGAACAAACTTGGTTCAGCTCTTGCCTAGATCATATTTCATGAGATTTGCATCAATCACCTAAGCGGTTTCAGAGATTTTTAGGCGTTTCCTAAAATTGGCCTAAATCCAAGATGGCCACTGGCCAAATTGTCCGATCAGGTTCATTTGAACAAACTTGGATCCCTATACCCTAAGGATGCTTCCTGCCAAATGTAATTGAAATCGGCCCTGTGGTTCTTGAGAAGTCGTTTAAAGGAAAAGTTGACGGAAGATGGACGGACGGACGACGAATGGTTGCCACGGCATAAGCTCACTTGGCCTTTCAGGCCAGGTGAGCTAATAAGTGATTGGCTAATCTTATGGCTAATAGGTGTGGTCAGCTAATCTATTGGCTAATATAAGTGTAGTCGGCTAATCTAATGGCTAACAGGTATGCTCAGCTAATCTATTGTCTAATATAAGTGTAGTAGGCTAATCTAATGGCTAACAGGTATGCTCAGCTAATCTATTGTCTAATATAAGTGTTGGTGGCTAATTTAATGGCTAACAGTTGTGCTCAGTTAATCTAATGGTCAATATACGTGTAGATGGCTAATCTAATGCCTAACAGGCATGCTCAGTTAATTTATTGGTTAATATAAGTGGTCGGCTAATCTATTGGCTAATATAAGTGTAGTTGGCTAACAGGCATGCTTAGCTAATCTATTGGCTAATATAACTGTAGTTGGCTAATCTTATGGCTAAGAGGTGTGCTCAGCTAATTTATTGGTTAATATAAGCGTAGTCGGCTACTCTAATGGCTAACAGGTGTGCTCAGATAATTTCTTGGTCAATATAAGTATAGTCAGCTAATCTAATGGCTAATAGGCATGCTCAGCTAATCTATTGGCTAATATGTGTTGTCATCTAATCTAATGGCTAATAGGTATGCTCAGCTAATTTATTGGTTAATATAAGTGTAGTCAGCTAATGTAATGGATAATAGGCATGCTCAGCTAATTTATTGGTTAATATAAGTATTGTCAGCTAATTTAAGGCTAATAGGCATGCTCAGCTAATCTATTGGCTAATATTAGTTTTGTCAGCTAATCTTATGGCTAATAGGCATGCTCAACTAATTTATTGGTTAATATAAGTGTAGTCAGCTGATCTAATGGCTAATAGGCATGCTCAGCTAATCTATTGGCTAATATAACTGTTGTCAGCTAATCTAATGGCTAATAGGCATGCTCAGCTAATCTATTGGCTAATATAAGTGTTGTCAGCTAATCTAATGGCTAATAGGCATGCTCAGCTACATGTAATCTATTGGCTAATATAACTGTTGTCAGCTAATCTAATGGCTAATAGGCATGCTCAGCTAAATTATTGGTTAATATAAGTGTAGTCAGCTAATCTAATGGCTAATAGGCATGCTCAGCTAATCTATTGGCTAATAAAACTGTTGTCAACTAATCTAATGGCTAATAGGCATGCTCAGCTAATCTATTGGCTAATATGTGTTGTCAGCTAATCTAATGGCTAATAGGCATGCTCAGCTAATCTATTGGTTAATATAAGTGTAGTCAGCTAATCTAATGGCTAATAGGCATGCTCAGCTAATCTATTGGCTAATATAACTGTTGTCAGCTAATCTAATGGCTAATAGGCATGCTCAGCTAATCCATTGGCTAATATGTGTAGTCAGCTAATCTAATGGCTAATAGGCATGCTCAGCTAATCTATTGGCTAATATGTGTTGTCCGCTAATCTAATGGCTAATAGGCATGCTCAGCTAATCTATTGGCTAATATAAGTGTTGTCAGCTAATCTAATGGCTAATAGGCATGCTCAGTTAATCTATTGGCTAATATAAGTGTTGTCAGCTAATCTAATGGCTAATAGGGATGCTCAGCTAATCTATTGGCTAATATAAGTGTTGTCAGCTAATCTAATGGCTAATAGGCATGCTCAGCTAATCTATTGGCTAATATAAGTGTAGCTGACTAACAGGCATGCTTAGCTAATCTTTTGGCTAATATAATTGTAGTCAGCTAATCTTATGGCTAATATATTGTCAAAGCCAGGAGTTGTCCCTGTGTACATAAAACTACAGCGCAGGGTAATCTTGGATGGTGAATGCACGATACACTGTAATGGATGGATGAACAGATGAATGGACAAAATGATTTCTAGATATATCTTCTTTTCTAGGCCTTCAAACAGGGGTAAAACACACTGCTAACTATTATGGGCCGAAATAACAAGACAGTATATTTATGTAATCATTTATATTTTTTATTTTGACAAATAGAAAATAATTCTTTATTAATAATGTTACAACTCATTATGTCATAAGCCGACTAAAACAAACAATACTAGTTAAACCTGCCATGAGAGACCACCTCTGTTTAATTGGGCAGAAGATGTCTTAAGAAGGCACTATCTTCTGCCCCATAAATACATACTCTATGGTGACGGACTTGTATTCGCCATTTTACCCACAAATTTGTTCAACCAAATTTTTATGTTTTCATAGAGAATGTTCATACACAGATCACGAAATTATTTTTGAAAATTCATCACTTGAATGACCGGCTCGGTCACTGAGCCAATCATTCCTGTTGTAAAAGTTAATAAAGTCCTCTCTTGGCCTACAAATGAGCATTCCTCGAGACCACTGCAGAGGCCCATTTGTGGCCAGCTTGAGTGTTAGAGCGTTAACCCTTTGAATCTGAAAGGCCAAATTCAAAAGCTTATCTCCAATTCAATAAATATTCTGTTGAATATTTTCAAACTACTTTGATGGGGGGGGGGGGGCTGTTACTGCCAAATTACTTTCCATATACATAACAGCTTGCCTGTATAGCTACATTGAAACTGAGATTCTAGGAATTCAGGGTTCAAAGGGTTAAGAAACAACCTATCTTTAGCATAGGCAATTATGTGGTTCTAAGGTAATGTAATGCATGAATTTAATTCACACACACCAAGGGACTTAACCCATTAATACAAGGGACTTAACCCATTAACACTCAAGTCGGCCAAAAATTGCTTCTGCAGTGGCCTTGAGAAATGTACATTTGCAGAATCAAGAGATTATTTCTGAAATTCTACCACTGGAATGACAGTCATTCCACTGGTAAAAATAAAAATAAAAGTGAGAAAATTTAAATCTTGAACAAATTTGAGTCTTAAATAGTTAATGTTTGTAGGATACCTCTGTCTGATCAGCCTAACACAGATAAAGCCAGTCATGGACTGGATGAGAATGAGGCTCGTGAGATTCATCCGCTCCAGCACTGACTTTATCTATTTTCGGCTGATCAGGTGGAGGTAAGATTCAAACATTAAGGTCCTTGGCATTCTAGTTGAACTAGTTACCTCTAGACCACAGGCGTCACATGATGTGGTCCGTCAGTTGTCTCATTATGGTCTATCAACCGTGTACACACCAAGCAACAGGTGTGGTCTACAGGTATTTGGTCATATCATATACCAAGTGTCACAGGTTCAAATTGACTGATGATCCCCAGAATGGATAAAAATGGTTACAAACTGGATACGGCTCACAGTGTGTGTATAAGTCATTAACCTTTCAAAACCTGAAATCCAGTGATTCTAGTTCAAAACACTTATGCAGGAAAGCTGTTGAATATTCCTTACATCACAAAGGATTTGTCGTGTTTGATCTGTAAAGGTGAAAGGGTTAATAACCTTTCATTAGTGACCACTCATCGTTCCATAAAGGGTGGTCTCTGAAGACAAGTTTGACAGTATAAGATACTTTCTATTTCTGCACATCAATTTAAATATAGTTAACATATGAAGCCTTTAGAACAAAGCAGACAATTATATCACAGTCTCTTATATTATATGAGTATCATTCCAAATCACTTGAATGTCCTCCTAACCACAGTTCAACCTTGTATATAGTCATACCTCCTTAATGCGACCACCTCAAGCACCACTGAGAGGAGTCAACATGTGTACATGGCCATTTAAATGACATATAGTCACATAACACTGAATTGGTTAATAATGATTCAGAAAATTGGGTATATGCTTATTGTTACCACAGACAAAAAGTGGTAACTCGAGTTTATTTCTATTATTTAGTTTTACCGCTTTCCTCCTATTATGGCGGGAAAAAAAAAAAGGAGCATAGCCGTACTTATTAAAATGTTCCAGACATTGAAAACATTATAGATAATTTTATTTATAGTGTTTAAACCAGATTTCGTTGCAAACCGAAAGCCAATAGTAAACCTATGGGAGAGGGTGAAATAAAGATATACCCACAAAATCTACATTTCTGCTTATTCATTGTCCAGTTATACACCAAAAGATGATTTTTGAAAATTTACCACTACCATTGTAGTAGTTATGGAGTAATTAAAAAAAAAGAAAAAAAACCCAGCCTTCTCTTAGCATGCAAATCAACCTTTCTCAGGACAAATGATTATGGCTTTCGACCGACTGAACTAGTAACCCTTTCACTGACAAATCCCGGAAAATATATATTCTTTACGATATTTTGTTGAATATTTTGAAATTAATTTGGTTGGAAGCTGTTGCTGCTTAAGGAAGCAATTGCTTGCCATCATATTAATTTCGAAATGTTCAACAGCTTTCCTGTTTGTTTGCTGTGGAATTGAGATACAGGGAAGTTATTGTTGAACGGGTTAAAGACACCCAGTCAGTAGTACATGACTGTACTTACACACATTCAGTCTCATACAGCTTAGTAGTACATGACTGTACTTACACACACTCGCAGTCTCACACAGGTTAGTAGTACATGACTGTACTTACACACACTCGGTCTCACATAGCTTAGTAGTACATGACTGTACTTACACACACTCAGTCTCACATAGCTTTACACACACTCGCAGTCTCACATAGCTTAGTAGTACATAACGGTACTTACACACACACGCAGTCTCACATAGCTTAGTAGTACATGATGGTACTTACACACACTCGCAGTCTCACACAGCTTAGTAGTACATGATTGTACTTACACAAACTCACACAGCTTAGTAGTACATGACTGTACTTACACACAGTCACAGTCACATAGCTTAGTAGTACATGACTGTACTTACATGCACTCAGTCTCACATAGCTTAGTAGTACATGCCCATACTTACACACTCACATAGCTTAGAAGTACATGACCATACTTACACACAGTCTCACACAGCTTAGTAGTACATGATCATACTTACACACACTCGCAGTCTCACATAGCTTTTCAGTACATGACTGTACTTACACACATACACTCAGTCTCACACAGCTTAGTAGTACATGACCATACTTACACACACTCACAGCCTCACACAGCTTAGTAGTACATGACCATACTTACACACACACACACCCAGTCTCATAGTCGTACATGACTGCACTTACACACACTCAGTCTCACATAGCTTAGTAGTACATGACCATACTTACACACAGTCGCAGTCACATAGCTTAGTAGTACATGACTGTACTTACATGCACTCAGTCTCACATAGCTTAGTAGTACATACCCATACTTACACACTCACATAGCTTAGAAGTACATGACCATACTTACACACAGTCTCACACAGCTTAGTAGTACATGATCATACTTACACACACTCGCAGTCTCACATAGCTTTGCAGTACATGACTGTACTTACACACATACACTCAGTCTCACACAGCTTAGTAGTACATGACCATACTTACACACACACACACTCAGTCTCATAGTCGTACATGACTGCACTTACACACACTCAGTCTCACATAGCTTAGTAGTACATGACCATACTTACACACAGTCGCAGTCACATAGCTTAGTAGTACATGACTGTACTTACATGCACTCAGTCTCACATAGCTTAGTAGTACATGCCCATACTTACACAGTCACATAGCTTAGTAGTACATGACTGTACTTACACACACTCGCAGTTTCACACAGCTTAGTAGTACATGACTGCACTTCCACACACTCGCAGTCTCACACAGCTTAGTACATGACGGTACTTACACACTCAGTCTCACATAGCTTAGTAGTACATGACTGCACTTACACACACTCACTGTCTCACATATCTTAGTAGTACATGACTGCACTTACACACACTCACAGCCTCACACAGCTTAGTAGTACACGAACATACTTACACATAGGCTTGCGTGATTGTTCGATTTATTTTTTTACTTAGTAGTACATGACCATACTTACACACTCACAGCCTCACACAACTTAATAGTGCATGACTGTACTTGCACACACTCGCAGTCTCACATAGCTTAGTAGTACATGACCATACCACACACGCACTCACAGTCTCACACAGCTTAGAAGCACATGACTGCACTTACACACACTCGCAGTCGCACATAGCTTAGTAGTACATGAACATACTTACACACACACACGCAGTCTCACACAGCTTAGTAGTACATGACTGTACTTACACACACTCGCAGTCTCACATAGCTTAGTAGTACATGACTGTACCTACACACTCGCAGTCTCACACAGCTTAGTAGTACATGACTATACTTACACACTCACAGTCTCACACAGCTTAGTAGTACATGACTGTACTTACACACACTCACAATCTCACACAGCTTAGTAGTACATGACTGTACGTACATACACACACTCACAGTCTCACACAGCTTAGTAGTACACGAACATACTTACACATAGGCTTGCGCGATTGTTCGATTTAATCATGAAGTTCGATTTATTTTTAAAATCACAATTTTTACGATGTAATTGAGGAAAAATCGGAAAATCGTCAAAAATTTCATGTTTTTTAAAAATCTGAAGTGTGTACTTTTCCGTCGCATACATGAGTACAATTATAATCGATTCACGCCTGTGTTCATTGTGTTTATCTCCCGCCATGCCGAATAATTACTAATCACAACACAAAGTGCTACAATAAACAAGCTAACAATAGCGAGGTAACTGAGAAAACCAGCTGGTTACTCTGTCGAATCGCAAAATAAGAGTCTGTTGTGAAATGCCAAGTATTTACTTAGTTGCAGAGTGTTAGGCAATCAGTGAACATAATTCTTTTTAATTCTAGGGTTAGCAATTTCAGGCGGTGTAATAATTTTTCCTTTTTGATTCGGTTGTCATGTCAAATTAAAGAAAATAAAGCAACAGCATTCCAGGTTGTTTGATTTTGAACTGTGCGTTCTGTTGATTACTCTTAAATGTAAATCGTACATTCTGAAAGCAACTATAAACTATAAACTGCTCTATAGGACGAGTTTACACTGTTACACTCGTACCTACTCAAAGCTCCCGTCCTATGTATGTGGATTGCCCAGTATCTTCCCGGGTACTAATATTAACGTCTTCATGTTACTCCAATGATGACCTAAACTCGTCCTACAAAGGGAGGCTATAAGCGGAAGCCGATACATCATGTAATTTTTTTTTTTTCTAGGCAACATTTTATCTCAAATTTTGATGAAATAAATAATGTTTATTAAACTATAAGCAATATTTAGGCGATCCCAATTAATAATTTCACTCCAGCCATGATGGATATAAGGCATACATTAAGCATAGACGTAGGATGGTAAGAATTCGGTGCATGAAAATGTGTTCTAATTTCGTCTTATTTTTGTATCATTTATTTCAACTTTTTCTAGAAACAAGTCACGTTACCCCCGGTTTATACCTTTGGGAATTTGGACCTACGATTTAATCGAAAATTGCCATTTTTTATATAAAATCGATTGCGATGTTTCAAAGCAAAAATCACGCAAGCCTACTTACACACACACGTGCAGTCTCACACAGCTAAGTAGTACATGACTGTACTTACACACACTAAGTCTCACACAGCTTAGTAGTACATGACTGCACTTACACACACTCACACAGCTTAGTAGTACATGACGGTACTTACACACACTCACAGTCTCACACAGCTTAGTAGTACATGACTGCACTTACACACACTCACAGTCTCACACAGCTTAGTAGTACATGACTGCACTTACACACACTCACAGTCTCACACAGCTTAGTAGTACATGACGGTACTTACACACACTCACAGTCTCACACAGCTTAGTAGTATATGACGGTACTTACACACACTCACACAGCTTAGTAGTACATGACGGTACTTACACACACTCAGTCTCACACAGCTTAGTAGTATATGACTGCACTTACACACACTCAGTCTCACATAGCTTAGTAGTACATGACGGTACTTACACACACTCACAGTCTCACACAGCTTAGTAGTACATGACGGTACTTACACACACTCACACAGCTTAGTAGTACATGATGGTACTTACACACACTCACACAGCTTAGTAGTACATGACGGTACTTACACACACTCAGTCTCACACAGCTTTGTAGTATATGACTGCACTTACACACACTCAGTCTCACATAGCTTAGTAGTACATGACGGTACTTACACACACTCACAGTCTCACACAGCTTAGTAGTACATGACGGTACTTACACACACTCAGTCTCACACAGCTTAGTAGTACATGACTGCACTTACACACACTCACAGTCTCACACAGCTTAGTAGTACATGACTGCACTTACACACACTCACACAGCTTAGTAGTACATGACGGTACTTACACACACTCACAGTCTCACACAGCTTAGTAGTACATGACGGTACTTACACACACTCACACAGCTTAGTAGTACATGACGGTACTTACACACACTCAGTCTCACACAGCTTAGTAGTACATGACGGTACTTACACACACTCACAGCCTCACACAGCTTAGTAGTACATGACGGTACTTACACACACTCACACAGCTTAGTAGTACATGACGGTACTTACACACACTCAGTCTCACACAGCTTAGTAGTATATGACTGCACTTACACACACTCAGTTTTCACATAGCTTAGTAGTACATGACGGTACTTACACAAACTCACAGTCTCACACAGCTTAGTAGTACATGACGGTACTTACACACACTCACACAGCTTAGTAGTACATGATGGTACTTACACACACTCACACAGCTTAGTAGTACATGACGGTACTTACACACACTCAGTCTCACACAGCTTAGTAGTATATGACTGCACTTACACACACTCACAGTCTCACACAGCTTAGTAGTACATGACGGTACGTACACACACTCACAGTCTCACACAGCTTAGTAGTACATGTGCACTTACACACACTCACAGTCTCACACAGCTTAGTAGTACATGACGGTACTTACACACACTCACAGTCTCACACAGCTTAGTAGTACATGACTGCACTTACACACACTCAGTCTCACATAGCTTAGTAGTACATGACTGTACTTTCAAGCTCTTCATTTCCACCTATTTCACTGTGTATTAGATTTATAACCCTTTAAGCCACAAATTTAATCAAAAAAATTTCAATTTTCTCATAGAAAATATCGATTTACAGACCAATATAATAGTATTTTTGAAAATTTATCACTGGAATAACTGGGTTGCTTAGTGAGCCAGTCATTCTAGTGGAAAAACTTTCAAAAATAGTCTTCTATTGATATTTCTCAAGACCACTGCATAGGCCGGTTTTGGTTAGCTTTAACACGCATATCAACCGAAATTGGCCTATGCAATGATCTTGTGAAATGCCTATTTGCAGAGCAAGATAAGCCTTTTTTGACAATTTAGCACTGGAATGACTGGCTCTATAACCGAGCCAGTCATTCCAGTGCTAAATTGTCAAAAATGGTCTTCTCTTGGTCTGCAAATGGACATTTTATATGGGAAAATTGAAATTTTCTTGCACACATTTAATGAGGGTTAAAGGTTTAACATTCATTGGTTTATAGTTTTTCTGCCTCAATAAGCTTTAATATAAAGAAAATCATATATAAATTATTTCTTGCCTCAGACACAATGAGAAATGCGAGTACAATTGGTAGCTCGAACTTTGCCCATGTGCATAAAGACAGACTCACTCACACACATAATTTGCTAACTATATATAATGTCAGCACGACCATGTGCGAGTCTGTATGTGTGCATGAATGTCCGCACGATCATGTGTGTGTCTGTATGTGCGCAGGCATGTCAGCACCACCATGTGTGAGTCTGTATATGTGCATGCATGGCAGCACCACCATGTGTGAGTCTGTATGTGTGCATGCGTGGCAGCACGGTCATGTGTGTGTCTGTATGAGCGCATGCATGTCAGCACAACCATGTGTGAGTCTGTATGTGCGCATGCATGTCAGCATGACCATGTGCGAGTCTGTATGTGTGCATGCATGGCAGCACCACCATGTGCGAGTCTGTATGTGTGCATGCATGGCAGCATGAACATGTGCGAGTCTGTATGTGTGCATGCGTGTCAGCACCACCATGTGTGAGTCTGTACGTGTGCATGCATGGCAGCACCACCATGTGTGAGTCTGTACGTGTGCATGCATGGCAGCACCACCATGTGCGGGTCTGTATGTGTGCATGCATGGCAGCATGAACAGGTGCGAGTCTGTATGCATACATGCGTGTCAGCATAAACATGGGTGCTAAGATTATAAGCCATTTCCAGTAAGACAACAATTTCATTGCATGACCAACATTTTAGACAAAAATAAATATTTTTAACATAAGAAAAGAGTCAATACTGTTTTAACCCTTTCACCGACAAATGCAGGAAAAGGTATATTCTTTACAATATAAAACTTATTCAATTGAATTTTTTTTTTACATGCATGCACACATAACGTCTTCCAATCAAATTAATTTCAAAATATTCAGCATCTATGGTTGCCTTGAAAATGAGATATGGGGAATTCATCAGTGAAAGGGTTAATGGTAGCGAGAATACAGGCATTCATAGCAGAATTATAAGCAGCATGATTTTAAATCCATCGTCCACAGTCTATCATCGGTGAGACAAAAGATTAACACCAATCAGATGCTGAAGTATTAACAACGTGACTAATTATCACAACTAATAATAACAATAAATATACTCTTAAAGCAAACAACAACAATAACAAGAGAAGTAAAAACAACCGCTCAAACTCATTGCAACAAAAAACAAATTATCGTAAAAAATCTATTATCTATCTATTATACAATGGCTAGTCATTTCCAGCTTGACTTCAAAGAATTGTGACACTACGCTAATGGATGTGAATCATGCTGATTATTTTAACCATTTAATGGTCAAGATTTTTCACAAAAATTTTAATTTTCCCCCAATATATGACCATTTGACGGTCAAGAGAAGACGATTTTTTTCAAATTTAACATTGGAATGTCGGCCTCGATAGCCAAACCAATCATTCCAGTGATTGATAAGTTTTTCAAAAGTTTTCTTATCTTGGTCTTCAAAAGGACATTCCTCAGGACTACTGCAGAGGTATATTTTGGCCAACTTGATCCTAAAGGGTTAAAAACAGGTTGATAGAATATTTTTGCTGCTTAAGGCAGCAACTTCCAGTCAAATTGTTTTCAAAATAATCAGCATGGTATATTATGGAGTATGATTTATTTTATGAAATGTATGAATTAATATGTGCATTGACTCCATAAGGATCAAATTTTGGTAAAGAAAATAGCGATATTTTATTATTGAATGTCCGTCTGCAGGCCAAGAGCAGACTATTTTTGGAAAGTTACAATTATCATGACTGGCTCAATTATCGAGATCCAGTGGTAAATTTTCAAAAATAGTCTGCTCTTGGCCTGCAAATGAGCATTCCTCAAGACCACAACAGAGGTCAGTTTTGGCCTGCTTGATTATTTTTATTATTATTATTATTATTATTATTATTATTAAAATTCACATCCATTTCGCTATATACATTGGACAATTGTATAAATATGCAAAAGATGATGGGTAAATGTACAGCAATGTACAAATTATAAATTATATGTATTCACATTTTATATTTATTTTAAGTACAAGACAGAAACATGATTATGCTTTTGTTTTAAACATGACATAAATAAATGTGAATAAGAATTATTATTATTATTATTATTATTATTATTATTATTATTATTATTATTCATTCTATCTGTCATAATCAATTACAACATGAATGACATCATTTAGTCCGTCATAAACGGATAATAGTCCATCAAGTTGTACGAATTGTATATCCTTACTATTTAATAAACATTCTGTTGAATATTTTGAAACTAATTTGACTGGGCACTGTTGCTGTCATAGTCAGCAACAGCACACCCAGTCAAATTAGTTTTTCAAACTATTCAACAGCTTACATGTATAGTTTTCTGGAAATTGAGATTCAGATAGTGCAGGAATCGATTAATCTCAACACAGGCAAAGCATGGGTGGAGCTTAGCTAGAGATGGGCGGGGCATAACTCACTGTATTTCTCCATAGTTAACATTTCTAGCTACGTCACAGCTATAACTCGTCGTACTTGTCAACCATATGATGCTTCGCAGGTGCTCTTTTATTGACTCTGAAGAGAGTGCAAGTGCGCGTAGGGTTTCACCTGTATATTGCTTCTTGCAAATTCTAAGGCAACAATGATTGGCTTTTCATCAAATTAATTGTAAAATGTTTAACAGAATATTCCATTACACAGTAGAGGTTTCTGCATCTGGCCTGTCTGGATGATCAGATCAACAACATATTAGATAATAAACGTTCTCTAACGAGTACAGAAAATACCACTAATAAAACGCAATTAACAATTTCATTGACATATTGTTGAAAAAGCATTTTCTTTTCGATATTAAACTTAATCTATACTGAAAATTTTGAAATTAATATGACTGGAAGCCACTTATTGACAGCAATGGCTTCCCTTCCCGGAAAATTAATTTCTAAATATTCAACGGTTTTCCTGCACAATAGTGTTGAAAGTGAGATAGGGGGAATTCAGTGGTGAAATGGTTAAATGGCGTACCTGTCCTCATTGCCGATAAACATCTACGGTCACTGACCTTGACCTTTGACCTGGCGATGTCAATGCAATTAAAGTTGATTCCTAACAGCATAGCCAGCATGTATCCAGATTTAGTTCCAATAGGGGGGAAAACCTGAAATACAAGCTGAGAAGTTTTGCTAACCCTAAAGAAACGGAAAAACAGTTTTGAACTTAAGTCAGTGACATTGATCTTGTAACGTCAATGTCCTAATGACGATTCCCACAGCATAGACAAAGTTCTATGTCTCCTGGTTTAGACCCGAGAGACTTAACCAAGCCTGAAATAAAAGCCAAAGCAATATGTTAGACAAAATTTAATGTTGATGCAGCAGTCATCATCATCAGTGAGGTGATACCTCTCTCACTTCTGCTTTGTAAAGACAGAAAAATGACGCTTGTTAACCATTTTACCGACAAATCCCTGAAAAAGTAAATTCTTTACAAGATAACACTTACTCTCCTAAATATTTTGAAATCAATTTGACTGGAAACAGTAAAATTCATTCAAAATATTCATTCATTTCTTGTACTGTTGCCTTGAAAATGAGATATGGTGAATCCATCAGTGAAAGGGTTAATTAAATAAGTTTGATGACAGCCGATGCAGGGCTGTTGTCATCATGCAGCAGTATGTAGACCCTTTTTAATTACAAATCTTACTCATTTTAATTACTAAAGCTATAGTATATGCAAGCAAATAAATATGAGTTAAATTTAACTGAAGTAAATTTAACAATAATATATGAATGAATTAAATCTTGACAGTAAAATGAAAGTAGCAAACAGAGATATGTTTTGTAATGTACATGCATTGTTAGTTGCAAAGCACAACTGACATATGTCTGTCAGTCTGTCTGTCCACCATATTTTCTACATTTCTGACAAAGCCACCTACATCGCAACTATAGAGGCATCAGACTTCTTTAACCCTTTCAATGACAAATCACGGAAAATGGCTTCTCTTTATGACATAAAACCTTTTCTGTTGAATAATTTGAAACTAATTTGACTGGACAGTGTTGGGAGCTGTATCTATCAGTAACGTTAGTTTCAGAAACATCGCTTCGACACATGATCCACAAAAATGGTTTATAGATATTGTTTTTGACCACTGACACTAAAAGTGTCAGAAATATGGTTTTGGACCATTGTTTCAACAAGTAAATTTTCATAGATTTTGTAGAAATGCATTATTTCTGAAACATTATTACTCAGCCGTGTAGCACACAAAATGAGACTAACAAATGTTTTGGAAAGATTATCACAGAAATGTCTCCAAAGTGTCCAAACAGATTAACACATTTAAGAAATTTCCCAATTTATACATATATTTAAAAACTGTAAAAGCAATAATGGTGTTCAAATAGGTAAACGACCTCAAATAGCTAAACGACGCACACACAGTACAGGTCATAAATAAGCTAATGTTTCTAAAACAAAAGCATGTTAGTTTAATTTTGAACACTAAATAAGAACTGTTCTGTTGTATATTTTGAACTTGGTTTGATTGGAAGCCATTGGCAGCAATGGTTTTCAATCAAATTAAGTTCAAAATATTCGAAAGTGTATTTTATTTTGGAAAAATGTTAATATCTGAGCTGTGTGGTATACTGCAATTATGGTTGGTGATATTTTATGCATTAAACAGATCTAAGCATGAATTTAATGTATATCTACAGCTGCAGCAGTGAAATATCATCATTTTACATGTACCACCAAGTATTTACAAAGACTCCATCATTTGTCAGATGTTGGAATCCTTATAGTTCACGTACAAACCGCATCACACAAAGTGTCAAATACTCACAGGTGTGTGGGCTTATCACACTCACAGTGTCAAATACTCGCAGGTTTGTGGGTTTATCACACTCACAAAGTGTCAAATACTCGCAGGTTTGTGGGCTTATCACACTCAGTGTCAAATACTCGCAGGTTTGTTTGTGGCTTTATCACATTCACAGAATGCAGAATCTCACGCGCACAACGTCTATGTAAGTCACATACGTACATTGTAACACATACATTGTATTGAAGTAGACAGGTACAGGAAGGGATGTATTTTTGGAAACTTATGACTGATATAGCTGGCTCAGATGTGATGCTTTGAAGAGCACCAGTCAAACCTCGTTAATCCCTGAATGGTCAAGGTTGCTCAACAAACTAGAAATTTCTATGTAGCAAATGTCCATCAGCTGGGTAACAAATTCATTTGATAATTTCCGGTTATCTAGCCAGTTATTCCAGTGGTAAATTAAAAAAAATACCCGTCTTCACTTGGCCTACAAATGGACATTTCTCAATACAAATCAGCTGTCACCATGAAAGACTTTTGGTGAATCATCCACTGGCGCTTGTTTTGACAACCTGTCTTAAAGAGACACTGCTTTTTGGTTCGTGAACAAAGGTTATCTCTAGTGCAGGTTTGCATATCCCGTCAGACTATTGTCAGTTTCTTCTGACGACCGTGGCACCAGCATCACATCTCTGTACAGACATACTGTTCTCTAATAACTCCCATGAGTCGGTCTGTGGCTCATAACACTCCACAGAATTAAGCAAAACTGTGCCATCATACCTGCACAAGTACAACAATAACAGCGATATTTATATATTATAAGATACTATTTATATATTCTATAACAAATCATAATCACAATTTTCTCAAAGAAAATGTTCATTTGCAGATCAAGAGAAGCTTAGTTTTTCAAAATTTACCACTGGAATGACTGGCTCGGTTATCGAACCAATCATTCCTGTGCTAAGTTTTCAAAAACTGTCTTCTCTTGGCCTGCAAATGAACACTTCTCAAGATGTAGATGTCATTTATTGCCAGCTTGAGTGTTAAAGAGTTAATTTATAAGCAGGTTACTGTTAAGCTGGAAACAAATGGCTTTAACAGTCGAGTTGAGAAATGTTCATTCACATGCCATGAAAAAGGTAGTTTCATGTCCCTTAGTCAGTGAGTCAGCCAGCTAGTCAGTCAGAAAAGCTGATTTCAGGCAGTCGCTTCAAGAGTTTTTCATATACAGTAATCAAACTTGGTGTATGCATGCATTGTAGGCTTGTGGAATGTAGAGTAACAAAAGTAGGTCAGTGTGACCTACTTTTCATGATTCGCGTGCAGCTACTGAGATTCTATTAGTCTTGTTCTTCTGCATTCAGACTGGGATAGCATGTTCACTCTCGCACATAGGGGTACTTTGTGAAGCGAGTTGTTTTTGTAAGCGAAACAAAGGAGTATCCATTCAAATGGTTCTGAACCTTCAAATTTTCTACCATAAGCTAAATGCTGGGCCAAATAAAAATGCCAAAATTTAAAGAAAGGATTAGCTATTTGACATTCAGAGTCAGAGTAATTTCAATCAAACCATAACCCTTTGCACCCTGAATTCCCAGAATCTCAATTTCAAGGTAGCTGTACAGGTAAGCTGTTGACTATTTGGAAAGTAATTTCACAGGGACAGCACCCAGTCAAATTAGTTTCAATATAGTCAACAGAATAATTATTAGTTCAGAAATGATTTTGGTCTTTTGGCCTTTCGCATTCAAAGGATTATATAAATGACGTGCACTTACCCTGCAACAACGACTAGTTTCCCGCGAAGGATGCATGCACCGACATAGCAACGTGGTACAATCATATGATTAAGTCTGGTCCAATAGCCCACATGCACGTTATAACACTCGACACTCGAGAGGTGATTAGCTCCATCGTAACCCCCACAAACGTAGATTGTGTCATTAATTACAGCGACTCCAGCACCTACAAGAAAATCAACATAGTCATCAACAAATTGTCTGATTATGAAAACTGTCTGTTTGCACATGTAGGTCAAGTGAAGACTATTTAAAAAATTTCCACCTGAAATGACTAGCTTGATAACTGTATGTCTTCTTCTTCTTTTCGTTCGCTGATCATACCGCCAGTCCTAAGTGACTATCAACATGATCATAAGCGTTAAGTGCGTGGATTCATGGTTTATTAGTGCGCCGTGCGGCCTGGAACCTCCGTCTTCAGCACTCGAGGTTTCTGTCAGGGTTACCTCACCCTTACCTCCTTTAGTCGCCTCTTACGACACGCAGAGGATATGGAAGGTGTATTCTAAGCCCCACCTACAGGGCTGTATGTCATTCCAGTGGTAAATTTTCAACAAGGCCTACCAGTAAACTGATGTATGATCCCCGAAGGCATACTCTGCAGGTTGTTGGGACACTCTTGAAACTATGGCCGGACAAGATTTTCTGTAATGTTCAGTGAACCATGAACAGCATGCGCAATGAACCATGAAAAGTAGATCACTCCGACCTACTTTTCATACACAACACACCTTCATCATATAATGCATCCATACACAAAGTTCACCGAAAAACTTGAAACCACAGCCAGGACAAAAATTTTCTGTAATGTTCAGTGACCCATGGTAAGTACAATGTAGGTAAGGCCAATTTCTCACGTGAAATGATGAAATAATTACCTGCAAACTCACATAGTATGCATGTTCAATTTGAAAAACATGGCAATGGAGGGATGCAATATGTTACTCAAGTATCTGACATCATAATTAAATATGTCACACGCTAGGTGACATCACCATAGAAATGATGCAGGTCTGTCACAAAAGGTCTGTTACTAAGGGCGAGCTTAGTCAAAATCTCTCGTACCTACTCTAGCGTAAATCATCTACCCTAGCGTAAATGGCACATGCATCACATGTTTAAATTTCATTAATTTCAATACAAACATGTGACTTACTTGACTTACCCTGTTTCATAAATTGTTAACCTTGAGTAGGTACTAGAGGACCTACACTAGCTGTTTAGGCGTTACTCTAGTTACTCGACTAGCTACTCTACTAGGGGCCTAAGTTCCTCTAATATGTACAAATTGTATATCTTTCATTAATTTACAATTTAATAAACATTTCGTTATGTATTTTGAAACTAATTTGATTGGGAGCAACAGCCATCCATTTAAATTAAATTCAAAATATTCAAGATGTATAATTATCTTTAAATTAGAGATTCTTGTAATTAAGGTCTCAAAGTTTCAAATCGATTCGAACACATGAAAAAAGATGGTGGAGCTAAGGTAATACTGGGCAGGGCATAGCTAGGAATGGGCAGGGCATAGCTAGGAATGGATGGGGCATAGCTAGGAATGGCCGGGGCATAGCTAGGAATGGCCGGGGCATAGTTAGGAATGGATGGGGCATAGCTAGGAAAAGACAGTTTGATTTAAAACATAGCTAGAATGGAGGATTCCAGTTTATCCATCAATCATATGACATCATGTAATAAACTATGCGACATGTTGGATGATGTCATAATCAATTACGTCATAAATGACGTTGCTAGGATTGTCTTAAATGCTTAATTGATGATGGACTAATCGTTGTTGTTCAAATTCTATGTCTTTACTATTTAATAAACATGCTGCTGAATATTTTGAAACTAATTTGACTGGGCGCTGTTACTGCCTATGGCAGCAACAGCACCCAGTCAAATTAGTTTCAAAATATTCAACAGCTTACCTGTACAGCTTTCTGGAAATTGATAGTCAGAGTTCAGAGATCGATTGATCCCAAAACAGACTAAGTGTGGGTGGAGCGTAGATAAAACTGGATTCCGCCTTTCTTCTATAGCATAACAAACTAACCTGATCTCTGCGTGGACATAGGCGCTATAGTCGTCCACTGTTCACTCCCGGGATCATATCTTTCCACCGACTCCAGTAAACTGATGCCATCATAGCCGCCCACACAGTATATCATGTCTCCAGCCACCACTAGCCCAGCCCCTTCTCTACCGACAGCCATCTCACTCAGCATTGTCCAGCGATCTGTCATCGGATCATACCGCTCCATGCTTGTATGGCGTGTATAGCCGTCAAATCCACCGCACACATATAAGCAATCTGAAAGTAAGAATAGACCACCAGTCACAAGAAATAATCAAAGATTTAGACGGACTGAAATTTATGCAAGAAAATACAGTATTCACCATTTTCTGATATTCTCACATACAAAAGGATTTCATTTACATTAATGTAAGCTAAGAAACAATGTCTGAAAACATTTCCTGTCAAATTAGGTAAAGAATAACAACTCTAATGAATTTAGGCAAAGATGGTGAATCTCAAAGAATGAATAATTCAAACTTTCTCATGGATGGCAATGTTCGCCATTTAACCCTCCTCTTCAGCTTAAAAAAATTTCAATTTGTCCATTTGCAGCCCAAGAGATTTTTTTTGAAAATTTATTACTGGAATGACTGGCTCAGTTATCGAGCCAGGCATTCCAGTGGTAGAATTTCAAAAATAGTTTTCTCTGGGTCTGCAAAATGGACATTTCTCAAGACCATTGCAGAAACCATTTTTGGTTGATATGAGGTTTAAAGGGTTAAGAATGAATAATTGAGCAGTATCTGCATGTTTTCTAAATTTGATCAGTATCTCAATACATTTCTTAGATTCCTGGATGCGCATACGAGTATTTTCACGTGAATTAGACTTTGTAGTTTGTAATATGTATCCTAATGTCCAACCTATATCAACTATGAAATAACACTACTGTACTTCAATTTTGAGATAAATATACGGGAAACAAACATTTCTGAGATAATTAGACTGGATGTTGCTACTGACAGCTTTCGATAAAACTAGCTTCAAAACTTGTTAATAGTTGTTACATTGTTATATATGTGTTTCAGATACAGTACAGCTAAAGAAATAACCTAACATGTTTGACAAAAATTCAAACGTACTGTTGAAATTTTCCACATAATTGGCCTGGAAAGTCATCCAATCCAATTATATATTAAAATATTCAACAAAACATTTCTTACTAACATGTTTTTTGTTTTTGAAATATAATTACTTATTTATGAGCTGTACTGTAGACAGCAGGAATACAATGGTTAAATTAGTACATCTAATTATTATGTATATAATGTTGATAATCATGAATCATTACCATTATAAGCACAGACACCCGCCAAGCCTCTTCTCTGGTGCATTGGTGCTACAAGCTGCCATGATAAATCTTCTGTTGTCATATCTATACATTCAACAGTGCTCAACCGGGACTGACCGTCATATCCACCAATCACATACACTCGCCCATTTAGTGCAGAACTCGCTACATAGCGACGGCGTTTCGTCAAATTCTATACAAGGAAAAGAAATATTGACATTATTGGTAAATCTTCACCTTACAGGTATATTTGTAGCTTTCAATAAATCTGAAGTAAATCAACAGACCCTAACTTACTCTCTCAGCATGATATATTATTAGTTACTGTTAGAAGTCGCATGGTGGATAACAAATCAAGCTTTCATTTCTCTGCATGCTATTGTATTATCATGACTCAGAGTATTATAATTAGCTAAAAAATCTGAAACTCAACAAACCATTAACGATAATCACAGATTGCCACTCCCTCACTCCAGATCATGGCAGCTATTATTACACGTAGCGCACAGACAATGACAGACAAAAATGAACACATGAGAGGAGGAAAGGTCAAGATATGAACTAAGGCCAAAACACCCTGCTTTCAGGACGCAGGTATAATGAGAGTATGAAAAAATGTCTTATACGATGAGTACAATTGTATTACTGTTAGTATTATGATCATCTGACTAATAGATGACTAAGATTAAATGAATTCAGCTCGTATATTTATACTAAAATGCAGTTAAAATGTAATGAATTGATGTATTATGGGAATAAATTATATCATTAGTACTAATTGTGTCTTAAATGTAATACACTGAAATTAAACACCATCTGCAAATGAATGACTGGAGTATTATTAGGGCTCTGAGAGACAGTTATATTACATGCAACAGCCCCATATTCTGTTGAATTTCCATGAAGGTAGCACAGGACATGTAGGAGAGTGCTGCAAATCTACCTGCAGATACTCCTCACATCAGTGGGATATTCGTTTAACAGTAAGAAATTAAAACTATGCATAAGTGAGTGATGTTTTGTTTTCAGTTGTTTTCCAAATACATGTAAATGTTCACTCATAAACTTTGTGTAACCTTCACCTTTAACTTATATACGAGCTGCACTGTACTTACTGTAGCCAGGTGGTTCTCTAAGATGGGTGATGATTGTATCTTAAAGAACCACTGTCTTTTGGCTCAAGAAGACAGGTGGTCTCTCAAATAGGTCATCCTGTAGACTTTCTCAGCCCAGTAAACAAGATAATGGAGGGAACTAATATGTCACTCAAGTATCTGGAATTATAAGCAATTACGTCACTCAGTAGCTGAAGTCAGAATCATAATGGCATATTCTAAATCCAGCATGATATTAAAAAAAGTTGTCAAATGCAAAAATTTTTGGTCTTTGATAAATTTACAATAAAAAACATTCTTGAAACTAATTTGACTGGGTGCTGTTGCTGCCATAAGTCAAGTTAGTTTCAAAGTATTGAACAGTTTACCTGTATAGTTACACTAAAATTTGGATTCTGAGAATTCACAATATCCAACTTATACAGATTGATTCCAACACACATAAAAAGGTGGGCGGAGCTTAGTTAGAAATGGATCGCTTTATTAGTTATAAAGTTGATAATATATATATACACACTAATCTTACTGGCAATCGTGACCACTCTCTGGCTCGCGGGGCGTACATTTCAACAGCATCTACTGGATTCTGGTGTGATCCAAACCCGCCTAGCACCACTAACACATCATCAGTTCCTAGAAGCAACAAGATAACATCCACTGATATAGCAATCTAGTGGCACGATAGGGTAACAAATCAAGAAGCATTTGCATAGAATTCACCAATAAAATATTCCAAACCACAAGACTGACAAATTTATTCGGTTCAGAATTGGTTTGGTTTAGAGAGGTCTTTGATTGACACTTGCAGGAGTAGAAATAAGAAATGTTTTTATATGCACATTGTGCGCCTAACTTTGGCATTGTACCCACACAGCACTAGATTTACATGCGCATGACTTGACATGATAGCACATCAGTCAGAAATGCACATACACTCTGTGCACCCAGAATTATTTTTTACCTGCACCAACAATTTTTTACCTGCATTGTGCATGTAAAAAGGCCCTATTTTGACCCCTAGAAACTTGTATTGTCTGGTAATTCATTTTGAGAATAATTTGATGGAATGCTGTTACTGTTATAGGCAACAGTAATTGTCAGTCAACCTGTTTTAAACACAATTAGTATACATTGTATTTTAGCACATTGCAAATTATTGATTCGACAAACACGGCTCGACCAAAACCCATACCCGGCTAATCTTGCATATCAGGGAAATTTTGACATCATAGCTTGCTAAAAGAAAGCAGAGCGACTGTTAACACAAAATCTCTGAGATTTTTCTTAGCCTAAATTGGTGCTCTTAACCCTTTAACAATCAAATTTGTTGAAGAAAATTTCTCATAGAAAATGTCCATTTGAAGACCAAGAGAGGACCGTTTTGGAATGATTCCAGTGGCAAATTTTCAAAAATAGTCTTCTCTTGGTCTGCAAATGGACAGTTATCAAGTCCACTGTAGAAACTTTTTTTTGCCTTATATGAGGGTTAAAGGGTTAACAGCTTATGACAGCTTTAATCTTAAAACTAAGTTGTTAAAAAAGGCTGTTGCGTTAGAAATGTGATGGGATATTCTCTAGATTAGCCTACTAAAGCATAAGTTATCAACAATGATCTGCCACAATGTGATGAGATATTCCCTAGATTAGCCTACTAAAGCATAAGTTATCTACAATGATCTGCCACAATGTGATGAGATATTCCCTAGATTAGCCTACTAAAGCATAAGTTATCAACAATGATCTGCCACAATGTGATGAGATATTCCCTAGATTAGCCTACTAAAGCATAAGTTATCAACAATGATCTGCCACAATGTGATGGGATATTCTCTAGATTAGCCTACTAAAGCATAAGTTATCAACAATGATCTGTCACAATGTGATGGGATATTCTCTAGATTAGCCTACTAAAGCATAAGTTATCAACAATGATCTGCCACAATGTGATGAGATATTCCCTAGATTAGCCTACTAAAGCATAAGTTATCGACAATGATCTGCCACAATGTGATGAGATATTCCCTAGATTAGCCTACTAAAGCATGTTATCGACATTGATCTGCCACAATGTGATGAGATATTCTCTAGATTAGCCTACTAAAGCATAAGTTATCTACAATGATCTGCCACAATGTGATGAGATATTCCCTAGATTAGCCTACTAAAGCATAAGTTATCGACAATGATCTGCCACAATGTGATGAGATATTCTCTAGATTAGCCTACTAAAGTATAAGTTATCGACAATGATCTGCCACAATGTGATGAGATATTCTCTAGATTAGCCTACTAAAGCATAAGTTATCGACAATGATCTGCCACAATGTGATGAGATATTCTCTAGATTAGCCTACTAAAGTATAAGTTATCAACAATGATCTGCCATAATGTGATGGGATATTCTCTAGATTAGCCTACTAAAGTATAAGTTATCAACAATGATCTGCCACAATGTGATGAGATATTCTCTAGATTAGCCTACTAAAGCATAAGTTATCTACAATGATCTGCCACAATGTGATGGGATATTCTCTAGATTAGCCTACTAAAGTATAAGTTATCAACAATGATCTGCCACAATGTGATGAGATATTCTCTAGATTAGCCTACTAAAGTATAAGTTATCTACAATGATCTGCCACAATGTGATGGGATATTCTCTAGATTAGCCTACTAAAGTATAAGTTATCAACAATGATCTGCCATAATGTGATGAGATATTCTCTAGATTAGCCTACTAAAGTATAAGTTATCAACAATGATCTGCCACAATGTGATGAGATATCCTCTAGATTAGCCTACTAAAGTATAAGTTATCAACAATGATCTGCCACAATGTGATGAGATATTCCCTAGATTAGCCTACTAAAGCATAAGTTATCGACAATGATCTGCCACAATGTGATGAGATATTCTCTAGATTAGCCTACTAAAGCATAAGTTATCAACAATGATCTGCCACAATGTGATGAGATATTCCCTAGATTAGCCTACTAAAGCATAAGTTATCAACAATGATCTGCCACAATGTGATGGGATATTCTCTAGATTAGCCTACTAAAGTATAAGTTATCAACAATGATCTGCCACAATGTGATGAGATATTCTCTAGATTAGCCTACTAAAGTATAAGTTATCAACAATGATCTGCCCCAATGTGATGAGATATTCCCTAGATTAGCCTACTAAAGTATAAGTTATCGACAATGATCTGCCATAATGTGCTGAGATATTCTCTAGATTAGCCTACTAAAGCATAAGTTATCGACAATGATCTGCCACAATGTGATGAGATATTCTCTAGATTAGCCTACTAAAGCATAAGTTATCGACAATGATCTGCCACAATGTGATGAGATATTCTCTAGATTAGCCTACTAAAGCATAAGTTATCGACAATGATCTGCCACAATGTGATGAGATATTCTCTAGATTAGCCTACTAAAGTATAAGTTATCAACAATGATCTGCCACAATGTGATGAGATATTCTCTAGATTAGCCTACTAAAGTATAAGTTATCAACAATGATCTGCCACAATGTGATGAGATATTCCCTAGATTAGCCTACTAAAGCATAAGTTATCAACAATGATCTGCCACAATGTGATGGGATATTCTCTAGATTAGCCTACTAAAGCATAAGTTATCAACAATGATCTGTCACAATGTGATGGGATATTCTCTAGATTAGCCTACTAAAGCATAAGTTATCAACAATGATCTGCCACAATGTGATGAGATATTCCCTAGATTAGCCTACTAAAGCATAAGTTATCGACAATGATCTGCCACAATGTGATGAGATATTCCCTAGATTAGCCTACTAAAGCATAAGTTATCAACAATGATCTGCCACAATGTGATGGGATATTCTCTAGATTAGCCTACTAAAGCATAAGTTATCAACAATGATCTGCCACAATGTGATGGGATATTCTCTAGATTAGCCTACTAAAGCATAAGTTATCAACAATGATCTGCCACAATGTGATGAGATATTCCCTAGATTAGCCTACTAAAGCATAAGTTATCGACAATGATCTGCCACAATGTGATGAGATATTCCCTAGATTAGCCTACTAAAGCATGTTATCGACATTGATCTGCCACAATGTGATGAGATATTCTCTAAATTAGCCTACTAAAGCATAAGTTATCTACAATGATCTGCCACAATGTGATGAGATATTCCCTAGATTAGCCTACTAAAGCATAAGTTATCGACAATGATCTGCCACAATGTGATGAGATATTCTCTAGATTAGCCTACTAAAGTATAAGTTATCGACAATGATCTGCCACAATGTGATGAGATATTCTCTAGATTAGCCTACTAAAGCATAAGTTATCGACAATGATCCGCCACAATGTGATGAGATATTCTCTAGATTAGCCTACTAAAGTATAAGTTATCGACAATGATCTGCCACAATGTGATGAGATATCCTCTAGATTAGCCTACTAAAGTATAAGTTATCAACAATGATCTGCCACAATGTGATGAGATATTCTCTAGATTAGCCTACCAAAGCATAAGTTATCGACAATGATCTGCCACAATGTGATGGGATATTCTCTAGATTAGCCTACTAAAGCATAAGTTATCGACAATGATCTGCCACAATGTGATGAGATATTCTCTAGATTAGCCTACTAAAGCATAAGTTATCAACAATGATCTGCCACAATGTGATGAGATATTCCCTAGATTAGCCTACTAAAGCATAAGTTATCAACAATGATCTGCCACAATGTGATGAGATATTCCCTAGATTAGCCTACTAAAGCATAAGTTATCAACAATGATCTGCCACAATGTGATGGGATATTCTCTAGATTAGCCTACTAAAGTATAAGTTATCAACAATGATCTGCCATAATGTGCTGAGATATTCTCTAGATTAGCCTACTAAAGCATAAGTTATCGACAATGATCTGCCACAATGTGATGAGATATTCTCTAGATTAGCCTACTAAAGTATAAGTTATCGACAATGATCTGCCACAATGTGATGAGATATTCTCTAGATTAGCCTACTAAAGCATAAGTTATCAACAATGATCTGCCATAATGTGATGAGATATTCTCTAGATTAGCCTACTAAAGTATAAGTTATCAACAATGATCTGCCACAATGTGATGAGATATCCTCTAGATTAGCCTACTAAAGTATAAGTTATCAACAATGATCTGCCACAATGTGATGAGATATTCCCTAGATTAGCCTACTAAAGCATAAGTTATCGACAATGATCTGCCACAATGTGATGAGATATTCTCTAGATTAGCCTACTAAAGTATAAGTTATCGACAATGATCTGCCACAATGTGATGAGATATTCTCTAGATTAGCCTACTAAAGCATAAGTTATCGACAATGATCTGCCACAATGTGATGAGATATTCTCTAGATTAGCCTACTAAAGTATAAGTTATCGACAATGATCTGCCACAATGTGATGAGATATTCTCTAGATTAGCCTACTAAAACATAAGTTATCAACAATGATCTGCCACAATGTGATGGGATGTTCTCTAGATTAGCCTACTAAAGCATAAGTTATCAACAATGATCTGCCACAATGTGATGAGAAATTCCCTAGATTAGCCTACTAAAGCATAAGTTATCGACAATGATCTGCCACAATGTGATGAGATACTCCCTAGATTAGCCTACTAAAGCATAAGTTATCAACAATGATCTGCCACAATGTGATGAGATATTCCCTAGATTAGCCTACTAAAGTATAAGTTATCAACAATGATCTGCCACAATGTGATTCCATCAAGTTTGCTGTGTTAAAAATGCGATGAGATATTCCCTAGATTAGCCTACTAAAGTATAAGTTATCAACAATGATCTGCAACAATGTGATTCCATCAAGTTTGCCGTGTTAAAAATCAAGTTTATACATTTTCTAAGTCTTCTCTTGGCCTGCAAATGGATATTCAATAAACAAATAGTTTAATTTTCTTAACCAAAGTTTAGCCATTAAAGGGTTACAATGACACATAGATTGTACTTGTGTGTTGTGCCCATCATGCCCATTACGCTATTAATAACATGCTGAATAGTACAGCCTTTTCATCTAGCTTGCATTTAGTGTGGTGCTGTGAGCTGCTGTTGGTGAAAACAGCAACACGTTTCAGTAAGCTTTCAAAATTCACACAAGTTTTTTTTTACTCCATCGCACAGAAATCGAGATTTGTCAGAAAGTGTATCCGCCCTTTAATGGTCGGCATAACAACCAGCCATTGCAGTAATGTTGAACAATACCCACATGTACGTCACGAAGACCATCTTTGATAAGTTACCACTGAAATGGCTGGCTCGGTAACCAACCCAGCCATTCCAGTGGTAAATGTTAAAAAATAGTCTTCATGTGGCCTGCAGATGGCCATTAGCTAAGCAAGGACCTTGCTTTTCTTAACCAATCTTGACCATTAATTGATGAACCTCATGAACCATTGTGTATCAATACAGGCCGACCAGCTGATCATGATATTTTGTCCGGAAAAAGTTTGGACGAGCTCGTGATTTGTCTCTTCCAGTGTTTGTATATGTGAGCATGCTGTTCTAATGCATACTGATCATCAATTTAAACTATAACTTGTCTATCACCATTGCAAAGGCCATAAATATAATTGAACAGATTTATTTATAAACACTAAATATCATTATAATGCATAAGAATATTGAGAAAAAAAATGTTTTGATAATTGGATGACAACAAAATCTGGATAAATGTATTAAGAGGATGTCCGAAAATCCTGAGGTCTGTTCTGCACTTTTTAGACAGATTCGGAGATTGTCGTTTTGTAAATCAATAACGATATATAGAACGTATTTACATATAATTAATTTCTTTTTACTACCTGATCGAGGCCGCATCCGTGTGCCCGTCATCTGATTGCGCAAATCTGGACGTAAATGGAATCGTTTTGCTTCATCCAACAAATCACGACATGCATGACTTCTTTTGACAAGTGGCTACAACATAAGGCATTAAATTGGAGGCCAAGATACCTTATACTTAAGACAGACACATTTAAACTTCAGATAAACAGATCAATCAATGCACAAAACTAAGATACACTGCACAAATAAGTGAAGGATTACTTCAATAGATGTTTAGCTAGTATAGTCAAAGTAATAATGCAGAACTTTTACGATTACATTCCGTCCCCAGCCATTGCCAGGCTATCAATAGTTAGTAGAACAGAACAGAAATTAATCTGACATAATAATAAAGATGTGGATATGAAAGTTAGTTTGAAACAACAAGGCACACGTGCTACGAAAAATCATGACATGTTCATATATTAGGCAAGATAATCACTGAAGGTCACCAAACTTGCCATGTCTATATAAAATAAATAGCAATTAACATTTTAACCCATTCAGGGTGAAGTCAGCTAAAACCAGTCTCTTTAGTAGTCTTGAGGAATGTCCACTTACAGGCCAAGAGAAAACACTTCTTTTAAATTTATCACTCGAATAACTGGTTCGATAATCGAGCCAGTCATTAGAAAGGTATATTTTCAAAAATAATCTTCCAACCTGCAAATGAACATTCAATAAATATTTTTATCTTCTCGACCAAAATTTAGCTAGTAAGGTGTTAATTGTCAAAATTGTGCACAATATTAAAGATCTTTTTCAGTGAGGATGTTCACCCGCACAGCAAAAGAATATTTTTCGCCCTTTGATGATCAGATTTTCTCAAGAAAATTTAACTTTTTGTTAGGTCACAGCTCATTTGAAGGACAAAAGAAGACTATATTTGGAAATTTACCACTGGAATGACTGGCTCAATTATCGGCTACTGGTATACCATTGGCAAGTTTTCTAAAATATTCTTATCTTGGTTAAGAATAATAAATAAACATTCTCAAGGTCATTTTTGACATTCACTTGCTCATGAAATGGTTAACAAGAAAGAGAGCCACGGACTGGTGCTAAAGACAGAAGGATTATACAGTACAGCTCAGAAATAACATGTTTCCAAAACAACATAAAACGTATTGTTGCATATTTTTAACATAATAGGACTGGAAGACATTACTGCCTAAGGCAGCAATGTCTTCCACTCCAATTACGTTCAAAATATTCAACAGAATTTTTCTTATTAATCTAACGTTTTAACACTCATATCAGCCAAAAACGGCTTCTGCAGTAGCCTTGAGAAATGTCCATTTGTAGACCAAGAAAAGACTATTTTTTGAAAATTTACCACTAGAATGACTGACTCGATAACCAAGCCAGTCATTCCAGTGGTAAATTTTCGAAAATAGTCTTCTCTTGGTCTGCAAATGGACATTTTCTAAGAGAAAATTTACATTTCTTCAAACCAACATGTTTCTGTTATTTTAATGTCATTCCCGAGCTGCACTGTAGATCTATCTGCACAGACAATGAATGGGTGGCAGATTCCTTACCTCATTGTCCACAATATCAGTAATGTATTTTGTGGTCAGTAACGGCAGGCGGACATATTCAAGCAAACAGGGCAGATAATCACGGCGAGCTTCTGCGTTAAACTTCACCCAGTTGATTACAGCTTCAAAAGCCGGCTCTTCCGTCTGTACCTGTAATATTTAGAATCCATGGATAACAAGAGGCCCAAGGGGTCTGTGTCGCTCACCTGGAACTCAACTAATCTTTATGGAGTTTTACATCATTCAGTCAAATGGTTGATTTTGCAAAGGTTCTTTTGAACAATATTTAAGCAAAAATAGAAGACATCAGTACTAACAACAGAAATTGATGACATGCAGTCAAACTTGTATTAAGACACCCCTCAAGTGAGAATCAGAAGACAGCCTCTTATGGTAGCTGGTTTCTTAACCCATTAATGGTCATGATCTTTCACTAAAACAAAACTTTCAGGTTATGTCTATTTGCAGGCCAAGATATGGAGCATTTTGAAAATGTATCACTGGAATGACTGGCTCGATTATTGAGCCAGTCATTACAGTGGTAAATTTTCAAAAATACTCATGCTGGCCTGCAAATCGACATTCCTCAAGGACACTGCAGAGGCAGGTTTTCGCTGGTTTGACCATTAAAGGGCTAACAAAGTTTCAAATACATTGCTTAATTGCATTTAGCAAATGAAGAAAATAGTCTTTAAGGCAGGTGGTCTCTTAACCCTTTCACCCATAAATCCCGGAAAAAGTATATTCTTTATGATATAAAACTTATTTTGTTGAATATTTTGAAATTAATTTGACGTGAAGCCGTTGTGCCTTAGGCAACATTGGCTTTCCGTTAAACTAATTTAAGAAGGGTTAATACAGATGGTCTTTATAGCAGGTTCAACTGAGTATATTCCAAACCATCCTTTTAACACGTGTACATCTTGCTGAATAGCCAAGTTAGCGATGCTGCAGTTTATTTAAAAAATAATTTGACTGAGTCATAGCTGACTTAGGCAGCAACAACTTTCAATGAATCAAATACATTTCAAAATATTTTAACAGTATAGGTATCAGAGTACACAATACATATCTTAAATATTTAGGCAGCAGTTGCAGGGAAAAGGTTAACCTGTTAATTTAGTTTTTATCTATTATGGTATTAAAAGCTGTCATATGTCAATGGATGGTGGAAATAAAACTCCAATTGCACATTAATTAACCATTTAACCATTGAATTTAAGAAAAGTTCAATTTTCTCATAGAAAATGTCTATTTGCAGACCAAGACTATTTTTGGAAATTTACCACTGGAATGACTGGCTCATTAAAAAGAGTCCGTCATTCCAATGACAAAATAAAAAAAAATAGTCTTCATTTGGTCTGAAAATGGACATTTCTCAAGACCACTGCCAAAGCCATTTTTGGCTGATATGATGGCTAAAGGGTTAACCGTTTTCCTAACCTACCAAAATAGGTAAGATATTGTGTCCTCTGATATCGATGGCCAGGTGAGCTAATAATAATAAATTGATAAGAAGCGAATCTTATTAACGCATTTAACTGGAAATAATGCGCTAAGCTGTTGCTTAACAGCTGTTGTATAAGCTGTTCCTGTCAATTGTATAACAGCAACAGCACTGTCTATGACAGCAATGGTGTTCAGCAATGGTGTTTACAAACTGTACACCAGCCTTTCTAATACTGGCTTTGTAACAATTAATCTCTAGACATTGGTGTGACAAGGGTTCAATAGTCATGCTGAAAACTGTTGCTGCACTTGACAGTAACAGACATCATAAAAAGCAAAACCATTTTCAAAATGTCCGTCACCATGCTACATGCTATCCAACAAAACATGTGAATAACGCAATACTCAACTAAATTCATTGCTAGAATTAATTGGCTTTAACCCTCAAATTTATTCAAGACAATTTAAATTTTCTCAAAGAAAATGTCCACTTGCAAACCAAGAGAATACTATTTTTGAAAATTTATTACTGGAATGACTGGCTCGGTTATCGAGCCAGTCATTCCAGTGGTAAATTTTCAAAAAACGTCTTCTTTTAGTCGGCAAATGGACATTTCTCACGACCACTGCAAAAGCCGTTTTTGGCTGATATGAGTGTTAAAGGGTTAATGATGAATTAATTAAATAAATCTTTTAGAATCAGTATGTGAATATGGTACACTTCATCAGCTCACTACCTCACAGGGTATTAATTTCATTTCAATCCTGAGAATTAGTTGTGGTTTTAAATTACAAGATTAAATGTTTTCCTATGCTGGCTAAATATCTAAGATATGTATTGTGTATTCTGACATATATGACTTTGAATATTTTGATATTTATTTGACAGAAAGTTGTTGCATTCTAAGGCAGCAATGACTTTCAGTCAAATTATTATTTTGAACTAGTGAACAACTGCTGCTAAGTGAGTTTTGTCACTCTGTCAAATGATTACAAGGGTTTTAGAATGCAGTTAAACATGCTATAAAGACCACCTGTACTAAATGCCAATTTTACTACATGCCGCCAAGCCGTTTATCTGATAGATTCAGAAATGGCATGGTTGAAATCAGCATACTCATAACCTTGTACTGAACAAATTTTTGCTTCAAAATCCATCAAATAAAAAAAATCCAATATGGCCGCCAAACATGCTGTATTTTGATTGGCCCACTGCGGCCATGTTTTTTTAATGGATCAACTTCCCTTGAATAAACTTTAATGGCCCTTAATCCCTAATTAGATCTGCCAAATTTCGATCCCTTCAGCGGTTCTGAGAAGCTGTTTGGCTAAAACTAGGTCAACCAAAATGGCCGCCGAACCATTTAACCAATCAAGTTCCCTTGAACAAACTTGGTTCAGCTCTTGCCCTAGATCATATTTCATGGGGTTTGTTTCAATCCACCAAGCGGTTTCGGAGATTTTTAGACGTTTAAAAAAAAATCGGCCAAAAATCAAGATGGCCACCGGCCAAATTGGCCGATCGGCTTCGTTTGAACAAATTTGAATCTCTACAACCTAAGGATGCTTCCTGCCAAATATAATTGAAATCGTCCCATAAGTTCTCGAAAAGTAGACATTTTAAATTTCCCATTGCTTTAGTATGGGAGCTTTTGGCGGGAAAATGATCCAAGATGGCCACCAAACCGTTTATCCGACAGCTTTGAAAATTGCAAATTTGTGATCAGAATACCCCAAAAACATATATAAAACCAATTTCAGCCTCAAAATCCATCAAATAAAAAAATCCAATATGGCCACCAAACATGCTGTATTTTGATTGGCCGACTGCACCATATTTTTGACGGATTAACTTCCCTTGAACAAACTTTAATGGGCTTTAGTCCCTAATCATATCTGCCAAATTTCGGCCTGATCCCTTCAGCGGTTCTGGAGAAGAAGTCATTTTCGCTAAAACTAGGTTAACCAAAATGGCTGCTGAACCATTTGGCCAATCAAGTTCCCTTGAACAAACTTGGTTCAGCTCTTGCCATAGATCATATTTCATGGGATTTGCTTCAATCCACCAAGCGGTTTCGGAGAAGATTTTTTTTAAAGACATTTCCTAAAATCGGCCGAAATCCAAATTGGCCACCGGCCAAATTGGCCGATCGGCTTCGTTTGAACAAACTTGGATCCCTATGCCCTAAGGATACTTCCTGTCAAAAATAACTTATATCGGCCTAGTGGTTCTTGAGAAGAAGTCGTTTAAAGGAAAAAGTTGACGGATGGACAGACGGACCGACGGACGGTCGCCATGGCATAAGCTCACTTGGCCATTCTGGCCAGGTGAGCTAATAAAGGAAAGGAAAAGGGAAATAACAAATGATGTTTATTGGTAATTTCATACAATAGTAAATAAACTATCATAAAATGGAAATTAATCGGGATTATCTGAGAAAAAGCATTTACTAAATCTAGGCGAGCTTAACTTGGATCCAATTGGTGACTTCGCTGGTGCTTCGCACTTCGCCATGTGTCAACTTGCGTGCGCAAGTATATCGCATAGGCTTACCTGAAGATAACGAAAGCACACCTGAATATAGTTTTGTAAGCAGTATGAATAGTATTCTCTATAGGCGCCAATGTAGAGCGATTAACTCACTACTGCTAATTCACTATTGATCCTCTTGTAAACATTTTATTTGAAAGTCACTTTTTCTGGTGGAAGCAAAAAGTTTCGGTCAAAATGATTTCAAAATACACAGCTGCTTTTCCATGGTCACAATATGATGCCTACTGAATATTTTGAAATACATGTGACCGATTGTAGACGCAGTCTCTGAAAACAACGGCTTTCAGTTAAATTGATTTAAAATGAGACGGTATTTTACCCATAGGACGTAGTGGCTAATCGGCTTAACGCGAATACAACTGTGTTTATATGACCATCTGTAGCGCTATTATTTATTCGATCAGCATACACCAGACATACCAAAGCGCATGGGTCCAGCTGCATCACTAATTGGTTCCAGGCAGAGTGACATAAATGGTACAAATGTATTTACATGTAGCTGCCTTTTTCTAATTATTCTGATTTCTTTCTATTTATTACTGGTGGGTATAGGTTGATTATTATATAAAGCTGTCATTCAAGAGAATATGTTAGTTCCCTGGTCCCTTCCTTTAACTCCATGCATAATGTAACAATTACTAGAGACATTCATTTCTATTTATGCCCCACCCACTTTGTATGTATGGTGGAATTGATTTGAAAATTGTACGCCTAAATTACCAGAATCTAAATTTCAATATAACTAAAACAGGTAAGCTTTTGAATATTTTGAAAATAGTTTGACTGGGGACAGTTGCTGTCTATGAGTCAATTCAGTTTTAGAATATTCAACAGGATGTTTAGTAAATTGTAAATTTGTACACATTAATGACTGCCTTTTCAGTAATCATGATAGAGCTACGTCATTGTGATATCAGCTAACATTTGACAGTTCATTATGATGTCAGACACTTGAGTAGCACATCCGATCCCTCCATTAGTATGACTTTCTCATATGTCTTTTGATCAAATTTTTAGCTCACCTTGCCTGAAAGGCCAAACGAGGTTATGCGATGGCGAACATCCGTTATCTGTCGTCCCGTCATAAGCTTTTCATTAAACAACTTCTCAAGAACCACCATGCTGATTTTAATTATATTTGGCAGGACGTATTCTTAGGGAATAGAGATCCAAGTTTGTTCAATCAAAATTGATTGGCCAATTTGGCTGGCAATAATCTCGGATTTTGGCCAATTTTGAAAAATGTTTTTTTTTTAAATCCTCTTCACCAAAACTGCTTGGGGCATTGGTTCAAAACTCATGAAACATTATGTAGGCCAGGGCAACAGCTGAACCAAGTTTGTTCGCAAAAACAACTTGAATGCTGAACGGTCCGTACCAAAATTTGGCAGATATTAAGATACAAAGGTCATTAAAGTTCGTTCAATGTCAGATGATATGTAAAAAAAAACCATAGCCGACATGCGCCGATCAAAATGTGCCGTGTTTCGCGGCCATACTGGATTTTTTTATTTGATAGATTTTGAAGGCGAAATTAAATTTATATAGGTTTTTGAGTATGCCGATTTCAAATTTTCGAAACAGTCGGATATAATCTTGGATTCTTTTTGTAATGTCTTCGTTAGAACCTCCGGGCCGATTTCAATTATATTGGGCAGGAAGCATCCTGCCTGCATTGAGATTCAAGTTGGTTCAAACGAAGTTGCTCAACAAATTTGGCCGACAGCCATCTTGGATTCTTCTTAAGAACATGTGGAACGATCTTAAGAAAATTTGGTAGGACACATCCTTGTTCTTGTTGCAATTCTGACCAAACCTTAGCGTTCTACTTATCGGCAATGACCTGTCTTGAAACAGGGTTCATACACCTGGCAGGTTTTCTTATTCAATGACTTTTCAAGGACTTTCAAGACTGAAAAAGTTGATTTCTCAAGGGCTCAGAACCAGCATCCCGGACAAAGTGAGAATATCACACTGGTGCAAAGTTTCATACAGCTTACCGTTAGATGCTTTCAAATTACAGTTTGAATTTTGGAACTTACTTGGTTCCAGATAGATTTTGCCAATCAAATTGCCACTCAAATTTTCTTAAATCATTATTTACATCAGTACGTGAACGTTTTGCAGACAGTAAAAATCACATGGGAGGAAATGGTGATTTTCAAGGGCTTTTCAAGGCAGATAGCTGAAATTCCAGTACTTTTCAAGACAAATTTCAAATTCAAGGCTTTTCAAGGCAGATGCCAAAATTCAAGGGCTTTTCAAGTTTGTACGAATCCTGTTTAATGTTCCAGGCGAGTGATACGGGCCCATTGGGCCTCTTGATACTCCATGCTAGTCATTCTTCATTATTCTAGCAGATTCTTATTGCTAGTCATTTGTATATTTAATCTAAATTAATCAAACTTTAACTAATCTGGCTTTCATACTTTGCTGTAATAAGATGTGTATTATCTACGACACTTCTGGTTATATTCTTAGACACTTTGTCCTTCTTCATCATCCAAAGAGGTGTAGAATATTTGGAAAACTTCTCCATATTGATCATCCATCACAATCCGTGCAGACCTGCCAACCCCCATCCAGTTCAAGCAATCAGTAGTTTCAGGTGAAAAAACATGATTTTCAGTAGTTTCACACACTCTTTCAGTAGTGGATTTTCAGTAGTTTTAGGAACCTTTCAATAGTTCAGTAGTGATTAAAAAAGCAGCAAAACACATGATTTTAACCAAGGCGAGAGAAGAATATCTATGAAATTTTACTACTGGAATGATTGACTGTTATCGAGCCAGTCATTCCGGTGGTAAAATGTAAATATCGTCATCTTGTAAGGTGTTAGTTCATTTAACGTTACATTTTTGGAAATTTTTTTTAGTGATTTGCAATGTACATATGTATCAACTTTTTCTGTTCTTTAAAACTGGTCATCTTTCTGTAAGTTCTCGCTTCCACACATGTCTTTTGAGCTGTTTTTAATGGTATTGCAGCATTATCAGGTTGCGCTGAGCGCTTCCACAAAGTTTGGTGATTATTTTCTATATTTAGACTCCAATTCGGAAAACAAAGACTGAAATCGACTGTGCACAAAATCTCATACAGCGATCACGGACATATATATATATTACCACGAAATTCATGTTACAATTTTTCACTAAAAACGTATTATATTAAAATATGAAGATTATTTTGAATTTCTCACGCTTCAAACAGATGATTTCCGATTTACATCGGTATATTTATATAGTTGAATTGCATATCTCTAGCCATCACAAACAAACTTCTGGGATTCCTGCATAGTGGTAACTTTAGCCTTCTATTAATCCAAGGCAGTAATAAGGTGAAAAATGCCTATTAACAAGATTAGATAATCTTGGCAGGCTGTTTCATAGATATAGAATAGCCATAGAGTGCTTATGCTAATTCTATTACGTAGTTGAATAAAATGTCAGATTAATATAGCCAATACAATTTCATTTCTCATAAAAATATATAAATTTGCTTCTATTAAAATTTTCTTCCAATTATCAAGAGAATTGAGTCCCTTTTGGAGGCTATATGTATATAAGGTATAGCCATAAGCGCTCTACTGCCATTTTAACTCTATGGGCTGTTCTCCAATGTCGGCTAGACTGAGCAATTATCATATCTTGACATAATGGAAGCTGATGTGTGTTTTGAGCGGTCGCTGTTTTTATAGACCCACAAATGGAAATTCATAATTTTAACACGTTGTCCGTATTACCGTAATTGCACGATTTTTTATTTCCGTATTTTCACTCGCATAGTTTGGATGCTATGTCCGTACAAACTACGGACAATCCGATTAGATAATCTTGGCAGGCTGTTTCATAGATATAGAATAGCCATCTAGTTTTTATAGACCCACAAATGGAAATTCATAATTTTAACACGTTGTCCGTATTACCGTAATTGCACGATTTTTTATTTCCGTATTTTCACTCGCATAGTTTGGATGCTATGTCCGTACAAACTACGGACAATCCGTACGGGTTGGCAGGTCTGTGACCATGCCAAACTTATAGTATTTGCGCTCTCGACCAGAGATGCAGTCATGCAAAGTTTGCTCTGGATGGCTCTTATGACTTTTTCAGTTGTGTACCACTACATGTGGACCCACTACTTGGGAATATGTGAGAATATGAGACGATACAATAACATAATGCTAAGAAAAGGATACTCCCTGAGCACACACATTACAATTTTCCTGCCCAATCTTGCCCCTTATAAAAGGAAAGCTAACTCACCTGTATTTCATCACTGCAGATAAGACCCTGCACATCCTCAAGTCCCAGTGTCTTAAACTCATCATGGCGAACTACTTCATCAAAATGACGGAAACTGTACGCCTCTGCCACGCTAAACAGATTGTCACAGCTATGGCTCTCAGCAAATATCTTTATACCAAGACAATTAGAGGGATGTAACTGTTTCTCAAGAAAGGTGCAACATGCTTGCTTAACACCTGAAAGACAATGCACATTCATCAATGCTTTCACTGACAAATCCCTGACAATGTATATTCTTTGTTATAAAACATATTCTTTTTGAAATTAATTAGACTGGAAGCTGTTGCGGCAGCAACAGCTTCCAGTCAAACTAATTTTAAAATATTAAGCAGTTTTTCTGTATGGTAGCGTTGAAAATGAGATAAGGGGAATTCTTCTGTGAATGGGTTAACTGTCTGCCTTCTGAAATTCTGCAGACTACATTTCTATGATATTCAACTCTGGCCATACTGAATATATTGAAAACAATTTAACTGAAAGGTGTTGGTGGCTAAGCCACCAACAATTTGCAGTCAAATTGTTTTCAAAATATCCACAAGTTCCGGAGTTATTGCCCATTGCAAGTATTACATGGTGGCTTCAGCAACCAGCCAGTTAATGAAATACTTTATAATTTTGAATCCCCATACTGGTAAATCTGAATTCATTGGAATGAACTATGAAAATCCGATGTTGCTTAATTGTTGTTTTGTAAGCCTAAGGCGAACATGAATGACAAAACACAGACATGAGACCTAGATATAACTCGCCCATGCTCTCTCGCATGCACACGCTCATTCTCTCTCTCTCTCTCTCTCTCTTTCGCGTGGACATGCGCAGCCTCTCTCGTGTGCACACACTCACTCTATCGTGTGTGAACACGCTAACACTCTCTCTAGAATTGTGTGCACACGCTCACTCTCTCTCGCGCGTGTGCACATATATTCTCTCACATGCACGCCGTTTCTCTTCCTCTCATATGTGCACTCTTTCGCGCTTGTTAGTATGCACCAACCAGTACTCATTTAAAAAGTGAGCGTTTGTAAATTTTGTGGGGACATTCAAATATGAGGGATGGGTTGAAAAAAAATATAGAGAGATAAATCACCCCCACAAATTTTCTGGGGTCAAAAAAAAGATACATATTTGGCCATTTCACGCTTAGACCGATCGTTTAACCCACCCTAACTGCGGGAACTAGGATTTGGTCCCTGGAATTACGGTACATCCCACAATGTAGGCTGAGGCTGGAAAATGGCCCCAGGATAATGCTAAAGCAGCTCTCTCTCTCTCTCACTCCCTCTCTCTCTCTCTCTCTCTCAACAGGTTCCAGTTAAATTAGTTTCAAATATTCAACACAATATTTCATACATTGTAAATGACTTTTTGGTATTTATTTTTTTCTGGTTAAAGTAACCATTAATTATACTCACACTTTCATGACATTAATGTTTTATAAAACTGAAATTGAACACACGACTTAAAAGTTAAACCTTTATCACATTGCGTGATTATCATTAAGATGAAAACATGAGTATATTGTCAAGTGGCTCTGAAAGAATATATGCAACATATTTATTATAATAAACAACACATCTTTAAAAATCCACAGAAATGTCATCCAGATATCATATCCATTTTTCCAGTAGTATTAAAGGAATTGTGTGGCTACGAGGGCTTCATTGTATTGGAAAAATGAATACCGGTTACGGTATCAATTTCCATACCGGTATACCTTTAATACTGGTATTATTACGATGGACAAAATAGAGTGAGGATCCAGTAGTACGATGCCATAGTCAGCGTATTTCCCATACATACGAAGTAGGCCTATACATGTATCAGCACTCCTGAAAGTCGATGCAAATTTCCACAATAAAACCAATAAATTATACGAATCCTGATATTAAACACTAAATATTAACTGTCTTCACTTAACTCATATGCCAAAACGGCTGAAATTCAACCAAATCATCCGTACAAATGATCTGAATTTGCCACGAAATTACAACTTCTCTGTGTCGAGATCACGTGATACCAGTAACGAGTGACAATCTCATCCCAAATAAACTCACCCAGTGAATCTGCGAACAACCAAGACTATTGATATTTGACTGACAAATGTCATTGCTACGAGTCAAAGACGTTGGATATGCTGAATGTAAATCTATGTTTTACTCATTTTCCTGGCTACTTTTGTACTTGTATTGATATATGTGCCAGAAAAATAAATAAACTGTCCACGAAAATGTGCCTTATACGACGAAATTGTACTGGGATGAAACCGCCAGGAATCGTGCAAATCTCTGCGCAGTGGTACAACAAAGCCATTATAACACATACTAAATAATATGCTGAGAATACATACATGTATGCCTACGCTCGCTTGTAGCTTGTATCGATTGATACCTAACGCTGCCCGCCAACATAAGAAGTGAATATATATCATGGGGACTGAGAAGATTTTCTCATATTGTCGGTTCCTCTTTACTTGGGCCATTGGCTGGCCACTACAAAATTGTAAAATTCTGGGAAATTGCTAACTAACCAGGCTGTAGTAATTGATATAAAATACCACGCAAAATATTCATTTGATATTATAATTTTCTAGAAAACAACGGCCCAAAATTATAAAATATTAGGGCAAGAAAAGATAGGTTTTAGATATTTTTAACCACTCCCTGTCATATGAGGTTAATTAAAATAAGCTTTATTCTATTTTTAGAAGTAATTTATCAATTACATTAATCCTAGCCTCTAACAACTATTTGACAGATACAGATAACTAAGAAAATTTTCAAGTGTGATCGTTAAATATCATTTTCCCGTATGAAGAGCAGTAACTTATCGCGTTAGCCAGATAAATCATTGGAATGTAACTAATGGAAAGTGGATTATCTACCTAACAGAAGGTTATACGAGTTATGTTATATTTCGATATTTCTGTATCAGCAAAATCATACCGGTATGACTATGATACCGGTATTTGGTATAATATCGGTATATCGTGAAGCCCTAGTATGACATATGTTTGTTTGTAGTCTAACCGGTTAATGATTACGCTAATCAAATCTCTGAAATTTTTTGAAAATTTACGACGGAAATGGCTGGCCCCATCCAAGTAAACCAATCATTTTTAATCATTTTAAACTAGCAGCAAATTTAGGTTTAGTTTACTATTTTTTTAACCTATAAACATGATCAATGGATATTTCTCATGATGACTAGAGAAGCCATCATTGGCCGGCTCGGCCATTGAAGGGTAGCAGATCTGAATACCTGTAAGTTGGAGAAGACAAGCGGCTGGTAAGAGTTCCTGCACATTCTCCACACTAACGTTAACAGTCTCAGTGTACACAAAGTCTAACAGCACCTTCATTACATCTGCTACAATACCATGAAGTTCAATCACGGACTTCTCTCGCTCGGACATCTAACAAACAGACAATAGAACAAAATATAATATCACAATACCATGAAATGTAACTGTCTATCAGCTGAATAAAAAAGCATCCGCTTTTGTGATAATACTTACCAGATGTACTATTATGATAATGTCTATGATCTAGTCTAGCTGAAAACAAACAATTAAAACTCAGCACTCTCCATGGTCCTGCCCATACTGTGTCCGGGAATTACCATTAGCCTCCAGGTACCGATTCAATTCCCAACTACAGTCAGATTCGTCTTATATTTGTCATGACAAACAGCGAAAGCAGCTCAGCCTCACCTCAGCGGGGCGGCTAACGTGAGCCATAGTACATTTGTACCTCTGGTAAGTATTATCAATTCTCGTAGAAACAAAAGCGGATGCTTTTTTAATTCTACTTCGAATAATACTTACCAGATGTACTATTATGACAGCAAAGAAACTTCGGTGGGAGGTTCGGTTCGAAACAGCTCTCATCTACCATCTGACAGAGAAGGTTGTGAAGAGGCTGGGAACCCCAGCATATGCTTGGGTCCCGCCAGCTGACTCATGGAGAGATAAATTTCCATGGTCTAGACTGCGCTCCCCCTCCCCTCATTTGTCCGCACAAATTCCAGAGAGCTGTAGGGCTGCGCGATATACCGATACCATATTTAAAACCGATATCCTGCACTGACGGTTTCATAACCGATTATAAAAAGTAAATATCGAAAAACCGAATATGAACATATTTTCGGTTTTTCGTATCAGGATTGGTAAAAATAAAAGATACTAACGAGTATGAAAATCGTAATGAATAATAATGGCCATACTTTCCATTAAGCTATGTTCGGGGCAACTAATAATTGAACGTGGCCCCAATTGCGCATATTGTGTAACTCCATGTAACTCGCTGTACACCGAGAGAAATCAAGCAGCGAATTAATTAAATAAATATCCACTCGTCTTTTCTCTGGTAGTCTCAGATAAATTTGCAATATAAAACACAATACTAATGTGGGAATTTGTCATTAAAATTTGTATCGGGGAAAACATTTCTAAACAACGGTATCCATTTTATTTACGTCACCGGCTAATTAACATAATGCAGTCGTCCCAACACTAAATCGCCCGAATGCATCAAAATCTCACCAATAAATATAATGCTGAATACATTTTGCTGATGAGGATATAATTTTAAATAAAATTATTACTCAAACCGGTTTTAAAACGTTATTTTCTATACACAATATCATATTAACTTATGAAATTCGCGATCGCAATATTACAGTTAATATTTTCTCCAAGGCATGATTTCGTCCTCGGGCCGAATTGTAAATGAAAGAAGAAAGGGAGATAATTACATCATAATTAATTACAATCGCGTGATTTACGTCTATTCGCAGCCTGTTTTGCTGATTTATGATTAATTTTGACAAAATAAACAATGTTTATTTAACTGTGCGTAATATTTAGATGGTCTAATTAATAATTTCACTCCCGCGATGATGGATATTATGAGGTATATTAAGCTTTAAAGGCGTAAAACGTTACGAATGTATCAGGGCGTGAAAATACGTTCTGTTTTCGTGCTAATTTTTATCATTTAAATTTTTTGTTTCATGTCCATAAAACCGATATTCGGTTAAGACCGATATGAAGTCATATCAAAACCGATATGGCTGTAAGCCAAACCACGCAGCCCTAGAGAGCTGTCAAAAGGGAGGCAACACCCACCAGACCCGTGTCAGCCCCAAGTCTCGGCTAGGGAAGTCCAGGAGAGTGCAAAGAAGCTACAACAACTTCTAATTTTGAAAAAAAATCAGTATTTTGATCAGATTTTCAAATTTTAATGAGTCTATTGTCTGTTGCAATGTATAATATAGTCTTGAACCAGACTTTTCACTTAACCAGACTGGGAATTTTGACAATTAATATTAGTCCCTTAAACTAAGAAAACACTCACCATTCTGAGTGCTTGGTCTTTCTTGATCATCGCAGGAGCTTTGCGCAATCCACGGTCGTTCACAGTCCATATGCATCAGCAGTGTCAATATCTGTGGAAGAACCCTACTATGTATGTGATAAGTGGTCGGACGTGGCTTAACTGAGATTCGACAAATTGGCGACGGCTACCAGATTAAGTGTGCTGGAGATATCGCGACGGTAGAAATCAGTAAATGATGACTCGGCATGCCATTGTGCTACAGACATCACCTCCTCTAAAGAGACACCCTTATAACGGGGCGACGAGGCTGCTCGTGCTCGGACTTGATGGGCGTTCACATGATCAATCTTCTTTCCTTTTGCTATTTTATGCGACATCTGAATAGCATTGACTATCCAACGAGAAATAATGTCTTTCGAGGGGCGAAGACGAGGAGCTTTGAGACATAACTACAGAGATTTTGTGTCATCTCTCCACTCCTCAGTATGTTTCTTATACATTTTCAGACATCTGACAGGACACCAAGCAGAAGAGCTTAGGTCATGCCTAACTAAACATGACAAATTGATCGGCTGTCCTGGATATTTAAGTGACTGATTCTTTGCCAGGAAACAAAGACGTGGTAATAGGCTTAAACCTTCACCCGTAACGACAAAACGGTCTTGTTCAGCAGAAAACGCATGAATTTTGCTTCTCCTCGCTGATGCTGCTGCGATCAAGAAAACTGACTTAATAGTCAATAGTTTAATATCTATAGATCTAATTGGTTCAAAGGAAGCATGCCCTAAAACCTGTAGAACAAGAGATAGATTCCATGCTGGAATAGCAATTGGGTGTCTACATTTTTTGTAGGTTGCAGATTACTCATTCCTTTAATAACTTCATTCAAGGAGTCGTTCTCCACTCCTACTAAGGCCAGACTGGGAACGACTGAACCTAATGCAGACTTATATGTTTATATAAGTTTATCAACCTCGTATAAATGACAGATAAAATCTGTTACATGTTGAACAGATGCAGAAAAGGGATTATTATCTCTTCTCTTGCACCATTCTGCAGATTTGTTGATTCTATAATTATATGTTCTGGTGGTTGACCCTCTTCTGGCTGAAGCGACAAATTTCTCTGCTTGCTCAGAAAAGCCACCCTCAATTGCTCGGTGCTTGATAACATCCATGCAGTCAATCGGTACATCTCCGGTCTGTAGTACATGGCAAATGCCCTCTCTTATCTTTGCCAGAAGTTTTGGGATGAGAATCGTTGGACGATACGCGTACGTGTACATTCCTTTTCAACTTATCGCCAGCATGTCTACTGCTAGAGTTAGTGGGTCCGGGATCGGTGACACATATGTGACCATCTTTGCGTTTTCTTTCATCACAAATAGATCCACATTTGGCTTGCCCAATGTTTGAATAGAACCTCCGCTGCCGACTGGTTGAGCTGCCATTCCGTCGGATGACAAACCATCCTTCGACTGAGAGCATCCGCTAGGATGTTCAATCTTCTTGGAATGTGTGCTGCCCGAAGAATAACATTCCTCTCTTGGCACCACAGCAGAAGGTTCCATATAATCATGCTCAACTCCGGTGATCTCGTCCCGCCCTGGCCGTTCAGATAAGACACCACTGTGGAGTTGTTTGTCCTTACTAGGACAAGCTTGTCTCGGATTAAGCTCTCAAATTTTCGAAGTGCTAATGCCACCGCTAATAATTCGAGAACCGTTATATGTTTCTGCGCATTCGTCTGATTCCATTCCCCTGACACTGCCAGATCCTCCACTCATGCTCCCCAACCCGTTGTCGATGCATCTGTGAGGATGGACATCTGCGGTTGAGGAGGTTGTAGAGGAACGCCTCACAGGCGATTCTGTTCTGATAACCAGCAATGAAGATGGAATATCAACGGTTCTTTTACTGGAATCCTCAGAGATAACGGATCCGTTCTCTGAGACCAGAACGACATCAAATACATCTGAATCGGTCTGTGCCTGAGTGCCGCATAAGGCACCATATTCTCTAGAGATACTAGCAAACCCAGTATTCTGAGAAATTGACGCGCCGTCAGATAGGCTCCTAGAGCAATTGACCCCAGAACTGCAAACTCTTGACTCTGCCGAAAAAGCTACCCCATCCCTGAGATTGAAAAGAATTCCACGATACACAAATTCCTGGGATGGAGTCAATTCTGATTTCTCTTGATTCACAATCCATCCTAGGTCCTTTAGTAAGGCCAGGACTACCTGAAGATTTTTGCGCAGTGACTGGATTCCCCACCTTCAGCAGCCAGTCGTCTATGTAAGTATGAACAGCTATGTTTCTCCTGAGAAGATAAGAAGTCGTGGCGAGAACCACTTTGGTGAAGGCCCTCGGGGCTGTGGTCAGACCGAACGGTAACGCATTGAACTCCCAGACATCGCAAAACGAAGGTATTTCTAAAAAGGAATTGACATTGGAATATGAAAATATGCATCCCTCAGATCTATCGATACTGCCAACATGCCTTTTCTCCGCCCTGTCATCACCGCTGCCATAGTCTCCATCTGAAATTTTTTAATTTGTTCAGCGGTCCAGAGAGGACTGATTGTGGACTAAATGAATCGCCTTCTTTCTCTGAAGATCTTTGAATATCTGAGCAAATGACACCTACATGATCGGATTCCTTTAGAACGGAAGTCCAGTCGGGAGACGAGGTTAACGGAACTAACGACTGATGGATGAGCGAGTCCGGTTCGTAGCCGTTTCTTAACCAATGACAGACTAAACAATCTTGCAGACCTGTTCCCATTGCCTTAAGAACAGCTGAAGTCTACCTCCGATGGTAGGAATCTGCACACAGCTTGTGGTGGATGTTGCGCGACAAGACGTTAATTCGCTTACGTGAAGATTCTCAACTCCCTGCATCCCTGGCGCCACCGGTTCCCGGTCTCGCCGGAAGCCCGTCAGGACCGCCCCACCCCCCTGGCCACCTCGCTGCTTCTTGGAGTATGATGGCCTGGAACAACCACCATGGCTTTCCTTAAGGTAGCCGCCGCGTCCCGAGCTGCCACCCTTCCTGTCATCTTCATACAGCCTCTTATTAGAGCGCTTGTATGAAGATGAACGGCCAGGTCCCTGAGAACCAGATGCCCGATGGGCATCATGGCCAGACAGACGGAAGGCCATCTCTGTCATTGTCTCTGCTGCTCCTGACAGTGCTGCTTATAGGACTGTTGCGGCTGAATCCTTTTAGTCGCCTTCCGACTTGCCGACAACATCGTGCTCTGCAACCATGGACGCAACCTTGGAGAGAGCTTGTCTTACCGAGCCGTCAAACAAACCCAGACCAATGAAGGGCGCAGAAGACAATACAGCCCTCATCTCTGGTTCTACACAATCAAGAACCATTCTCCTCAGCTCCGCCAATGATCTGGTGATCACCCTGGCAGGGGCAATCTTGGGATAAGCACATGGTGTCCCGGAAAAACTCTGAGAGCAGCCTCTGGCACTACCCACTTTCCGCCGCGCAGGTCAGCATCCCCTGCAGGATGGTACAGCCATGTGAGAGAGCAGCCATAGCCGCTCTCGCCGCGTCCTCAATAAGCGTTAGCTCATTGAATGTATCCTTGTTAGTTTGCGAAACCAAGGGTCGAGAACAACCCTTGGATTTCCCAGCTAACGGCCTATTCAGTGCTTCATGTTCCCCGACTGAAAGCTGAGGAACACGGGCATACTGATGGTAGGCCTGCTCCGGAAAACGTACCCTACCCCTTATCCCCTTAGGGGCCTTTGGTAGTGTGTACTGCGGCTGAACCAGATGGAACGCCGCTACTTCCAACATGTCGGAAGACTGAGTATCCAACGGAAGGATAGGCATGGCCAAAGAGCCACACGACAGTGCTAGCCGCATGCTCTGACATCCGCTCCATCGCCGATCCTTGGTCAGATGCCAACCTCCGAGATGGTCAGACATCCAGGCAAGAACCTGCACCCACTCAGCCTCGGTGCAGAACAATGATTTGTCCATTAAAGGACTACCATTTTCATCCTCCTTCTCACCCTTGGATGAGAAAGCCACCGACGATCCATGCGGAGAGCTCCGGACCAAACTTGAAACTTCCAATTCGAAGTGGGTCCATGGCTCGACTACTCGCGGTTCCAGTGTCTAGCGAATCGCCAGACACGGAATCACCACATTCCATCGACTCCAGTACGGTAGCCGGGACTACATCTGCTAAAATGGCAGGACATGTGACTCCGAGAGGAGCCGGCATACCTGCAACCACGATGCCGACGGGAGCCTTGGGTGTCTGGGCGGCCCAATTTAAGACAGCTCTGACGGCACTCCGGATAGAGCGAAATCTGGGTGGAAGATGCCCGACGGAATGTCACCCTCTCCGCCCGGCTGACATACGCGAACAAAACCTGGGTGAGACCCATGGGAAAGTCCTGAATCCGTCATCTGAGAAAGCTCTGGCATGCCAGAGTCTTCCATCAGAAGGATATCCTCTTCCTCCATCATCGACTCTTGAGCTAGCACGAGAGGAAGGTCAGGTGCATGTCCCTCCGCAGAACTGGCCGGACCACCGATTGGTTGTCCTGCACCAGACTGCATCGACGGGACCGTGGACTGGAATGACCCGAACATCACCTGAAATTGGGCCGCCCAGACACCCAAGGCTGAGTCCATCTGCTCATTCAGGTGCTCCTCCAGACCTTTAACGGACGCCTGATCCAACTTGGCCGCCTTATCCTTCGCGATCCTCTCAGCTTGCGCACGTTGATCACGATCAAACTCTGCCACTAAGTCCGATGACCATTTTACCAATACATCGCAAGGACTTCCGACCTTACACTTAGCACAGGCGACACAGTGATGCCCTGCAAACTTCTGCTTCATGAAACGATTACAGCGAGAGCATAAGGTATCTGACGGGGCCCTGCCCTGCTCCTTCACTGTCTGCGTACACAGAATAAGAATTAAAATGCTGTACATGGTAACATGAAGATGAGCAACATGCACAATGACTTGATTGCAATCATTAAATTACTTAGAAACATTAACTTTCTCTTAGATTAATGTTAATCAAGTTTTAGGCAGGAAATATTTGAAAATTTTTAAAGTGAAAAATTTTTATAAACTCAACTTGGAGATTAACTAACGTTAAAATAACCAATAAATTGAGACCGATCGCTACAAACACCCTTGACAATGAAGTGAGAGCTGATTATCTGCTCAAAACTGAGTGCATAGACACGCCAAGCCAAAACAAAATGTTAATCATGGGTGCCGCCATCTTGGCAACGGGCGCATCCATCTTGGAAGGAACCGAGTCGCAAGAGAAATTAACCGAGTACCCGGATAAGATAAAAAAGTTAACGGGTAATGGAGCGACTCCAACAATGGCTACCATTTTAAAACAATGTGCCAATTTAAGGAAAATTCAAACAGCAATTACGCCATGAATGTATAAATTCTAGATTGAAACAACCTGCCCCTGCAATGACATTCCTTTCCCTTCCATGATTGCGGCAACGAATCAAATAGAAACGGCTTAAATCCTCAGAAACTGTAAATTTTAGAGAGCAAAAAATGTGCGACTAGATTGGAGTGCAAAACAGACGAATCTGACTGTAGTTGGGAATTGACTCAGTACCTTGAGGCTATGGTAATTCCCGGACACAGTATGGGCAGGACCATGGAGAGTGCAGAGTTTTAATTGTTTATTTTGAGCTAGACTAGATAATAGACATTATCATAATAGTACATCTGGTAAGTATTATTCGAAGTAGAATCCCTTTTCCATTGGGTTTAAATCTGGACTTGTTGAATATTTTGAAAATAATTTGACTGACAGTTGTTGGTGGGCATTGTTTTCAATATATTTAGCATGTCCAGCGTTATTGCCCATTGAAATTATTGTCTGGTCACTTGAAACAGTCAGACATTTAATCACCGACTTCTCTCGCTCTGACATCTAACAAACAAATAATAATACTGATTGTGACATTACAATATCAGCTTGATAACCCACACTCCAAGCTCAGCTTGATAACCTACACTCCAAGCTCAGTTTGGTAACCCACACCCCAAGCTCAGTTTGATAACATATGCTCCAAGGTCACCTTGATAACCTACACTCCAAGCTCAGCTTGGTAACCCACGCTCCAAACTCAGATTGGTAACCTACACTCCAAACTCGGATTGGTAACCGACACTCCAAGCTCAGTGTGATAACCTACACTCCAGACTCAGCTACACTATGCCCGGCTCATTTCTAGCTACACTATACCCCACTCATTTCTAGCTACACTATACCCCACTCATTTCTAGCTACACTATACCCCACTCATTTCTAGCTACACTATACTCCGCTCATTTCTAGCTACACTATGCCCCGCTCATTTCTAGCTACACTATGCCTCACACATTTCTAGCTACACTATGCCCCGCTCATTTCTAGCTACACTATACTCCACTCATTTCTAGCTACACTATACTCCGCTCATTTCTAGCTACACTATGCCCCGCTCATTTCTAGCTACACTATACCTCACACATTTCTAGCTACACTATGCCCCGCTCATTTCTAGCTACACTATACCTCACACATTTCTAGCTACACTATGCCCCGCTCATTTCTAGCTACACTATACCCCGCTCATTTCTAGCTACACTATACCCCGCTCATTTCTAGCTACACTATGCCTCACTCATTTCTAGCTACACTATGCCCCGCTCATTTCTAGCTACACTATACCCCACTCATTTCTAGCTACCCTATGCCTCACACATTTCTAGCTACACTATACCCCGCTCATTTCTAGCTACACTATGCCTCACTCATTTCTAGCTACACTATGCCCCGCTCATTTCTAGCTACACTATGCCCCACTCATTTCTAGCTACCCTATGCCTCACACATTTCTAGCTACACTATGCCCCACTCATTTCTAGCTACACTATGCCCCGCTCATTTCTAGCTACACTATGCCCCGCTCATTTCTAGCTACACTATACCTCACACATTTCTAGCTACACTATACCCCACTCATTTCTAGCTACACTATACTCCGCTCATTTCTAGCTACACTATGCCCCGCTCATTTCTAGCTACACTATGCCCCACTCATTTCTAGCTACACTATGCCCCGCTCATTTCTAGCTACACTATACCTCACACATTTCTAGCTACACTATACCCCACTCATTTCTAGCTACACTATACTCCGCTCATTTCTAGCTACACTATACCCCGCTCATTTCTAGCTACCCTATGCCTCACACATTTCTAGCTACACTATACCCCACTCATTTCTAGCTACACTATGCCCCACTCATTTCTAGCTACACTATACCCCACTCATTTCTAGCTACACTATGCCCCGCTCATTTCTAGCTACACTATGCCCCGCTCATTTCTAGCTACACTATACCTCACACATTTCTAGCTACACTATACTCCGCTCATTTCTAGCTACACTATACCCCGCTCATTTCTAGCTACACTATACCCCGCTCATTTCTAGCTACACTATACTCCGCTCATTTCTAGCTACACTATACCCCGCTCATTTCTAGCTACCCTATGCCTCACACATTTCTAGCTACACTATACCCCACTCATTTCTAGCTACACTATACCCCACTCATTTCTAGCTACACTATACCCCACTCATTTCTAGCTACACTATACTCCGCTCATTTCTAGCTACACTATGCCCCGCTCATTTCTAGCTACACTATGCCCCGCTCATTTCTAGCTACACTATGCCCCACTCATTTCTAGCTACACTATACCCCGCTCATTTCTAGCTACCCTATGCCTCACACATTTCTAGCTACACTATACCCCACTCATTTCTAGCTACACTATACCCCACTCATTTCTAGCTACACTATACCCCACTCATTTCTAGCTACACTATACCCCACTCATTTCTAGCTACCCTATGCCTCACACATTTCTAGCTACACTATACCCCGCTCATTTCTAGCTACCCTATGCCTCACACATTTCTAGCTACACTATACCCCACTCATTTCTAGCTACACTATACCCCACTCATTTCTAGCTACACTATACCCCACTCATTTCTAGCTACACTATACTCCGCTCATTTCTAGCTACACTATGCCCCGCTCATTTCTAGCTACACTATGCCCCGCTCATTTCTAGCTACACTATGCCCCGCTCATTTCTAGCTACACTATACCCCGCTCATTTCTAGCTACACTATGGCCCTGCTCATTTCTAGCTACACTATGCCCCGCTCATTTCTAGCTACACTATACCCCGCTCATTTCTAGCTACCCTATGCCTCACACATTTCTAGCTACACTATACCTCGCTCATTTCTAGCTACCCTATGCCTCACACATTTCTAGCTACACTATACCCCGCTCATTTCTAGCTACACTATGCCTCGCACATTTCTAGCTACACTATACCTCGCTCATTTCTAGCTACACTATGCCCCGCTCATTTCTAGCTACACTATGCCTCGCTCATTTCTAGCTACACTATGCCCCACTCATTTCTAGCTACACTATGCCCCGCTCATTTCTAGCTACACTATACCTCGCTCATTTCTAGCTACACTATGCCCCGCTCATTTCTAGCTACACTATGCCTCGCTCATTTCTAGCTACACTATACCTCGCTCATTTCTAGCTACACTATGCCTCGCTCATTTCTAGCTACACTATGCACCGCTCATTTCTAGCTACACTATACCTCGCTCATTTCTAGCTACACTATGCCCCGCTCATTTCTAGCTACACTATGCCTCGCTCATTTCTAGCTACACTATGCCCCACTCATTTCTAGCTACACTATGCCTCGCTCATTTCTAGCTACACTATGCCCCGCTCATTTCTAGCTACACTATGCCTCGCACATTTCTAGCTACACTATGCCCCTCAATTCTAGCTACACTATGCCCTGCTCATTTATAACCACACTATGCCCCGCTCATTTCTAGCTATAGTATGCCCAGCTCATTTCTAGCTACACTATGCCCCGCTCATTTCTATCTACACTATGCCACACTCTAAGAAAATTTATCAAATTTCTTTTTCACGAGTGAGATGACATACTTACCTCCCTAACACTCTTGATATACTAGTATATCGGCTCTAAATTCAATAATATTCAGAATTATAAAAAGTTAGGTGCCTAATTGGCAGGTGGATGTACACAGTCATGCACATGACAGACCACACCCACTGCGCATACTGGTACTTCCGTTACTAAATATTGGCTGACATAGAAGCAACTATTAAAAAAACCAAAGGACCAGGCCTCCGTGGGGTGGAGAGGCCGGGATCCTGTTAAGGAGGTAAGTATGTCATCTCACTCGTGAAAAAGAAATTTGATAACTTTTCTTATTTCACATCATGAGAACATACTTACCTCCCTAACACTCTTGATAAAAACCAGAATTTGAAAGTAAATTTGGTGGGAGGGAGGCAAGATCCTGAAAACCAGCACACCCTCGAAGAGACTAGGTAGGCTCTTTGAATTTTCAAGAGATTTAAAACATCTGAAATTGTGACTGAAACACAACCAGGAATAGAATTTTGCATCGGATAATCGACTGATGAAGAGAGATTGATCAAAAGGCAAATGCGCTCCCCCCCCCCCCTCTTTCTGAGGAAGGTTAGGAAAAAACGCTGCTCTAAATGACTAGCACGTTCTCTAATACTTAATGAAAGTATTACTAGACATTGGAAGAAAGAAGAATTGCTTCAATTTCAAAACTCTCTGAAAGAACCACAATTAAGAGACATTAACCATGACCATATTAAATTTTAAAATGACACCATCACCAAGACAAAAAACAAAAATGATCATATATACTGACCTCTGATGTGTTGGACGCAGTACTCATCTCTTCCCCCACTGGATGAAGAGAATTGTACCAGCTAATAGTAGGGATACCCTACCAACAAATGTGATATTTGTAAATACAATGTAGCAGAGGAAACTAATTACAAACATAAACCGCTACATTAATATTTTATTTTCTGAGGACTGAGACGGCGAGTGGGTTAGAAGTGTCACGAAGGTAATGGTCGGTAAAACTTGAATCACAGTGCCACTGGGCTACTGACATAATGTCTTCAATAGAAAGACCATTAAATAATGCTGTGGAAGGTACCACACCACGAACACTATGAGCCTTGGCTCTATCTACTTGGATTCCAGTGGCTGTCTTATGACACAATTGAATACATTCTACTATCCATCTGGAAATAGTGTCTCTTGACGCCCTACCATGGGGTTCAATATATGACAACCATAGGGAACATGGGTCCGTCCGCCAAACCTGAGTTCTTCTCTTGTACTCATTTAAAGCACAGACAGGACACTATACTTTAGCACCAGGATCATATCTGGTTAAGGCAGGTAAAATAATAGGTTTCTTAAAGAAGCTTGATTGCGCTTGTTTGTCCTGACGCGAACTTGTGTGCATGTTTGAGTCTGGATACCAATACACAGTTTGTGTCTTCCTTTTATACTCTCCAGATGCGGCTACACGGGTGTGTGTGACCGGATTTGATTTTTGTAGCCGGATTAGACATTTGGTAGCCGGATTTATGGGTTGTGTAGCTGGTTGATCAAGTTATGTAGCCGGGATTAGGTCATCCCGTAGCCAGATTGGCTTGATATGTAGCCGGTAGAGGTAGCTACTGTAGCCGGATTGGGTTGAAACTTGAAAGGTGTAGCCGGATTCGTTTTGTGATGTAACCGGAAGGGGTAGCTACCGTAGCCGGTTTGGTTTGAATTTTAAGACAGTGTAGCTGGTTTTGTTTTGAGATGTAGCCGGTTGCAGCCGCGTTTGTGCAACCATGATCAGAAAATATTTTGGGTTTATAGTTTTCTGTTCAAAAGGCCACTTGCGGGTAGCCATTATGTCTATTAGGGTTATTTTTATAAATTTGGTTTAAATCTATAGTCATCGTAGTCATAGTCTAAAGGAGAAGTATAATTGGAGTAGAATTGGCAACTGAATACTGGTTGAAGTATTCGTTCCAGTGAGATCCTGACTCATAGCGTTTCGTACCAAGTTTGGTTATACTCATCAGAGGAGACATAATATATAAGTGATATATCTTATCATCCATATTTTTGGATGGTTAATTTAGTAAAAAAAAAGGTGTAAAAAGTTATTTTCTTACCTTTAGTCCAATTCATTAAGAATGCGGAGCAAGTTATCCACAGACAAGGCGTCCTCTTCTTGGTCATCCTCTTCCGTGGGAAATAGATAATCAAGCTCTTCGTTGTTGTTGGATAAAGGGAGGAAGGGGTCTTCTAAGGAGATGGTTTCCTGGTCAGTTTGAAGGTTCTCTTCTAGTGTTGGTCCTGTGACCCCACTGTCAGGACTGTTGTACCCTGGATCAAAAACCTCAGGTGGTGTGGCGCCGCTAATTAAATCCGAGTTTGGAGTCTCTACAGCTTGATAGTGGTGAAGAGTAGCAGGCGGGTTTTCTAAATCCAAAATATCGATAGGTTGAATGTTGTTATCTAAGGCTGGAGATCTTGCAGGAGATGAACGCGGTCCTGATGAGCGGTGCAGGCTCATGGCAACGGTTAGATACATTCCGCCGTCTGATGATACTGAATTAGTCAAATAATGGCAAGACATTCTGACCAAACACAGTCTCCAACTGACGTCTGATCTACATTCACTACTCAGAAACAGAGCTGACCGCCTCTCAGAACTGGTTAGACGACACAAAGCGGGTTTCAGGGCAGCCACAGAAAACGAAGCAGTTTTTCTAGAAGGCCAGAAAGCAGTCAGAGCTACGGTACTGAAAACACGGGAACGGTCAACCAGTCCACCCAAGCAGGTATGGGCAAGAGAAAAGGACAGGCGCAGACCTCCTCCAGGACCAGGCAACCGCAACACGATACGGGAACCAGGCCAGAGACGCCCACCACTCAGGAGACCACAGGGCAAACAAGACAGGCGCCCCTACAAGAAAGACATACTGGCTCAAGTCCTCCAAATACTCAAGACTTGCATAAATGTAAACACTATCACTTATGTAGGCACAGCCTATAACTGCTGTAACTTTAATATTTTTCTAAATTATAAAAATTAATTTTCCAGTCAACAAATACCTTTTGTTGTCAATTTACATGTATCATCAAAACCCATCTCCAAGGAGATACGAGACGTCCTAGATCTAGGACTGGGCTTCAGTCCTAATGTTATCGAGCCCAACCTGGGCCAACTTCATAAAGATCTAAATAGATTCTTTAGATTGAGATCAAATCTACATTTCCAGTTCCCACCCACCTACTGGGAAAACAGAAACATATCCACATCTGATACATCCATTACCCCAACCAATAATCCTACCAATAATTTTATGGACAAACTATCACATAAATTCAAACCAGCCAGCACCTGGACACCAAACCCAGGTAATGACGCCACACCAGATGCGTTCATCAGATCCGTCAAACATGACATCAACAAAAAAGCCCACCGAAGGTATAATAATGGGAATCTTTCTAACACACAGAGAAAGATTATCAATCAGCTAAAATATGACAAAACTATTGTCATCAAGAAAGCTGATAAAGGCCAGGCTACTGTTATCCAAGACACGGAAACATACAAAAAGGAAGCACTCCGACAACTTAGTGACCCACTACTATACCAAACAAACCACAGATCTCACCACGTACCACACAGAGAAGGTAGAAACCGCCATCACGGACATGATTCTCAGTGGTGAAATCACAAGAGACATAGCTAACGGTCTCAGAACCGACAACCCACGAACAGCCAGGTTTTAACTACTTCCTAAAATACATAAAAAAATGAATGGCCTACTCACCCCAGGAAGACCAATTATCAGTGGCAATGGAAGCCCTACTGAACTCATCAGTAGCTTTGTCGATGAACATATTAAAATTCATCTTCATAAAATTAAATCATACATCCAGGACACCACTGACTTCATAAACAAACTAGAAACTTTCGGCGCCATCGCGCCACATGCCATTCTAGTTACTATGGATGTCACATCACTATACACCAACATCCCTCACAATGAGGGTCTTAGAGCTGTATCCCAACAATTGAGAATACATGGCTGTCCAGGCACGCTAACACCACGCAGATTGTTAACATTGCTCAAACTAGTGCTCACATGCAACAACTTCGAGTTCAATGACGAACATTATCTCCAAATTGGCGGTACAGCTATGGGCACAAAACTAGCACCCAGCTATGCCATTATTTTTATGGCCCAACTCGAAGAAAAAATTCTCAGGACAGCTGAAATACAGCCAGCCCTATACCATCGCTATATTGATGATATTTTCAGAATGTGGACCAAAGGTTCCGATTCACTAGCAAAATTCATAACACATGAACAACGTACACCCCACGATCAAATTCACAGTAGAACAATCCACAGAATCCATCAATTTCTTTGATACAAAAGTGTTTATCCTCCCAAATAGACACTTAGGCTTCGACCTCTATACCAAACCAACAGATACACACGGGTATCTACACTTCTCATCGGCTCACCCAAACTCTTCCAAACAAGCAAGCCCATACGGACAATTTTAGAGACTATGGAGGATTTGCAGTAGAGAAACAGATTTTCTCAAAAATGCCCATGAAATGGTACACCACTATGCTATCAGAGGATACCCAACAGATACCCTCATCACCAGCTTGCACAGAGCAATGCAACTAAACCGCACAGACCCACTTCTGCCAAAACCAACCAAGGAAATCAACACTCGGATACCATGTATCACTGATTTCCACCAACACAGCAAATTAGCCCAAAAAATAAATCATTAAACGCCATTGGCCAACACTACAGTTCAGTCCAAAATGTCGGCAACATTCACAGAGACACCTATCTTCAGCCACAGACGCAATCCGTCCTTCAAGGACACATTGGTCACTGCTAAATTCAGACCCACGGAAATTTGGACAAAAAGGGAAAAGCATAGCGAACCCCATACATCCATGCGCCAAAAATAACTGCTTATTTTGCAAAAACATGAATAGCACAAAAGGTTTCAAAAGCTCACACAGTGGGCTAAAATACTTCATCAAAACAAAAACATTCTGTCACACAATGAATGTTACATGTATCTACCTACTTACCTGTAACCAATGCCTTAAACAATATGTAGGTGAAACTAAACGGGAATTCCAGGTTCGCATCAAAGAACATATGAGGGACATTAAAAACAACAAAGACACACCTGTAACACAACACTTTAATCTCCCTAACCACGGACCCACAGATGTCAACCACAGAATCATCGAAGTGTTATGTCATGATCCCGAGAGCACGGAAGCCACAGCTTTCCGCAAGGACTGTCAAAAATTCTGGATCCATCAACTCCATTGTATGGACCCAATCGGCATCAATCACGCTGATTGGTAACCATCATCTACCTTTGGTAGTAAAACATATAAAATAATAGGTTTACCAGGATATTTTAAAGATTGATTCTTAGCCAAGAAATTCAATCTTGGTAGAAGCTTAAGGCATTCACCTGTAACTATATAACGGTCAGGCTCAGCAGACAAGGCATGAATTTCACTCCTGCGTCTGGCTGATGCTGCCGCAACTAAAAATACAGTTTTAAGTGTCAATAATTTTACAAATATAGCACTAAGTGGTTCAAAAGGTTTATCACTCAAAACCAGCAAGACCAGAGAAAGACTCCATGATGATATCAGTGGAGGATTTCTTGGTCTGAGATTGCCCATACCTTTAATAAGAGTATTTAAAACACTTACTTCATCACTTCCCCTCTTTGCCAAGCAAGGGGTAACAGTCATTAATGCTGATTTATATCCAGCAATAGAATTAGGCTTAAGACTATAGGCATCATACAGGTGACAGAGAAAATCAGCTACTACCTGAATAGATGCTTCCATCGGATTGATACATCTCTTTGAGCACCATTCTGCAAATCTGTTGATTTTATAATTATAAGCTCTGGAGGTTGACCCCCTTCTGGCTCTGGCCATGGAATTGGCTGCTTGCTCAGAAAAGCCCTCCTTAATCACCGATCTTTTTTACAACATCCATGCAGTCAATTGAAACATTGACGGATTGTTGTGAAGGGTCTTGCCCTGGAAGATAATATTGTCCATCAGAGGCAGAGGAACCGGATTGCAAACCAGAAGGTCCAGCAGATCCGTAAACCATGATCGGCTTGGCCAATTCGGGGCGATCAGAAGCACTTGGCATTCCTCTTGTTTGATCTTTTGAAGAATCCTTGGAATCAGGATTGTTGGAGGTTATGCGTATGCATACATTCCCTTCCAACTGATAGCTAGCACATCTATTGCGATAGCGCTTGGATCTGGAATCGGAGAAACGTATGTCGTCATCTTCGCATTCGTCTTCATTGCGAACAAATCTATGTTGGGCTTTCCCTAATGATTCCCTGGTGACCCGCCACACATTGATTTAGTTGCCATTCCGTAGGCAGAATGCTCATCCTTCGGCTCAATAAGTCTGCTAACAGATTCAGCCTTCCCGGAATATGAACTGCTTTCAAGGTGATCATATGATCCATGCACCAGCAAAGCAGCTTCCATGTCATCATACAGAGACTGGGTGACTTCGTTCCGCCCTGGCGGTTTATGTAACTCACTACTGTAGAGTTGTCTGAACGTATCATCACAAATTTTCCCTCCACTTCTTTTAAGAAGTGTTCCAGGCCTAGAATTACAGCCCGCAATTCTAGCATGTTGATATGTTCCTTTGACTGTTCCAGATTCCAAAGCCCTGATATAGTGGCTTCTTCCAGGCAAGCTCCCCATCCCTCCATCGATGCATCCGTAAACATCGTTACTTGAGGGTGGGGAGGGGTCAGCATGACCCTCGCCAGGAGATTTCCTCTCTCGATCCACCAATGAAGGTGATGAATGAGAGGGTCCAACACTTGAATGCGCGAATCTAGTGATCCTGAACTCTGCGTCCACTGAGCCATGTGAAACAATTGAATCGGCCGCCTGAGGAATGACTGGTTCCATTGAAACCATCAGACCTAACATTCTCAGATAGACTCGTGCTAGAATATAACGACTGTTGCAAACCAACTATTTGCATGAGAGGAGATTTTCCACTCTCCTGGGATGGATAAACATATCCTATCTCCAGATCGAAGAACATACCCAGGTAAACAAACTTCTGGGATGGAGTCAGCTCTGATTCCTGAAAGTTGATTATCCAGCCTAAATCTGTGAGAGTTTTCAAAACTATCTCCAGATTTGCTGTCAAACTTTCTGGGTTGTGTGTTTTCAGCAACCAGTCGTCTATGTAAGTGTGAACAGCTACATGTATATTTCACCTGCGGAGGTATGCCGTGATAGCAAGTACCACTCGAGTGACCCTTGGAGCCGTCGAGATGCCAAATGGAAGAACCTTGAATTCCCATTGGCGTCCCTGAAAAGCAAATCTCAGGAACCGACGAAAACTCCTTGCAATTGGAATGTGGAAATAAGCATACTTGAGATCTATAGATGCTGTCCACATCCCCTTCTCTAACCCCGACAACACCGATCTTACTGTTTCCATTTTGAAACTCTGTGTGTCGATAAACTTGTTTAGAGGTTTGATGTTGAGAATTGGTCTCCACCCCCCCCCCCCAGGTGTTCTTTGCCACAAGAAACACAGTTGAATAGAAGCCTGGGCAATCTTGCGCCGGTTGAATTGCTTCCTTTAGAATTAGAGATTCTATCTCCTCTTCTATGCACAACCGCTTGTCTGGATCTCTTGGAATTTGAGTCCAGACCGGTACCAGAGACAGATGCAACGGCGGACCTCTTATCCATTCTGGACTGTATCCGTGCGAAAGCCATTGCAAGACTAAGCGGTCCTGAATTAACCGCTCCCACTTCTGAATGTGGCAAGTCAAACGACCTCCCACGGAAAATTTTTAGCCCATCAGGCCCGGTTACCACATGCCGCTCCTCGCATGCCGTGACCAGCGCCACGTGCACCATGGTGCACGGACTCATGGTGCACGGACTGCTGTCTGTCTGCGCTTGAGGCGCTGGCTGACGTACAACAGCACGCTGCTTCTGGCGTGGCCGACGCGGTCTCAACACGAACGTGTTCTCTGCGCAGCACTTCAAACTGTGCGCGCAGCGCCCTCTGGTTGCTCATTAAAGTCACTGTCTCTTGGAGGTGCCGACAACCTTCACCTCCAAAAAGACCAGGGCCGCCATCAGCGCTTGCAACAAGCGCGACTTGAGCTCCTGAGACAGGCACAAATTGTCCAAAGCAAGTGCGCCTCGTTCTCAGTGACTGACTTAGTCAGACAGTCCAACGCCAGGTTGATGCCATCCTGGATGGCTCTCTGGACTGTCACAGGGCTAGGTTGTTGCTGCACCGAGGCTGCTACTACCCCAGATAGCAGCTGAGAGACATGCGACAGCGCACTAATCGCCGCTCGTGAAGTCTCCTCGGTGTCGCGCAAAGCGGCATTAGCCGAGCGCATAGCGTGCGTGCACAACTCTCCCATGTCAGCATGGGAACCCGGCCGCGTATTTTCCCCCAGAGCGGGGCGGTTGTCCGCGCTCGGTCTGGGCGCTAGGCCATATCGAGCATACCGACTAGCAGTAACCCGACATCGCCTAGCAACCTCGCGGGGGGGGGGGGGCTTCGCGAGGCGACCTTTCGGTCTGATCGACTCCTCTGCTGCAGAGAACATACCTAAGATATGTTCAGCATACGGCAGAGACAGAGCCATGTTGGCCAACGGCTTTGCCTGTAACCATGCCCGAGGGTTACCGGCAGCCGTCTCATCCACGGAGAACTCTGGTCTGACAGCGAGGAGCCATGCACATGCTTCTGACCAGTCTTCATCCGTGGCTACTTGCGAATTGCCAACGAGCAGCGGGCCCTTGTCATCTTCAATGGCATTCACAGGCTGAATCATGAAACCTGCTCCCGAGGGAACAGTGCCATAGGCAGTGTTGCCCACAACATATGATTTTTCCGGGTCCCAAGGACCCCACACTCTCAGATTTGGGGGTCCCACTGTAAAATCGGGGGGTCCCATGGGGTCCTCATCTGAAATATGGGGGTCCCATGATTTTTTCTTAAAATAAACACAACACATTGATCTAATTATAAAGCACTTTATTAAACTTGTTGAAAGCACTAGTTATGACATTGTGTAAATACTGTCAATGTATATAGAGAATACTACCTATGCAGTGGTAAATTTTCAAAAATATGTATTCTGTGATCTACAATGGTGGCTAAAATTGATCTATTGAAATGGCCCTTGTATATTTAACTAATAACATTTGAACTGCATGTCAATAAACAATAACTTAAAGCACTGTACTTGTTTGCTGTCTGATAAACCAACCAACCTACATTGACACCCTTGTATGATTAACATTCCCAAAGACCACTACATTAGTAATTACAAATGTAGCAAAGACCACTGCATTAGTTTTTCTATTAAACCCTGACTTGACTTTAGACGAATTGAAAAATTACGAGCCCTGGGACGAGTTTGCTCAAGGACGACTTGACCTTCTTCGATATAATGCGCGCATATCTTTTATAATGTAACTGGAATGACTAAATATAGTGGAATACATAAGCTAAAATCAGACAAAAATTATTTATCAAAAATAATCTGTATAAATCAGATTAAACTGCGTAATTATTGAAAATATATCAGCCAATAACCGGATATCTCTAATTCATAGGGAGGAACTATGTAACGAGACTGCTGATTGGTTGAAGCATAGATAACGCATTAGCGTGTATCCAATAAGGACACTTGTATCTGGGAGCTTTGAACTGTACGCTGTTTGGAAAAGAATCAATATTTTAACGTATGCCTACCTGGAGATCGACGATATCGTTGAACATCGCTGCTGGGATGAGCTTTTTAGTTGAGAAATTGGGAACACCTAACGATCGAGTATTGTTAAACATTATAAACACTAATCCGTCAGTCAATCAATCAGCCGCTATTACTAAATAAAAGCCAGCGTATAGCGCGTATTGATACAGTTATTCAAACAGCAATACAAAGACACCGCCGCTAATCCGTCAAATGTAAAAGATATCACAATATCTTCCATATATTCCTTCATCCATTTAGATATTTTGATAAGTAGAAAAAATATTTTGCCTGTAAGTCGTGCTTTAGGCAAGTATGCATGTGCAAATTAATTTCAAAATATTCAGCATATTAGTGATAACAACTTTGTGATCTGTCCAATGTTCTGAGCTGTGAAAGGGTTACGACGCCCAGACATGTTTGTATACGCTTGATCAGTTGTATTGGATTTCTCAAGCGTTGAGTTCCTCTAGAGGGAAATTCCGCTGTTACCCAATCAAATACGTCACACTGACGTTTAGCACAACAGACAGAAACATGGCGGGTATTTTTGCAATTTGTAGGCCAAACAAGGCGACTGACATCGGACGTGTAAACTCATTATTTATAAAAATTAGATCAAATGGAATACTAAGGATGATCTGGGGATTGTGTTTACAATTACTTTTGGCGGTTGAATCTAATTTATGGGCATTAACAACTGAGTTGTGCAAGAAAACATACAACAAATCATAGTCTTAAACAACGCAGTGAGTTCGTTTTTATTGAACACAATACATTAGGTATATTTTTTAAAGTAAAAACATGCACAAATAAATGTACACACACGATAATATAATCGATAATTAAGCGCACGCAAAGTTACCAGTTTCCGTTACACTTGTTCACTGCGTCCCTCGTGTGTCCTCGGGGACGCAGAGGGTTAATTTTTATGCGTCCCTCTGCCATTCTTATGCGTATATACGCGCAAAAGGACGCATAAGGGCAACTCTGGCCATAGGTGCGGGCGACCACGCTCCCCATGAGAGGAGTGTAGACGCTCACATCCATGTCTTCATGCTCATCCTGTGGGCCGAGCAGGTAGTCTTCATCATCTTTCTGGTCAGGAAAGTTAGACTCTGGATTAGTAAGGAAAACTAACCCAGACTGATCAGGAGAATGCTCGAAAGCCGATGATGAGGTTACTCCGCGAGTAATCGTGGTCAGGCCCTCTGGTCGGGTCCCGCCTGATGCTGCTCACGCCGCTGGAACACCAGGCGATGCGAACATCAAGCCTGGGTCCAAGACGGCCACCCCTGGATCACTAAACACTTTGTCCGAGCTAGTAGGGCATGATCCAGGGATGGGGGCTACCTGCACTGAGGTTGATGTGCAGGAATTTGAAACACCTGTGCCCGGAAACATGCCGCGAAGCATGTCAGGCATCAGATCTTTCAAAGTCCTGCACATCTCACTCACCAACTCAACCTTGAAGGCCTCGAGCTCACCTTTCTCAGAGGCCTTCTTCTTACCCTCCTTCTTAGTCTTCTTGCCCTCCTCACCCATCAGCTTAGCCTGGGAACATAATTCAGAGGTTAGATCCCCCACCCCCCTCATTTGTTGGACAGCCTACAAACTGAGAAAAGATGGCAAGGGGGGTGGGGGAAGAATCTAGCCTTCATAGGCTTAAGACAGGATGAACATGACTTCTGAAAGGGAATGGATACGAAGACAATGAGTATGATAGTTTGCAAAACCTTGTTAATAGACTATTAGTACAAACAAGAACAAACACGAGAAGACATCCACCTTTTTTATACAGACAAGCCTGACGGGACAGATGACTTTTCTAGTTAATAATAACCAATCACAACCACGATCCCAAATTAAGAAAGCGAGAGAAAGGAGTAATGACTAACTAGATATCTCTCCACCTTCATAATAAAGGGTGATAAAACATCAAGGACTTTCTCTAAACTAGGATTATGACATCAAGAAAGAGAAAAAACTCAATGCACCAGCTCCTTCAAGGAGAGGGGACATCAGAAACGAATGCAAGAAACATCTAGAGACTAGACAGTCATTACTCCCGAATAATATACTTTATATTAAATATATATATATATTCGAGAACCCATGCACATACAATAACAAATGGCAGCAGAAATTTGTGAATATTTCCACATAATTAACTGCCATAACTAATAAACTCCCTTAGCCTGAGTACAGGCAAACCATCCTCTTGTGCAGGAGAGCACGTCCATCCATCCGCCAAGACTCCTCTTCCACAAGAACTGATGAGGGGGATGGGACAAAAGGAAGGAGATATTTCTTTTATTAATTTAATATATCTCCAACCCGTAGACATATCATAATGATAAGTAAAAAAAGAGACGTGAACAACCTTCGAGAGAAGAACAGGAACCCTTACACATACATAAGTCGAACCTGTGAACACAAAGCACAAGAGATTAATAGCCCTAGGTGCTGGGAAAAAATTTAACAAGGATTCCCAGCGCCTGAAAACGCGGTACCGCCGAAACGGTCGCGACGAAAACCGTTAACAAATAAAAGTTACAAGTCTTAAATAAATATATGGAACAATATTACCTTAGCAGATGAAGAGGAGGACTCCTCTAACACTTTTCCATCAGCCATTATGGAACCAGATGATAAATAATAGCGAAAAATTCTCAATAGAGTGCGTGTTAAAGTATTCCACAAGTTGATTTCAGCCAATATATTAGAAAACAGAAGTACCAGTATGCGCATGCGCAGTGGGTGGGGTCTGTCATGTGCATGACTGTGTACATCCACCTGCCCATTAGGGGCACCTAACTTTTTTTAATTCTGAATATTATTGAATTTAGAGCCCATATACTAGTATATCGAGAGTGTTAGGGAGGTAAGTATGTGTTCTCATGATGTGATAATTTCTAGCTACACTATGCGCTGTTCATTTCTAGTTACATGTAAGCTCTGCCAATGCTATGCATGTGTGGTGGGATCAATTTATATACTTTGAATCCTGAATTCTCAGAATCCCATTTTTCAAGGTAACTACTGTATATAGGTAAGCTGTTGTATCTCTTGATGTTAATTTGACTGGTCGCCCAGTCAAATTAGTTTCAAGCCATTCGAATTAATTTTTATTAATTAATAAATCCATCAAAGACATACAATTTGTACATCTGACAGACATTTACAGCTACATGACTGAGGATTCGCCGCCAATTACATTATGATTGTAACGTAATGGACCTTTCCGGTTTTAGCTACGTATGCACCGCCCATCTCTAGCTAAGTTCCACCCACACCTTGCTCGTGTTGGGATCGATCGATCTCTGAACACCATGACTATCAATTTCCAAAAAACTACATATTTAAGCTGTTGAATATTTTGAAGCCAATTTGGCTGGGTGCTGTTGCTGCCTAAGGCAGCAACAGCGCCCAGTCAAATTAGTTTCAAAATATTCAACAGCATGTTTATTAAATAGCAAACAATTACAAAGACATACAATGTGTCTGAGTATTTGCGATTTCGTGACGGTCTATATGGAACCCTTTGTGACGAAATGATTGTGATGTCATCATACACGCGCTGAGCTGATTATGACATCATACGAGGTCAGATGATGGATGGATACTCTGGAAAGGTAATTGATTATGAAGCCATATTTACTTGAGTGACAGTTTGGATTAATTTATTAGAGATAAAGGACAAAGATAATGCATCACCTTACCTCATTTGTAAACATAGCACAGAAATAATCACTACTAGCGGCGAGGACAATCCTATGAGCGGGGAAGTCGTGCTCCTGGACCCGTAGCGTGACATCACAGAGCGTGTTACTTTTACGCAGCGTATTCATCGTGGCGAGCACACACTTAGCGTGGTCTTCCGTGAATATCTGATTAATTTCTTCCATCATGAGGCTGAGACACGATCTTCTACTAAGCACCAGCTAGGATGATACATCCATACATCTTTAAATCAATGAGGTATACCTGTAGAATACATGGATTATCTGTAAATGTATGCAGACACTTGACTACATTCAGTAAACAAGAGGCGCAAGGGCTTGTGACACTCAACTGTACCATTAGCATGGATCATTTTCGGAAAATCCAAGTTGACCACCAAAGATAATGCCCAATCAATATTCTCATTTAATATGTTGAAGCCTACCGCCATAGGATCATTCAACTAAAGCTTAGTTGGAATCGGGACACTAAATAAGGAGTACTTAGCGTTTTAAATAGTTTTGAAATTTTTTCAGAAAACCCTCGATATCCGTCAAAAAATTTATAATGGTCATATTCCCTGTCAATTCAATAAGTCGTCCCCACCTGACCATCTCAGAATATCATATTTTGTCACCAGCTTCCTTGATGTATCTTAGGAAAAAATGTAAAGTTTTAGCTTTCGGTTGTACATAGTTTTCAACACATCGTTATTTGACCACCATAGGTCATGTTAAAGACGTGTTTTAGGATGTTTAAGCGGGGCAGAGGCTTATACAATTTTAAACTATGGCCTCTGGTTATACATGTACAAATGTAGATGCTTGTCTTAGTTCTAAGAAGTTAAGTTTTCTAAACCCCATTTCATAATTTAGGTTTACCAATCCTGGGACAGTTTTGGATGCTCTGCGCTGGACAATTTCTAATAAATCTATATGCTTTTTAAGATATGGACTCCAAACCGGGTTAGTGAATTCGAGATATGATCTTACCAGTGATGTGTAAAGAGTTTTGAATGTTTTTATATAGATCTAGAAATACAAACGTTCGTCTTATAACCCCCATTATGGAATTTGCTTTATTTATTATCATCATCATCGTTTTACGAGGCATTGCTTGCTATTGCTTCAGTGTTTTTGTTGTAGTATGGCTTGCTCAGTCCAATTCAAAAGTTCTTTCCTTGATATCTAGTTTGTTCTTGAATGATTTGACTGTTGTTGATTAATTAAGTCTCCTCGAAACCATTAGATTTAAGAGTTTAACTCTTACCACTCCAATGTCAATAGTCTATCTTTTGCTGTGTAAATAACAGAGAAGCTGGTGTACATTTCTCAACACTTTGGTTGATGATGTTGATGTCTATGACAGCAACATCTTCTACCCAATTTAGCGAAAAATGAACACCAGATCATCTTTTAATTTAAAATGAAAATTTAAAATCTTGACATGGGAGCGGCAAGGCCTAACATCGATTTGTGGAAACGCTGTGGTGCAGATGGGTGTTATCCGCGTCAGCTGTGGTGTGCCGCCACACTCATGGTTACACCCTGCTGCTCCTAGCATTTGTTTGCATGTTGACTTGTGGAGGCTGTGGTTGGTCTTATTGCTGTTGTTTTCATTTTCTGTGATCAGTCCACTGTATTGGAAGAATTGCAGTATGACTTTGTGATGGGCTGGTATGTATACGTATGCCTGCTCACTCAAATTCAAATGATCTGTCTTTGAAGTAGATATCTAGTTTGCTCTTGAATAATTCAACTGTTGTTGCTTCGACTATTGTATCTGGCAGCGAATTCCACTGTGGTACCACCGTTAGCGAAAAGGTGCATGCGAATACAGGGTTGGAAATTCCCCAGGAAATACTAGTATTTCCCAGGGCAGTGGAAAATACTGGGAAATACTCAGATATCAAGTTTATATATTTCACCTCATGGACGTTTATCATGCTTAGGAAGACACTAGTAGGAAAGGAAAGCAATAGTAAATATCACCGCGTGACATATGCATAAGTTGCAAACCTATGCATAAAGAACATCATCTTCTAACTCCTAAAGCATCGCTACATCTGACAAAACTGAACATCCAATGAAACACTATTATAATTTTATGTGCTATGACTAGATATTTGACAGTAAATCACAGTCTAATGAGTCTACAGATCTGCATGGAGTTCAGTTAGATCTATATAATTGCCTACCCAATAATTAAATGCCTTGTCTACTGTCAGAACATACAATGTAAACTTACTTCTGAGGTCTTTACCTATTGCTGTGTACTTGCTTAACCCTTTAGCACTCAAGTCCGCGAAAAATGGCTTCTGCAGTGGTCTTTGATAAATGTCCATTTGCAGACCAAGAGATTATTTTTGAAAATTTACCACCGGAGTGACTGACTTGATAACTGAGCCAGTCATTCAGGTAGTAAATTTTCAAAAATAGTCTCTTGATCTGAAAATAGATAATTTCAATGAGATACATGTAACTGAAATTTGCTTGAACAAATTTGGGTGGTAAACGGTTAAATAACTATTTCACTCTGTGGGATGTCATTATATCTAAGTTAGTGCTATGATGACTGAATACATTTCATTCTGAAGTTGCAGAAATGTTAAAATTGTAATTGCTATTTAAACCTGAAATCTATAGAATATGGTGAAAATCTGTGTTTTTAATCAGTCATATTGTAGTCTGTAATAGTATAAATACTAAATAGTACATAATATGAAATGTGTTGTCATCTCAATCAGTTAATCCCCAATTAGACACCTTGCTGGCTTTCAATTGTGGGACAATATCACACCTGTGTATGAGCCAGTGTGTCAGACAGCCGAGCTCAGAGCATTGATTTACATAGATATCTGAGGCTACATGTGTAACTACATGTAAATACACAATTTGTAGATATATGTATGCAGGCCTGTGCTGTTATGGTACAAATGTAACTTGTTGAAAACGTTCTCCATGAAGTTGCTTTAATTTATTTTAGGGGACCTGAAACAGGTTACCGTAATCTGTTGATTTTAGTATGGACATCAATGAGCTTTCTAAGGTTTACGTTACCATATGTCTCCTTAAAACATATAAGACAACCTATTATGGGTGATCATTGGAAATATTACAGCACAGGCCTGTGTATGTGTACCCGCAGTTTGCCAATTTAAGCTTAGACCTCTATTTTAAATCAATAATCTGACAGGCCGACAATTCAAGGCAGTATAATAGATTTGTATTGTATGGCACAATATGTAGAGCATGGTAATGCATTGTATATCAGTTTAAGTAAACCATTCATGAGTCATGACATAAAAGTTTCTTAATGTTATGAAACTATTTTACTGGAAGTTGTTGTTGCAGCCTCTGTTGGAAATGCTTTCTAAAAATTCCACCAACATTGTTTGTGCAATAAATATTAAGTGTTGTATCTGCTTTCTAGAGTTGAAAAGGTTATCAATATGCTATGATGTGCCTATATTGCCTATTTGATATATGTCAACCTGTATGAGATGTAGGCCTCTATATTATACCCTCTGATTAATATATCTAAGATATTTAGTTTAAAATTTACCATTTCTACTGAGTATTGGAGTATTTCCCAGTATATCCCGCTATTTCCCAGTATTTCCGGGGTGGTATTTACCGGTATTCCACACTGGGAAATTGCTGCCAACCCTGAGCGAATATCTTTGTTTCTGTGCTTTATGTTGAGCTTGAACCTATGCCCTCTGGTCTGTGTAATACTGGTTGGCTCGAAAAAGTAGTCCATATCAATATTATATAGATCGCCGATGAGCTTGAATGTTTCAATTAAATCTCCTCGAAATCGTCTATATTTTAGTGACATTAGATTTAGGGCTTCAAGTCTTTCCGTGTAGCTATACTCTTTGATTTGCGGGACGAGTTTTGTTATTCAGCGTTGAACTCTTTCTAATAGCTGTGATTCAAAAAAGCATCGGCTTTTGTTTCTATGAGAATTCTTAATACTTACCAGATGTACTATTATGATAATGCCTATTATCTAGTCTAGCTCAAAATAAACAATTAAAACTCCGCACTCTCCTGGTCCTGCCCATACTGTGTCCGAGAATTACCATAGCCGCAGGTAGCGAGTCAATTCCCAACCACAGTCAGATTCGTCTTATATTTGCCTTGACAAACAGCGAAAGCAGCTCAGCCTCACCTCAGCGGGGCGGCTGAGGCGGCGCCATAGTACATCTGGTAAGTATTAAGAATTCTCGTAGAAACAAAAGCGGATGCTTTTTTTATTCTACTTCGAATAATACTTACCAGATGTACTATTATGATAAACTCCGGATTTCGACAGCCAAGAAATACCGGTGGGAGGAGGTGAGGCTCGAACCAACACTCATCTACCATCCGACAGAGAAGGTTGTAAAGAGACTAGAACCCTGGCATACGCTTGGGTTCTGCCATCTGACTCATAGAGTGCTAAACTTCCATGGGCTAGATCGCGCTCCCCCCCCCACCCCTCATTTGTCCGCACAAATTCCAGAGGGCTGTCAAAACGGGGATCAACACCCACCAGACCCGTGTCAGCCCCAAGTCTCAGCTAGGGCAGTCCAGTAGAGTGCAAAGAAGCTACTACAACTTCTAAATTTTGAAAAAAACTATCAGTATATCGATTAGATTTTCAAATTGGAATGAGTCTAATGTCTGCAAAAGAATAAGATGTTCTTGTCCAGACTGTTTACTTAGATAGTCTGGTATTTCGACTATAAGTAAACTTAAAATTACTCACTTAATTAAGGCAAACACTCATCATTTTTTAGTGCTTGGTCTTTCTTGTTCATCACAGGAGCTCGGCCCAATCCACAGTCGTTCTCTGGTCATGTGCATGGCTATTGTTCAGTGCAAGTGGAAGAAACTTGTGATGTGTGCGAAATAGTGGTCGGATGTGGCTTAGTTCAGATTTGATAAATTGGCGACGGCTACCGGATTAAGTCTACTGGAGATGTCGCGACGGTAGAAATCAGTGAATGACGACTCGGCATGCCATTGTGCTACAGACATCACCTCCTCTAATGAGACACCCTTATAAAGGGCCAATGCTGCTGCTAGTGCTCGAACCTGGTGGGCGTTCGCGCGATCAATCTGCTTTCCTGTAGCGATTTTGTGCGACATCTGAATAGCATCGACTATCCAACGAGAAATAGTATCTTTCGTGGCGCGCAAATGAGGCGCTTTGAGACATAACCACAGATTTCGGGTCATCTCTCCACTCCTCAGTACGTTTCTTATACATTTTCAGACATTTTACAGGACACCAAGCAGAAGAGTTTGGGTCATGTCTAATTAAACTTGGCAAATTGATCGGCTGTCCTGGATAGTTAAGTGACTGATTCTTTGCCAGGAAACAAAGGTGTGGAAGTACAAACATGTAGTCTTAAACCTTGACCCGTGATGACAAAACGGTCTTGTTCTGCAGAAAACGAATGTATTTCGCTTCTCCTTCTCGCCGATGCTGCTGCAACCAAGAAAACTGATTTAATAGTTAACAGTTTAATATCTATAGATCTAATCGGTTCAAAGGGAGCATGCCCTAAAACCTGTAGAACAAGAGATAGATTCCATGCTGGGATAGGAATTGGCATCTAGGTCGCAGATTGCTCATTCCTTTAATAACTTCATTTAAAGTGTCATTCTCCACTCCTTCAATGGCCAGACTGGGAATGACTGAAGCTAATGCAGACTTATATGCTGCTAGGGTTGAAGGTACAAGTTTGTCAACTTCGTATAAATGAGATAAAATCTGCTACGTGTTGAACAGATGCAGAAAAGGGATTAATATCTCTTCCATTACACCACTCTGCAAATTTGTTGATTCTATAATTATATGTTTTAGTGGTTGACCCTCTTCTGGCTGAAGCTCAGAAAACCACCCTTAATTGCACGCTGCTTGATAACATCCATGCAGTCAATTTGAACATTTCTGGTCTTTCATGGAAATACAGACCCCTGTTCTGAGAGATTAAACAGATCTACCAGAGGACGATCCATAAGACTGAAAATAGCTGACGACTCCTCCAGGGACCAAAGACCGGAAACCGACAGGGAGTCCCAGACCGCTCCCCATCCCTCCTGAGAAGCGTCTGTGAAGATAACCGCCTGAGGGGAGGACTTTACCAGTGGAACACCCATCAGAAGCAGAGAACGGTCTTTCCAAAAATCTAGAAGAGGAATCAAGTGTTCTCTGATGGGAATCTGATGGTAAATAGAGAACAGACTGCTTCCAAAGGGACATTAAATACATTTGGAAGGGTCTTCTCATCAAGGCCGCCCATGGAATAACATTCTCTACGCTGACCATCAAACCTATCACTCTTAGCAGAAATCTTGCTCAGACCATGGAAGAAGAAGAAGACAGGACTTCCATTGCCACTGATAAAGCCTCTATTCTTGGATCTGAGGGGAAGACTAGACCCTGGGCCAGATCGAAATAAACGCCTAGATGCGTGAAGATTTGAGAGGGACCTAGGCTTGATTTCTTTAGATTTAAAATCCACCGTAGGTTGCATACCAGACTGCAAACCTCTGGAAGAATTCCTGAGAGAATTGAAGAAGACTTACTTTACTAACCAATCGTCTATATAAACGTGGAGATGGATAGAACGACGGTGAAAATTTCTGAAAACATGAAAGAATGCGTCATTTTGGTCGATGGAAACAACCACATACCCTGATCTAGACTGGAAATGAACTGGGAGATGGTCTCTATCTTGACTTGGGAGTAAGAATCATGATACTTAATCCTGACATACCCCCTTGTTAAAATAAAATTAATGCAGATTTGAATGTTTCAGAGTGAATAGAGATCATTTTACTAAGATTTAATGACAGGGTAGGAAAACCTACCCCAGGCTGAACGCTCTCATGTATGAATAAATTCCTTAGAATTAACATAATTCAAAACGAAAACTAACATGATAAAGACCAAATTGTTAATTGAAAGGACCAGAGGAGACAAGAAAGAAGAATTAAAAGAGGAAAGAGCTGACACAAAAGAAGGAAGGTCTATAAAAAACCTGTCCTTAAAAAGAAGATAAAGAGTCTAAGCAATCCACCAGTGAGCCAGGGACCAGTCATCCGAAGAGACCCTGACTGGAGAAAATCTCCTCAGCCCTGACCGACTAGGGAATAGAAGGATTAGGAGATGGAAAGCAAAAATGATGAGAAGAGTCACCAGAAGCCATAGATCAACAGTTCAAATGGAAAGAGGAGACCAGAGGACATGGAAAGAATAGAGAAAAAGCTGACATGAAAGAACGAACAAGGAACAAATCCCTAAAAACAGAAAACAATGAGAAAACCAGACCTTAATCAACAATTAGAAACTCAAGCTCAAAAGAGAGAATGACAGAAACAATCGGATCAAGATGATCAAAAGAGGAAGAAGAGGAAGAGAGGAATTAAGAAGAATGGAAGATGAAGAGGAAAGAACAGGACCAGAAGATCCCAGGAGAGGATTGATAGAAAATGAAATATGGGAAAACCCCTTAGGAGGGAAAAAGGAAGGAAGACAGAAAGAGAGAGAAAGAAAGAACATGACTAGAAGAAACCTTTAGAAGGAGAAGGGGCAGAGGATGAAGGAAGAGACCTATACTTATCTTACTCATTATAATTAAAGACTTAGAACCAATATTATCATCTTGTAAAGACGGAAGACATTGAGATGATATGCTAATAAAAAGGAATGATTGATAGAATGATAATGAATCCCGGAAACAGCTGGATGTTAAATACACAAAACACTAATACTAGATTATGATTAAACACTACGGGATGAATCACGGAACAAAATGCTGAAAAACAGAGGCGATATAAAATCTAAGCATACTCGCCTAAACCATGACTGTGACAAGGCAGAAGAAAAAACTCGACTTTTATTCCTTCTTCCTTCACCCTAATACTATTTCTCTATTCTCAGCGTTTTACTGCTCATGTAATCATTACTCTTAGAGCCATTCTCTTCCCTATGAATCCACAACTGAATCGATTCCTTTCAGCGCCTGTCAAAACTAGACTAAGAATTACGCTATAAACAGGAATTATCCTCAAGAAATTAGTTCCCTTGGTTAAAATAAATGTCAACCTGCCGACATAAGAGGAAAAAAGAGCGTGAAAAAAGGCTGAATGGCCCGGAGACCGCTGGCCATCTAAAGTTGGATGAAATTAAAAATTAATTTTAATTGCGACATCTAGCGATAATGCGTAAAATACAGACTGACTTATCGACTGCAACAAAAAACCAATCAGGCAACCAGTCGGAAGAGTCTTTAATTACGTTGAAATGTTTCACTGATAAAAGAATAAATGCTGAATATCTACAATTCCAATAGAGACTTCAAAACTGGCAATGTCTCAGAATTAATATTTTCAGCGACTAAAGGTTCCGATTTTAAAAACACTTACTGAAATAAGGCTAACTCTTAGACAAAATGATGACTAGATCCTAGGAAAGAAAAAAAAAACCCTGGAATCTCAGAAAGAGCTATCACCGGAAATCCAAAAAAGGAAGACAGAACCAGAAGTTAATCATAGAACACCATGAAAACCGGTAATGACCCTATCCCCGGATGTACGAATCCGGAAGTGTAAAAATAGGAAACGGAAATGCGCAAAACGGAAGAATACAACCGGAAACTGAACCCGGATGTACATTAAAAAAACAAAAACCCAGAAATACGCAAACCGGAAGTCAGGCCAGATACGGAAAAAACGGACGTAGATCCGGAAACGGAAGTAACCCCTGTCCTGAGGACCTGAATCCACTACAACTGACCCAAGACATTGGCATTAGCATAACCACCAGGTTTATGGACGTCAGACTCAGCCTCCGCCACCACGGCTTGAGGGTTATGCCCGTCACCTTCAAGTCTAATGTGGGTTTGACCCGGTGCACTACACGAGCCCACCTTCGAGAGCTTAGTCGCTCTAATTAATTGCTCTTTATTCTTAATTCATTCACTAGCCCGGAAGTACGTCCCAACCGGAAGCGGAAGTGCATATTAGTCATACCGGAAACTAGATTGCGGACTATAGCTATAGGCGACCTATGAAGAATTTTGACGACCGGTATAACCGAAAAATTGGCATTATCATAAGCACCAGACTTATGGACGTCAGCCTCATCCACCACGGCTTGTGGGTTATGCCCGTCACCCTCAAGTCTAATGTGCTTTTGACCCAGTGAACTACCTGAGCCCACCTTCGAGAACTTAGTCGCTCTAGACTTCTGCTTAGGAAACCTGAATACTTGCACTGACGTTAGAGGAATCGGTTTCCCCCATTTGCGGGAACGCCTGCTAGCCCTCGGGCTATCGTCGGAATCAGAAAAAATGTCCTGTTTCTTGGCCTCCATGAGGGCAGAAGATATTCTTTCGTCTAAAGATTTAGTCAAAATTGCAGCGAAGGATTAAAATCTCGCAAATAAAGCTATCACTGCTTCCGAATTCGCCGAAGAAGCCCCCCAGCTTTTGTCTACTAGCAACGGAGGAAGGGGAAAGACGACCATAGGGCAGCGCTGTAAGGACGAATAATCCTTAAAGAAACTTATATACAAACGCAGACCACCCTATGCAAAACCCGCACATCGATGTGGGGGTACACATAGTGCACTTAAAACAGAAATGTCCTCCATACTCCACAGAGTGAACTCGTTCACAGATTGAGGACGTGCACTTGATTAATCGGTCGATAAAACACTCGTAAAAAACGAAAAAGAATTACGAAAGAAGCATACAGCTTAGAATTTCGATAAAAGGAGTCTAGAAACATGCAAACGCCTTTCAAAAAAGGCTGGAAAAATTCAAATTCAAGATTGTTTCCTATCATAGGGAAATGAATGTAATTCCTTGTAAAGCACTATTTTTTCTTTTAACTGAAAATGATTACGGGCTCACTGGAGTAATAGTGTTTTTATATGATGATGACTTAGGCATGTTAAAGTTGTTAACACGAAAATGAAACCCACGAAAACCGGTAACATTTATATACATAGTTATAAAGTTCAATATAACCACGAAATACTTCCAAAAACAAAATTATGGGATGGTAGACTTCATAATAGGCATATCTTAGCATGAGGAAGTCCTTCAAGTGTAAGCTGACACAGCGCAAAGCTATAAAAACTTTCTGATAATATTTGTGCAGTTGTTCTGCTTGCAGAATAATTGAAAAGTGAATCTGTTTCCTATTTGGGCTCCAGTGCGCATGCGCAAGCACGCTTAGTGACAGGCGTCACTATGGAGTGAGTAGACTGGTGCCAGTCTATATCAGTTAATATACTGGAGATGGACCTAACCAGTAGCCTGGTTGAGGGTCCATATTTATAGGAATAGGCATGGGGAGGAGTGCATGCCGGCATAAAAAATCTTATTCTGGTAGCTAAATGCAGATAATTGATTTAGCAAGTAGTTATTGAACAAGTAGTGATTGAACGGTAATTGATGTTTTTGTGGTGTAATAACAACTCCTGTTAGCGCATCCCCAAATCAAGGCCGACACAGTATAGTTAGCCATGCTACGGCAGCGTATCGCACTTGATTCGCGTTAGCGACAGAATTAGAATGGCATGTCGCCAAGATCGATACATGCGCGAGAGGGTTCTCGAGTACTCTTCTCCAAAGTCGGGAACATACTTTCCCGCAAGATTATTGGTTAATAAATATAACTATATAGAGAGCAACCAATGAATCGCAAGGAAACTACCGACGGTAAAGAAAATAAACAATGTTTTACGCGGTAATTTTAAGAACGACGTAGTAGTATATATATATAGCATTCGTAGTAAAACTAGTAACACGTGGGCCAATTGATACACGCTGATCACAGTAAAACTTTTTATCATTCACTATTTAAGCCAGAGAAAACAGCCTTTAGTAATTTTTAAATAAAAATTGTTAACTCTTTCAACTGAAGTCATAGTATCGCAAAAACTCAATTTCATCTTAATAAGCTGTTGAATATGTTGCAAGTTTTTAAAGGGGACCTGTTGCTCACAGCTGCCATAGCCTGCAACAGCTTCCAGTTAAGCACTAACACTATTCAGCCTTCTTACATTGTATTGAATGATGTGTACTTTGTTTAGCCTACCAGTTGAAAGGGATATGTGATGTAGGTTGGTAAGTTACAAAATATATGTTAACCCTAGTCAATGAAATCACAGTATTCATGGGAGGTACATTATTGATTTTTTTGAAAATAATTTGACTGAGATGTGTTGCTGCCTTATTTTAGGTTTCCTATATTCCCTGACCTTGGCCAGAGCCAGTACATACATATTCTGAATCTGACATATGTTATACTGACAAATGACAATACCGGCTACTGTAGACCTGAAGACTGATAGACTATCCTCAATAACATTCTCAGAAGTCCAATATTAATTATTCAACCATCTGTTCATGTCACATTTGTGCAATTTGTGTAAACTACCTGTCCCATATTACACGCCTTACGGACTACTAATTTTTTAGACGACTACTGATTTGCCAAGTCTGGTAGTACGAAAACTACGACTACCATCAACTTTTCGCTTGTTTCGAACCCTGGTTATATTACATATTTTAACACTGATTTCCATCTAGATTATTTAGAAACCATATTAGAAAAGCCTACATTCCATATTTATTCTGTTTGTGACTTGAACAACACGATCGAAGCACCAATACATGATAAAAATCATGAATTCTCTCAGCTTGAAAATATTGACTAGCCCCTGGTATGGTATATGTATCAATGACTGCTACATTGGAACCAGTCCTGCATTCCACAGGGAAAACGTTTTGCGAAATCGGAAAATTATGCTTTTCGGTTGTTTTCGAATTCACTTGCTCATAGCGTGTAGACGAAAAAAGCTGTTTTTGATCATGCAAACATGTTTTGAAACGTTTCCCCGTTGGAACACCAACCAGTTTCAACACAGTTTGTTTGCTATGCAAGTGCTTTGAACCGCAAAGCTGGTACCATTTTAGTCGCTCGTTTCTGGACTTTTTCTAATTGTTCGGTAAATTTCCATGTGTGTGGGGACCAAACGGGGCCAGCATACTCCAGATGAGGGCGTATTAAACTTTGGTACAGCATCTTAAATATGTCTGTAGTAATGGAATGAAACGTTCTCCATATAAGCTCTGTCATTCTGTTGGCTTTTGATGTGATGTTATTTATATGGGTTTCAAATGTTAAGTTTGAATCGATTATTATACCCAGATCATTGATCTCGCTCTCCTCCTTTAGGGCTACTATTATATCATTATCAAGGAGTTTGTACTTACAATTACTGGCACTTGGCTTGTGGCCAATGTGCATAACTGAGCTTTTGTTTGTGTTGAACATTAATTGCCAATTTTGGGCCCAGTTTTGAATGGCCTCTAGATCATTTTGCAGGATTTCACAATCACTCACATCAGTTATTGAGTTGAACAGTTTAGTATTGTCTGCGAAAAGATAGAGTCTGGATTTTATGTTTCTTGGCATGTCATTTACGTATATTACAAACAGTAGTGGGCCAAGTACACTGCCCTGTGGGACACCGCTTATGACCATGGCCCAATCTGAGGCTGCCCCATTAACCACGACTCTCTGCTTTCTTCCTATTAGAAATGACGTAATCCATTCTAGGAGTTTCCCCGAAATACCATATGCGTTTAACTTGATAAACAATCGCTCGTGTGGTACAGAGTCAAAAGCCTTCTTAAAATCAGGATAAATTACATCAATCGATTTCTTATTATCCAAAGCATTTGTCCATTCGTCTATTACTTCTAGCATTTGAGTTACCGTTGATCTCCCCCGTAGGAACCCATGTTGGTATTCGGTAATTATTTCACTTTTCTTCATATACTCTATCAGTTTGTCCCTTACTATGCTTTCAAGTATTTTGGATGGAACTGAGGTTAGACTGATGGGTCTGTAATTGTTCAGATCCCTCTTTGCTCCTTTTTTATGCAAGGTATAACATTAGCACATTTCCAGTCAGAAGGTATAGTCCCTTCTGATAATGACTTGTTATAAATTATGCTAAGTGGTTCAGATAATACATCTTTTAGTTCATGTAAAATTCTTGGATGCAGGTCATCAGGACCAGCTGATTTATTTGTTTTTAAATCTGCAAGTTTTTTTCTGACGTCTTCACCAGAGACAGTAATATTGTTTATTGTTGTTGTAGTCTCTGCTGTAAATGTTGGGATACTATCTAGGTTCTCATTGGTGAAGGTACTAGAGAAAAAGCGATTTAGTTCTTGACTTTTTCTTTCGTTTGTGGTTATTAAATTGCCATCAAGATCTTCTAAGTCTCCCACATTATCTTTGGACTTGAGCTGGCTATTTACATAAGCCCAGAATGACTTTGGATTAGATTTGCTATTTTTAGCTACAGTTTCCTCATATTTTTTAACTGCCCATTTACAGAATTGGTTCACCTGATTTCGTATACTAGCATATTTGTTGTAATCTGTTGATGCTCTTGTTTGCAGATACCTTTTCCACTTCCTTTCTTTTTTTCGCACTAACTTGAGGGCCTTTCTGTCTAACCAGGGTGGTCTATATCTTTTATTGTTTTTAACTTGTTTGGTTGGAATATAGTCTTTCGTGAATTTATTTACAAGATTTTTGAAATTTATCCAACATTCTTCGGGGGATTTGTTGTGGAAAAGTGCTTCCCAGTTAATACTTAGAGCTGATTGTAGTGCGGAATAGTCACCTTTGTCATAAGCCAATTTATTGGTCATATTCTGCTGTGGTTCAGCGTAGCATTTTAGTTCATAATAAATGCATATATATGGTCACTTTTACCAAGGGCTGGTAGAGGGATTATGTTGTCAATCATTTCTTCCTCATTGGTGAATACTAAATCTATGACATTAGGCTCACAATTTATTCTATATTTTGTGGGAAATGAGATATGTTGGTGAAGGAAAGCATCGCCTACAGCATCCAGAAAGTAATCAGCGTGCTGTGATTGTTTTACGAGAATACCACCTGCTTTCCAGTCAATTTCTGGAAAATTAAAATCGCCAGTAATTAGTAGGTGGGAATGCTTTTTGGCAGACACATTCTTAATAAATGTATTTAATTTTGTATTGTTTTCTTCGTTTGAGTTTGGACTGCGATAAACTGCCAGGATTAGCAATGTATCTGACCCCTTTAACTTAACCTCTACTCCAACTACTTCCTCAGGTAGATTACTGAGAGTTGATTCTGCTTCTGTAGGATTTAGGGATGATGCAACTTGTACACTTATTCCACGGATGTTTTGTTTGTCTATATTGGTGAATATATCATAGCCATTGATTTGCAGCTCTTCTTTTTGAACAGTATATCTTAGATGTTTTGGGTTTGTTTCTGTGATTATAATTATATGGGGGGATAGCTGCGATATCTTTATTTGTAGCTCCTGTCTCTTATTTAAAACTGAGTCTGCATTGGTGTAAAATACTTTAAGTTTGTTGGAATTATTCATATTACATTGAGACTTCTGGGTAGCACTAGTTGTTTTATTTGGTCCTTTGTGTAGTAGACCCCGTTTTTTGTCTATCACCTTATTTAGTATTAACTGTGATTTTGTTGGCATGTTTCCAAATGGGTGTTTGAGATATGCATATGTGTTAACACGTTTACAAGTTCCTTCATGTACAATGGTTTTATTTTGTTTGGTTGGGTTTATTTTATGGTGATAATTCTTCAGAATGCTGTTTGGTTGTGTAATTATTTGTTCATGTGGATTTGGCTGGTTGTCTGCTTTATCGATACATGTTGTATTGTTATATGTGGATACGTCGGTTAGCAGGTGATATCGGTTCGCTAATGCAATTGGTTCGGGCTGTGTTCTGCTTGGCATATGTTTAATAAGGCTACAGTTGTTCTCCCCCCTATCCCCCTCCCTTATAAAAAATCCTGAGAGAGTGAATCTCTCATGTTTGTTCGCATTTGTAGTGAATGAGAAGTTGCAACATAATTGGTTATGTTCTCGGATAGTAGACAAAGACCATTGTGGTTGGGATGTATGTTGTCCCTGAATAGTAGTAGATTGGCTTCCCCATTGGGGTGGGTGAACAGTTCAGAGTTGTCTACATATGTTACACCATGCCATGTAGCTAGAGACCTTAGCATTTTGTTAAATTGGAAAACCAAGTTGTTCTCGTATCTATTGTAATTGTTTACAGAGGATACACGTTAGGCTCACTGGATGCTAATTCCCTGGGTCATGTTTAGGTCCCTTTTTGAAGATGCAGGAGACATTTGCAGTCTCTGGAATTTCTCCTTCTTCCAATGACTTGTTGAAAAGCATGCAGATCGTTTAACCACACTGTCCACAGCCATTTGAAGTTTACCCTCCTATTTAATTTTATATTATTAGCATATTTCATATACTACTATATATATAATACTATTATTATATATAGTAGTATATGAAATATGCTAATAATATCATATATGAAATAGAAAGGTAAACTTCAAATGCCTGTGGTTTAACTTAGTTAAATCATATTATAACGAAAACTGGTAATGATGTATATAACTACAATGCACTTATGTTACCCCAAGAATATTGAATTGGTATTGACATGCTGCGATTTCTTCAACAATTCGCGATGTTTTGAAAACAACAACATCGAACTCGTGTCCCTAAACACGTCCTCAACTACATAAGAAATTTTGATAAAAAGAGGGATATATTTGTCTATATTAAAGCTGAACAATTTCCTAGGTTATCCGACGTCAACTTGCCGTTAAGGTTCACACAGTTGGGTGATAATGGCTAGACAACTACTCTCTCAGTATCAGCTCCCGTCGGCGTTTCAACTTGTCAAAACCCAGCCGTCAAAGTACATGTGGAAAAATCTATTGAAGCAGAGTGTCAATGCTTATTGGAGAGACCATCTAATTAGTGAAGCTACCTCTAAAGTAACACTACATACATATACATATCCTCTTCTGCTGGTTAGGCTAGTAAGCCTGTAACAGATTTTCACTTTCTTCTTGATCCTGGGTTTCATTAACCTGTTTAACTGATTGGGTGCGGATGGGTGAGATCGGGAACTGAATTGTGTAGAGGTTCTCTCGGTAGTACTTATCAATCATTCCTTTAAAGGCGTTGAGTGTTGGAGCTGTCACTATGTGATCAGGTAGGCTATTCCAATGATTGTTCACTCGTATGCTAAAGAACCTCTTTCTGGTATCACTGCAGAAGCATTGTTTGGTGAGCTTGTAACTGTTACCTCTTGTGCGATCACCTACGTCTGATGGCAGTAGATGCTCCCGATTGACGTCGTACATATTATGCGTGTATTTGAAAGCCTCGATAAGGTCTCCGCGAAGCCGCCTATATACTAGACTTGGTAGTTTGAGTGTTCTGAGTCTATCTTCATGTGGTAAATCACTTAGCCCTGGGATCATCTTTGTCGCTCGTCGCTGGACGTTTTCAAGTAACAGCACATCTTTTTTGTACAGTGGAGACCATACCACGTTTCCATATTCTAGGTGGGGTCGTACACGGCTTTTGAAGAGCAATACGAATGTGACTGGATCTAGGAAGTCGAACGACCGTCTAATCATCCACCGATTTTGTTGGCTTTGTTTACTGCTGTCTCTGCATGGCTGTTAAACTTCAGTCCATTGTCAACAAAAACGCCCAGATCTTTTTCACAAATTGTTTCTCCAAGTGTTATGATTTGACCATTTTCATTCATGCTGTAAGGCTGTTTCTTATTGCATCTACCCAAGTGCATGGTTTTGCACTTGGATGCGTTAAAGCGTAGTTGCCACGTATTTGCCCAGTCTTTTAGATTGTTGAGATCTGTCTGTAGCTGCTGATGGTCCTCTTCTGAAGCTATCCTTGAGTAGAGCTTAGTATCATCTGCAAAGAGCTTTATCATACTGCTTACTACTTCGGGCATGCCATTAATGTAGCAGACGAATAATGCCGGTCCCAGCACACTGCCTTGTGGGATTCCACTGAGGACTGGAGCCAAATTTGAGCTAGAGCCATTAACGACAACTTTCTGCCTTCTGTTACTCAAAAAGTCTTGAATCCAGCCCAAGGCATCTCCACTGACACTGTAGCTCTTTAATTTGGTAAGCAATCTCTGGTGTTGGACGGTATCAAACGCTTTGGCGAAGTCAAGGTATATTACGTCGACTGCTCTTCCTTGATCTACGATGTCAGTACAATAATCTAAGGTTTCCAACAATTGTGTGATACAGGATCGTCCACTTAGGAAGCCATGCTGACAGTCAGAAATAGAGTTTGACATATGATTCATGAGCTTATCTCTAATGAACCGCTCCATGACTTTACATACAACTGAAGTCAGGCTTACAGGTCTGTAATTGCTGGCTGATGATTTACTGCCTTTCTTGAAAATAGGGGTTACTTGACCATTTTTCCATTCCTGAGGGAGAGTTCTATCGCGTAAAGATCTGTTGAACAGTATTGCTAGTGGCCGGGCAATACAATGGCTCATTTCCTTCAGGACTCTTGGATGAAGCGCATCGGGTCCTTGTGCCTTTAACACTAGCAGGCTATCCAACCTTTTCTTGATATCCTCTTCCTTGATGATGAAATTGCTTAATGTACTGCTGGGATCTCTACTGTTGAGTTGGGGTATTGTGGTTAGGTCTTCACGTGTAAATACACTGGCAAAGTAGATGTTGAGTTCTTCTGCCTTTTCTGCATCCGTTCTGGTGATTGTACCATCTTCACGTTTCAAATCTGCGATACCTGATGATGTTTTTAACTTGGAATTTACGTAGCTGAAGAATGCTTTAGGATTAATTTTGGACTTCCTAGCGATGTCTCTTTCAAAATTCCGCTTTGCTTTCCTTACTTCCCATTTTAGCTGGTTTCTGTACTTTGCATATTCATTATAGTGAGTTTCGTCACGTGTCTTTCTAAACCGGTCGAATGCTTGGCGCTTACTTTTTACTTTCTCTTGGATACTGGTGCTCATCCAAGCACTTCTCTGTTTGCGTCTAGGAGAGTTGATGATTTTCTTACTGGGAATGCAGTCGTTAACCGAGTCGAGAATTTTGGTCTTAATTAGTGTCCATGAATCTTCAATGTTCTTTCCATTTAGCTTGGCATCCCAGTCTATTCCATTCAATGCACTTCTCATCTTGTCATAATTGCCTCTGTCGTATGATAATTTCTGTGTTATACTTGGGCTTACTGGCATATAGCAATTCAATGTGAACAGCAGGGCAATATGGTGGCTCTTGCCTAGTGGGGTTAGGTATTGCAGTTCACCTATCATATTTTCTTCATTAGTCAGTACTAGATCAAGTATGTTTGGGTGTTGGTTGCCTCTATAGTGCGTTGGGCAGAGCACATGCTGGTGTAGAAAACAGTCTCTCAATGAGTCGAGGAAACTGCTTGCAGGATGTGTAATATCTGATGGCGATGTGCAGTCATTCCAATTTATTTCTGGTTGGTTGAAGTCCCCAGCCACTAAAATGTGACTGTGATGCGATTCATATGCTAGTTTCATCATATCTCTAATATTATTGTCATTCGTAATTGTGCTGTTGGGTGATCTGTATATACAACCGATTAATATGCTGTCATTATTCCTGAGTTGTGCTTCTATCCATATGGATTCCTGTGCTGATACAGACTCGAAAGTGAACTCTCGGAAGTTGAAAGCTTGTTTTGTATAAATACAAACGCCTCTGGAAGCTAAATTTATGTTGCTAAAGATATCATAGCCATCTAAGTTTAATTCTGATATGGAAACTGGATCTTTCGTATTTTTTGGTAGCAACTCAGTAATTGTAATTATGTCAGGATTCTGTTCTTGTATAAGAACATGAAGTTCATTACGCTTGTTCATTAGAGAGTCTGCATTAATTGAAATGCATATCAGGCCTGTGTAGTTAATGCTGTTGAACGTATTTACACAATTATTGAACTTATTTACATCTGTACTCTTAATCTCTTCTACTTGGTCTCTGTGGATCTGTGTGAGCGGACTATCTGTCCGTCCTGTGTGATGATCCACCTGACGTTCTCCTTTTTTTGCTCCGATTCCTGTGCTTTGCGGTCTCTTTCTGCCTTCAGCTTCTGGAACTCTTCTTGTTCTAATCTGGTCATGTCTCTCCTGATGAATATCTTCCTGATGCTGCTGTTGTCGCTTTTTGATAGGTTCTTGGCATGCTTTAGTAACTCGTTTTTTGATGCCAGATCATCAGTAGACACCCGCAGTGGCCTAGGCTTCGCATCAGTTAGTTTTTTACCCAAGTGTACCGGCTTCATTACTACGATGTTATGCTCTAACTGTAAGCTTGTACGGAGATCTTTTACTGCTTTTATGTCATCATTCTTTCTTGTGCCTGGGTCTTCCGCCGCACTTTCTATTACATTGAAGAGTATAAGGTTATGTTTTCTTCTCTCCCTTTCTTCAAGCTCAGTGATGCTATCTCTCAGAATCACACCTCTATCCTCCTCTATGATCTCTTTGACCTGGCTCTTAATACTATTGATCTGGTCCGATTCTGTTCCTAATGGCATTGAACTAGCATTTGCTTCTAATACTATTAGTCTGTCCTCTTTATTATCTATTTCATTTTGCAATTTTTCAACCACTCTGTCAACTTTATCGTTTATGGTCTTCTCGTGTACTGCTACTGTCTGCTTAATACTATCAATAGCCCTATCCATCTTCATAGATATTTTGTTGATCATGTCATGTGGAGCACTAGCATTCATCAACCTGAACTCCTGCACCATGAATAGATGTCATCCTATTTGGGAACTGACTAATACAGACACACTAACAGTCCTAAAAGCAGCAGTGAAAGTTAAATTAATCACACAGCGATATAACCTGTTTGGCGGATCTACGCAAGACCGATCTCAAAGCACTATCTGCCCAATGTGCAAGTCGGCAGCTGAAACAATCACGCACTTTATCCTGCTGTGCCCGAGCTGAGAAGGTGTTCGTGTCACATCTTCGTAGAATAAATGACATCCTTCAGACTGCTGATGTACCAAGGCTGTGCGAGCTGACGGAGGAGGATGCCACTAGACTGATACTTGACGCTTCACATTTCATTCCACTTAACAATCCACTGAGAATTCTCCTGGAACAAATATCACTAGACCTCTGTTTCAAGTTACACCACACTTGATCATCAAAACTTAGCGGAATATCTCGATACACCGTACAAAGACGAGGAAAACCCCAAAAACAACCAACAACAAAAGGCATACATGTAGTGATTAAGATAACGAAAATTCTGACTAGTAAATTTACAGTCGTCACATCAGTCCAGTTCAGGGCTGATGGTTCCCCTAGAATTGGAGAGGTGGTATCTACAAGACAAGTAACAAGTAAGTAGCAGCTGTTCTGTTCTGTTCAAGAGATCCCGTCGTTTCATTAGGCGCACCCAGGTTTCCCTGGTAATGATGTAAGTAGAAAAATTTGTTGACACGTTATGCATTATTATCCTCTCAGATTCCGTAGTGAATATAAACTTGGTGTGCGAGAATATCACGATTACAGCAACTACATATTTTTAACGCAGCTGGACAATCCATTATAGCAGCTACAGTCACACAAATGTTAGAATAAACAGTTCCATGAATATCATATAATCATTAATTAAACAAGTTATAAAGTTCCTCACAACAAGATGATTAGTGGTAACCAGATATACAACACAGCGACAATTAGCTGGTTCTGATTTGAGATATTGAGGAAATCATGACTGCACTTCTCTATCTTCTGTATTAGGTGATCTGTAATGCCTGTTGAGTGCATCGCAGCATCAAATTGATCTGACAAGACTCGGGAGCTGTCTAGCGTTAATTGTACAAAAGTGTTGATCTCCTTGATCAAGTTCTCTGCTTGATAAGACGTACAGACTGTCTAAAGAATACTAGATAATCTTGATATATACTTCTGCTGTAATCCAGAGTACAGTCGACATCTCGCGATCAGGTGGGAGCGATCTTCAGGTTCTTCACCACATAGAGGACAGGTAGGGTCAATCCGATATTGATTGAAGTTCGTCCGGTTGCCTTGCAGTGTGTAGGCAGCCTGTCAGGAATTTTGCCTTGACTGCAGCCTTCTCCACTTCTCTCTGATCATCACACACTGAGGACCAAACATGATCGATGCACCTTCCCCATACACATATAGCAGTAGAATTCAGGAATTTTAGAGAGCCCATTTCCTTAATTTCTGACCGCCACTCTGCAGTCCATTGATGCCTCAGGGCCTTCTTCACCATGTTCTTCCATGTTGCCTTGGACAATGGGTTCTCCAGTAATACCCAAGCAGAATGGAGATTGTACTTGAACAACACCCTTTTCACCATTGAATACAAGCTGATTGCTCCAATTTTCTTTACCACAATTTGGTATCTAGCCAGTTGCCGCTCTTTCGACTTGGGGCTCCTGCAGATGTTGCCATACAGAGAAAGGACCTTCTTATCAATCACCACTTCCACAGGTTCAGCACCTAAAAGTGAGTATATTGCAACATCCGCACACCTGTCGGGTAAGGGCTGGATTTGCTTAAGCTTCTGGCGCTGTACCTTTTCAAGTTGCAGTATATCTGTGTGACTTAGATAGCATGCCTCTAATCCATATGTCGCTCTGGGGCTTATGTACAGCTGCCATATCTTGTGAATCAGTGCAGGGTTAAGACCATGTTTAGCATGCAGACAGGCGCCAAGGAGGGCATACATTGTCTGACATGCACTGGCTATCAGAGGCTCAATAACAACTTTGCCATCTGCCATCCTGGTTACTCCTAGATGGACCAGCGTATTGTTTGGCGGAATCTCCTTTTGCCCAAGCCAGAAAGTAGGAGTATTGTTTCCTTCCTTATTGACTATTATGCTAGTGCATTTATTTGTATTATGTAGGAAGCGCTCCTTGGTTGTATATTGGTTTGCAATATTGAGCAACACCTGCATGTGTAGTGGAGAATCTGCTATACAAATAACGTCATCGGCGCAAGTTGGGCCAAGATGTCATCAAAGCCAATTTTCATGCCAAACTTCACATCCTCTACCTCCCACAACCATGGGTTTATGAATTGGAGGTAACAGTGGGGAGAGATAATACCTCCCTGTCTCACGCCTTGCAGTAGCTCCACCTGACTGGAAAGTTCTCCGTCCCACTTTACTCTTGACTTGGGTTTGCCATACATTTCTTCCAGGGGGTTCCACAGATTGCCTGGGAGGTCTATCTGGTGCATCTTACTTAACAGACCCTGGACCCACACAACATCGAAAGCTTTCTCTGCATCTAAAGAAACCATGTACACAGGTTTTTTCTTCTCCTTCACCTCAAGAATTGCTTCTGTTAACATTAGTGTCGCATTTGTACATGAACTACCTTCTCTAAATCCCCTCTGCAATTCAGACTGGTGTGTATTTAGAGTAGCTTTGCCCTGACCAGCCCGATCTTTTCAACCAACTTTTCTAGAACTGTTAAAATGGCAATTCCACGGTAGTTGCCTGGTAGAGTGGGAGGTTTCCCCTTCTTGAGTACAGGAGTAATTTGCCCTTCTTTGATGATGTCTGGAATGCACACTGAACTGAAGACATAGTTCAATAGTGAGGTGATATATGGAATGACCTTTTCACCAGCATTTTGCAAGTGTTCTGCCGTTAAGCCCATGGAGTCAGTAGCCTTCCCTTTGTTTATGGATCTGATTGCGTCTCTCACTTCCTTGAATGTGATGTCAGTAGACTTACTCCCTGCCACCTTCCTCATGATAACAGCATTGTCCTCTATGGCGCTTTGCCTGTAGGCCTCATCAAAGTCGGGACACTCTTTAGGCATTGCTAGATTCTGAAAGTGGGATTGCCAACCGTCATGTATCTGGTCCGGTTCAGTTAAACTGCATCCAGAAACCACAAGTTCTTTAGTTAGAGTAGCACCTGATCTGCATTGTTTAGCAATGAGTTTGTAAAATAGCTTCTTGTCATTTGCATCTGAATCCATGATCTGTTGTAGTGCTCTCTTCTTCTAGATACATGCGTCATACGTTGCACCTGACGTAGCCTTCTTTCATAGAAAATCTTATTCCTGCATAAAACATTGGAACGATCATGGGGTGCTCCCTCTGCGACCCATTTATAGTGTGCTTTCTTAGATTTTCTTACTGCCTCAGCGATTGCTGGCATCCATGGAGTAAGCCCCTTCTGTCGCCCCTGCTTCCTTGAATTCTCTCCCCCACAGCTATTGACGGCTGTATGTATGATCTTAGTCAAGTGCTTAGTGGCAGACACTATATGCCGTTCTGGTGACTCATGGTAGATTTGCTGGAGCAAAGAGGCTTTTATACACTTCTGGTAATTACCCAAATCTATCTTTTCCCAATTATCTTTTTTGACCGGGTATCTGACTTCCAGTTTTCTATAATTGCAGCTTAAAGTTCGCATGCTGCAATCAAAGAGTTATCTATACTAGCTAGAGACATAGGTGGCAGCAATTTTGTCCAGCGTGCAGCATTCGCTCAGCCGCAATTAAAATGGCAAAAGGGTAGATGCTCGCTATTATCTTAAACATGCATGTTCCATACACCGCATAGAATTTTACGAACAGGTGTGAAAAGGGAACTGGAATTAACATTTCACCGGTATGTACGAGCATTTCTTGGAGTATACTTGGACAAACATCTGACCTGGGCTAAGCAAATTGAAATAGTTATGGCAAAAGTGGCAAGGGGTGTAGGTGTTATCCAAAGACGAAAGCCGTACATGACACCAGACACCGTTAAACTCTGTACTGCACACTTGTCCTCCCTCATCTCACATACTGCAATACTATCTGGACTGCAGCACACAAGAGCAAACTAACAAAACTCCAAAACCTTTAAAAATGCATAAAACTCTTTACTAAACCAGCAGTGGGCCAGAATATATTCAAAACGGCGAAATTACTTAAACCTAAAGATATCGGAAAACTACAGATGTACAATATTGTAAAAGATTTTCACCACAATTCATTGCCACAAACCATAGCCTCCAACTTTACATTCAACACTGACATCCATAGATACAATACTAGAAATAGACATAATCTATATACCAAATTCACAAGAACGGAAACAGGAACACAATGCATCACAATAACAGCCACACAATTATGGAACAGTACCAGCACAAAGATACGGGAAGAGATCCTAAATAGAAAATCATTCAAGAAAATTGTCAGGGAGTCCATAATTGGCGGGTACTGATGTGTAGTACATTTGAACTTGCCAATGTAAGGACTCGCTGACAATCAACTGTAACTAAAGAACATCAGTTTACATAACTAAGCAATTTACTACCACCTACTACTACTACTACTACTACTACTACTACTACTACTACTACTACTACTACTACTACTACTACTACTACTACTACTACTACTACTACTACTACTACTACTACTACTACGTACTACTACTACTACTACCACTACTACTACTACTACTACTACTACTACTACTACTACTACTACTACTACTACTACTACTACTACTACTACTACTACTACTGCTGCTGCTGCTGCTGCTACTACTATACACCTGTGCAAAAGTTAAGCACCACCCTATTTTTACGCACATGCAAGGGTATATTCATGTGCTATGAAGAAAGCAATAGCATAAACATTTATGTACCCATCCATTTTAGTGCAAGAGGTAATAATGCAACTAGAGGAATGCTGATTATGATGGTGGGGAAACACTGTATGTTTTTGTTTGAACTTGAAAACGAGGCCTGAATATGGTTACGTTGACACAACTGACAACTATTGCCCTACAGTTGACACACGTGGCTAGATTGTCATTAATGGTGTCTGAAAACGACGTTTAACATCTGTGCACGAGTTTGAGACTGTCACTATTAATACCGGGTATATCCACCTTGTGCCTGGATGACGGCCTGGACACGACGTCTCATGCTGGTCACCAACCGACTGATACGCCATTGTGGTATTCGTTGCCATTCAAGATGGAGTGCGTCTGTTAATTCCTGTAGGTTCTGCACAGGAGGATCCCTCCTTCTCACCATGTTTCCCAGAATGTCCCAGATATGCTCAATAGGGTTCATGTCAGGGCTCCTTGCTGGCCATGGTATGGTTTCGATGGCATTCTGGCGGAGGTATTCATGCACAGCTCTAGCACGATGTGGTCGGGCGTTGTCATCCATGAATATAGGGTGGGTTCCAGGTGCATGATTTACAAAATGAGGGACCACAACTCTATCCAGTATGGAATCTTGATATCTTTGTCCATTTAGTGTTCCAGGTACAGTCAACAGATCCAGCTTACAATCAAATGAGATGCACCCCCATATCATAACGGAACCTCCACCAAATGGAACTTCTTCCATGATGTTACGTTGGTCGTACGCCGTGCGTCTGGACCTCCATACACGAGTTCGACCATCTGTGGCATGAAGCAGGAACCGACTTTCATCGGACCAGTGTACCCGTCTCCAGGATCTCATGTTCCAGTGTCTTCTTTCGTTGCACCACCTTAGACGCTCCTCTTTGTGGTGTGCAGTGAGGAGAGGACGTCTGACAGGTCTCCTAGCTTTCATGCCAGCAGCATACAGTCTCCTTTTGACGGCAGACATTGACACTCTATTGCACGTTTCCCATTGCTGGCTGAGCACTCTGCTGTTGGTGAATGGAGATCTCCTAACAAGGCGTACTAGGGCTCGATCATCACGGGCAGTAGTCTTCTTCGGTCTTCCAGATCTAGGCCTGTCCTTCACCTCGTTAGTTTGCCCATGTTTTGCAATCAAATGACTGATTACAGTATGGTTAATGTTCAGCTGTCTGCCAATCTCTCTGCATGACATACCAGTGGTATGCATGCCTATGATTTGCCATTTCACACGATCACTTAACCTTCGTCTTGCCATAGCGGTTCACAATCAAGAGCTAATTCTCTCTGTACAAATAAACCACGGTCATGAACACAAAATTCCTAATCTTGTCGCCTAAATCTGTATGTAATGTTCTACACCTCAAACTGGACTTTTACATAACTGAACACGTGTGCTGTTTCCCGCCACGCACGGACATCAAGCGGCGTGAAGTCATGCATGCATGTGCATTTCGTACTTGGAATTATGTCAGCTAACGCGGGGACAAAAAGTATGGCAGCCTAGTTGTACCATCATGTTTCTACGTTCTATTGTTTTTGCTGGTGCTTAACTTTTGCACAGGTGTATACTACTACTACTACTACTACTACTACTACTACTACTACTACTACTACTACTACTACTACTACTACTACTACTACTACTACTACTACTACTACTACTACTACCACCACTACTATTACTACTACTACTACTACTACTACTACTACTACTACTACTACTACTACTACTACTGCTGCTGCTGCTTCTGCTACTGCTACTGCTACTGCTACTGCTACTACTACTACTACTACTACTACTACTACTACTGCTGCTGCTGCTGTTGCTACTACTACTACTACTACTACTACTACTACTACTACTACTACTACTAATACAACTACTACTACTACTACTACTACTACTACTACTACTACTACTACTACTACTACTACTACTACTACTACTACTACTACTACCATCACTACCACCACCCACACACCACCACCACCACCAATTCAATTCAGGTGAATCCAATCTGCATGTTACAAACTAACCTATCCATAAACTACAGGGACAGAGCTTGGCTTTGCCAATACACCAGACTGGTGGTCTAGACACCCATCTGTTATCATTTGACATTTCCGACACCACTGACCACATAAACCCGCTATGGTATCCGACACACCGTAACAATGCATGATACACCAAAAACCATTAATGCACATACACTAATCACCATTAATGCAACTGTAGAAGTGTCGGATTAACCCTTTGAACACTGCAAGGCCAAATAAGCCGCAAGACCTAATAAAATAATATTTGTCTGCCAATGCTTGGGCTGCTTTTACTAGGAACTGTTTCTGCCACTGGAACAAACAGTTTTCCTGGTCAGGGTAGCCCCAGCATATCAAACAGATTACTAATATTTGTATTGTATCTGATAGTCGTGGAATGTAGCGTGAACGGAGTAATGGGTTGAATGTGCTTAACCTAACCAAATGGTTGAGGGTATTATTCTCATATCTAATAAGTAAACCGGTGTTGTCGGGTAGTGGAGAGGCTCCACATAGCACTAGCAATAAATTTCAATCCAAGATATGGGAGCTGGTCAATGCTGAATCTTTTCGGACTGGGTAGACTGGATGCACCTGCTTCAACCTAAGCAGCAGCAGCTTTCAGACTGGCTAGTCCTAACATATCCAGTCATTGCATAAGTAAGGGGAATTAAGTGATCGGGGCAGAGGCGTCGAAAGTGTCAAATCTAAACCTTTTTCTCACCTAGCAGCCAGATCTCATATTTACTCTGTACCTGTAGTGGGTGATTACTGCCAGTATGAGTCAATCCCAGACATCCTAGCTATCCCAATTCTGCGTCAATGCCCTTTATTTATTTCAGATTCTGATCTAATACTCCCCATTTTATCAATCCGACACTCTACTATAAAATATCTAAGTCACACCTACCAACAACTTCTCACCCCAAATACTACTGTGACTTTGTTGAGCACCGCCCCCACCCCACCCCCGCCAACACACCCCCACCCCCGCCCAACGGTACCGTATTAAAAAACCAAAAACCTGTATCTACAATCAAAAATCCTAGTTGCAATCTAAAAGACCCTTATATGTAGAATACACTACATGTAGAACAATCTAGGCTTGTGCGATTATTGCGTTGAGTGATCGTGATCGACTATTAAAAAATAATCGTGATTACTCGATTAATCAGCGTGGTTACCAAGACATAACAACAAAGACCATCAATGACGAAAATTGCAATGGTGTTTAGAAAACTCCATTTGCAGGGCAAGAGAAATCGAGCCAGGCATTCCAATAATACATTTTCAAAAATAGTCTTGTCTTGCCTCTCTCTCTCTCTCTCTCTCTCTCTCTCTCTCTCTCTCTCTCTCTCTCAGCAAAATATCATGTTTTTTTATTACCGATCACATTAAAAAGTAATTGAAAGCTAGGTTTTGAAATATTTTATGCAATAGAAAATTTTCATGATTATTCGATCATTTAATTTTTAATCATATAAATTCACGATTTAAAACATAATCACGATTTTCGATTTAATTATGTAATCACGCAAGCCTAGAACAATCATGACAATATGGTAAAAAAAAAAGAAGATGTTGTGCCGTCCTGTGTTCTGTGTTTACTCACACATGTCTGTATAATTAACTATCACCTTATATATTGTAATGTTTTGTTTTGTGTGTAGGGGGTCCATCGACTCATAGGCTCTGCCTTTGATGGACTGCCCAATTGTATTGTCTGTATATTGTATATCAGGCATGAAATAAATAATCTGGAATCTTGAATCTTGCATTCTCTTTTATGATAGGGATCAATTGTAGCTAAGTAAACATACACATACCAGTTTTCGTATGACAGATATTGCATGTTTTCCACTTGCAGTCTATCGTTATTCAAGGCTTGCAATTATGATGAGCAATTGGCCAACAGCAGTAGTGATCAATAGATTCTTCAAACCGTACTTATTATTATGTTATCTATTTTGTTTACTGAACAGCAGTGTAATTAAAGCCTTTGTTTGTCAGATTTGATTAGGAAAATTTTCTCACAGATAATGTCCATTTGCAGACCAAGAGAAGACAATATTTTGACAAATTTCGTATTAATGCCTTCAGAGAATTCACTATCACTACACACACTCATTCACTGTCTGTCTGTCTGTCTGTCTGTCTGTATGTCTCTCTCTCTCGCTCTCTCTCTCTCTCTCTCTTCTCACATGTCTTGTGGCGCATACATTACATCTACAAGGTGCTTGATAGTCGCAGCTTGTCTCTCTCAAGGGGCATTAGCTGTAGTGGTTCAACTCCACTGGGTGCCAGAAAACAATGCATGTGTTACAGAATGGAGCCAGTCATTTCAGTGATAAATTTTCAAAAATAATCTCATGGTCTGCAAATGGAGATTTTCTCTGAGAAACTTTTAATTTTCTTGAAAAAATGTAATGGTTAAATGGAAGAACACTGGATAAGTAACCGTTTAAATGTCATACCTATGTGCCTTGAAAACTTATAAATATCAGGGGAAAAGACAGTGCAATGTCAGAGAATTTATACTTCAGAGTCTCTAAGAATGGTAAACCCTGTATATTGTTATATTGGCATAATGATGTCAATGATATGATGATGTCATGATATTAATCGAAATAATAATATTAAATAATAATGATGGTGATGGTACTATAGTGATTGTAATAATGATGATAATGATGTTTGTAATGATATTATGTACATAGTTATTTGTAAATATTGTTCATTTGACTTTCCCATATATGGCAATGTGACCTGGGTTTGTAAATAAATCGAAATTGTATTGTAGTTGTTGCAATGGTATAATGACATAATTATATATCAATATAGTGACAATAATTGTAAATATATCATTTAAAAAACAATGATAATATACAAAGAAACTGTCTTTGTCCAATATCGCTTTATCGCCAGAAATGTTTTAATTTATGCATTGCAGATATGCTTCATAATTCAGTTTCAAAGCAAGCACACAGCACAGGTAGGCTGATGAATATTTTGAAATCAATATGACTTGAAGCCGCCATAGACAACATCATTTGAACCTTTGATGGTCAAGATTTGTCAAGAAAATTTTACTTACAATTTTTGCTTAGTGAATGTCCTTTGATTCATATGCTAAGAGCAAACCATTATTTTTAATTACCACTAGACACGCTAGAATGACTGGCTTGTTTAATATCGAGCCAATCATTCCAGTGGTAAAATTTCAAATGGACATTCCTTCAGACCACTGCAGATTTTACTTTGTCTGACTTGACCATTAAATAGTTAACACAATATTTGTTATTATAGCCTGTAGTATCTCGGTAACTTTATTTCACAGTGAAGCTATTGTGTATGCTTGTGAACATGCGTCTAATTACCCTCGCCACGTAAGGGGAAGTGGGTATTGCCATCGAGTGTGCACGTGTGTCCAGAGCTGTATCTAGAAAACTACTACATGTAAAAGAGGATTTCCAGGCATGTGACCACATAAAAAACTGGTCCAGATTGGATCAAATTAATCTATGGATATCTCGGAAACTGCTGGTCTGATTTGGACCAATGTTTAACGCTTAGGATTCCATAACTTTTGTCATGGTCCGAAAAAATAAAAACATAAAATCTGCAAAAGGGAGGGTGAGGGTCTACAATCACTGATTTCTCTAGTTTGTCAGTTTATTATTTTTAATAAATCTATAATTTTTTCTGATCCATTTGTTTGTTCCTAAGATATTTACCCATTTCAGCCATGCATACCAAGATTAAGTACCATTTTTACCACTTTATTATGTCAAATATTTTGAAACTAAACTGATTGAAAACAAAATGTTCAATTGTTATTGGGGAAAATTTGAATATTTACCAATACAGTGATTGCCTTGGTTAATCTGTATGTTTGTCTGTCGGCCTCCTGCCTCGGTTAATCTGTATGTTTGTATGTCGGCCTCCAGCCGTGGTTAAGTTCTTGGTAATGGTTTACGCTCTGCATATATTGTTTTATATCAGGAATCGCTAATCATATTGAAACTAAATTTGGACACACGATTATCTTATTGAAACTAAATTTAGACACATGGTTACCCCGAGGTAGTGCAATGACAGTGAGGTCAATGGTCCCACAACCTCATCCCTAGACATGGGGTCTCAAGTGAAGGCTTGAGAATGTTACTGGTCAGCTTGGGACGCATAAGACTGGGCAGCCATTTCTCACATTTCCCCTTGATTGGTGCTATTTGGAGGGGGTTTGTGGTGCTGGATGGAATGGACAAGGTAAGGGGTCTAATATATTTATCACAAATGTTGGGGTGACTTGTCCCGTGTTCCCCGATTATATTAAAATATATCAGAATCCATTTTGAAAACAATCTGACTAAAAGTTACATTTTAACAAACATTTCAAGGTAGCTAAATATAGAACTGGTTCAATATTTTTGAAAACGTTTTGACTGTCTCAGGTAGCTGAAGGTTGGAGCTCGTCACACGCCTTGTGTCGTAACATGTATGCATGCTGTCCTTGGAGGTAGATGCTAACCCAGGTGACCTACGGGAAGCGAGGCGTCTGCGCCAATTGGACAACTGTATCTAAAGTTAGGTAGGAATTCCATCCACTAGCGGCCAAAACTAGTTTCTGTTTCTAACAACTAAATGATGGGTTAGACGGTAGCAGAAGGCCCGCATAAATAAAGCGGTATCTACCAATACAGTATTTTTGGAACTGCATAATACGATGACTTGAGAATTCTTCGGAAATCGTTCATCCCATCTTGACTTAAACCAGTATGCATCACATTAATTATGGTTTCACTAGGATCTACACTTAAGCATTTTTCTGTTGAACAAAAGAGTGTCCCTTTTTGCCAGCTCTTTTCCTCCGCTTCGGCGTTGAAGGCATTTTCCTGTGACAGAGGCCCGCGCGAGGCACTTACCTCCTGCAACAACAATATTTTCTTTGTGTGTGTGTGTGTGTGTGTGTGTGTGTTAGGGGTATACTAGTTTATATTAAACTACCTAGTGACTTCGTTGCGGATGCTTCTCTTGCGGGGATACCTCTGCAGATTCAAGAACCTGCGTGGTACCTCCGGCGACACCACGTGGAAAGAACACCAGATAGCTCTATGTTGTGTATTATTGTGTGCTCATCTACTGTCAAACGATTCACCTTGTTTGTATAGTACATTAATATGTCTACTGTTTTAATTACAAATTGTTCCATATCTCTAAATTAGTATGGATAGACACACTGGTGACACTAATAGTTGGGACGACACCATGTGGTTCAATCTTGGCGGCAATTGTCGCACGGCCCCACTGGAACATCAGTGTTCCACCGGCTCTAGAAGTCGGTCTTTGTATTTCTCGGAGAGACATCATACAGGATCCTCAACCCTGAGATCCACAGCTAACCAGCCACCCCGGTCATCATGCACTTGTGTTGTGATGGGTGGAAACTTCATAGCGAGCCAGTACATACCCCCGCGAGCTACACTAGTATATACAGATTCATCAACAATTAGAATGCATGAACTGACTTCTCAGAGGATCTAATTTTCACAATATTTCAGTGAGGAAACACCGGAATCTCTGTCTTTGGAAGACGGAGATCCCCTTTCAGACCTCCCCAGACATTGCGCTACCCATCTTTAGTAGCTGGCGACGCCCCTGTCTCCTGTATGCTATCCTTGGTCCTCAGTGTACATACTCCTGTCTCTTTCAGATAAATACCTTACCTTCCACGTTTAGCATATATGTGTGCAGTGGCTTCTTCTGCGGGCTTTGCATATATTGGTCTCGAGTATAGCAAATGCCAAGGCTTTCTGTATCTAGTGAGATTTGAAGAACATGGCAAAAAATAGACCATCTTTGCTAGGGCAGTTTAGAGTCTAGGTGTGTAGAGCATGTTGTGCACTAGGGCGACGCGATGGCGACACGATGCCACAGCTATCGCTATCTATCACTGACTAGTATCATTGTGTCGCTATCATGTAACATGTAGAGATCTGCACCTCCTATAGAGGAGAACCGCGAAACACGTAATAAATGTCCTTATCCTATGAGTCATATTATTGCCACCACCAATGTGTTTATATAAGAAAAACTTTATATTTCACCGCCACAACACATAGTATGAAAAAGGAAGGAATCGAACCCTTACCACTTGAAATCAAGAAATACATAGATGTGAACACTTGGAATGGAGACAAGCCACTCAAGTTCAGCAACCATATATAGTTAATGGCAACTATATATCACAAGACAAGGATTCCATATATAGAGCCAGTTGGGAAAACATCTGGTAGCTACTGGACACACTTCATTACACAAGAGCCGATAAGACTGTAGTGAATGTACAACCATGGAAGACATGTACACAACCATGAGAACTGGAGATCTTTTATTTATTTATTATCAGGTGTGTGTGTGTGGAGGGGGCCTAGGTGTTTGTGATTACGTCTATATATATGTTCAGAATGTTAATGTGTAGAACCCATACGTAGCATTATGACGGTCAGGGTTAGTTGGACAGATCCTAATCACATTCGCCTAGATATGATCGTAGTTTAAATCTGTATATATGTAGGAGGTATAGCAGGTGTCTATTATTAGCTTCTTAGATCATCCAATACAACCCTTCTACAATCCTTTAGTTCAAGGATCATAGTAGGGTCTAGGATAAGTTGGATGATATCTTCTGTAGAGCATTGGTTCAGCTGCAGTTGGCAATCTGTATGTAGAATTTCAAGTATTTACTGCAGTACGTTTCTTCTCCTACATTCCAATGCACGGCATGTCATTGCAAAATGGCTCACAGTTTCTGGTTCTTCCTTGCATAGCATACACAATGGCCACGTACATCATGTCTATAGTGACAACCACTGACCTGGACGCTATACGTCCCTGTAAGTACTCTTAGCTTCATAGGTATACGTGCGATGTCATATACAGAGAAGCAATGTGCATTCAGAATAGGGTGATGACTACCTGGTGTGATGGACGAGCCGTTTAAGTACCGAAGAGAACTATGGAGATGGATCACCTCTACTATGGTTTCTTTCCAGTGTTGTCTAATAGCTCTCTTGATAAGCAGTTTCCACTTCTCTTTTGTAATTGGTGAATCAAGGTACATATCTATATCATCCAGGTAATATTTCCAAAGAATTTTCTTCAGAGCGATGACCCATCTTTGGCTCTCTATAGACTTGCAACCAAGCTGGCGTCTTGCAAGCTTCTTCTCCAGGGCAGTTTCTGGAAGATTAACATATATTATTGTAGAGCATGAGTGCTTTCTGCTGGATCTGTGCCTCAACCGGAAGAATGCTAGATAGGACATATACTGCTGGATCTGCAGTATATTTTGGAAGTGAAAGAAATTGCTTTAGAAGCTTCGTTTGATAGTTTTAAGCTTTACATAGTTGTTCAGACATGGATAGTATGAGTTCGAGTCCGTAAGTGAGAATCGGTGCAACAAAGATTTTGAATAGATGCGGTGTTGATACTGGGTCAAGTCCATTCTGCCCATGGAAACCGGTAGCAAATAGACTATAGACTGTTCGCCGGGTGGGCCTTCTTGATATTATCTTCAACATTCTGGATGACATTCTGCTTTAGGGATGTTGTCCTTTTGATTCCAAGATGCATACTTACTAACTCTGAGGACATCTTTTCATTGTGTAGGAGAAACAATGGGGAGGGTGTTATGCTGGTCCTTTTGACAGTTGGTTAAATTGACAACGTGCCACTCTTTGTAGGTTGTAGTTGATTATGACGTCATATGATGGATGGATAAACTGGAGCGGTCCATTATAAAACCAGTCGAGGTGATTTACACCTCGAGGTGAGTATCCTAGGGTATGCAGCACGCATCTCAGTGATTGATGTTAGATGTGTATACCAGTCAAACATTGGCCACATATCTGGTTTTGACACTCCTTATGAGCCTTAAACGTAATATATTGATTATAAAATGTATAGCCTATAGATGACAATTGTTTGACCTTGTGAGATAAGTATAACCCATATCTTTCATGATTGTATGTGAATTGCGCATGTGTATTGCGAACGTCATTCAACATCTGACATGTCATAATTATGCATGACCACACATTCTATGTAAGAAAGATGGTCACAGCCCAGATAACATGTAGACGTTGGGCCAACGTTGGCAACAGGTTGGCAGATTGCAGTTGTCATTACAACGTTGGCCCAACGTTGGCTGTATCATTCGTTTGCCACGGTTGGGCCAACAATGAGCCACCGTTGGGCCAGCATTGGAAATTTCACAGAAAATCAAATAAAATCAACATAATATTCAACCTTTAATTTTTAAATTATTAAATTATGCTCTCTGGTGTGCTATTTAAAATATTCTCATAGATGTATGCCTGTTGGCCCAATGTTGGCCCAATAACGTATTGCCAACGTTGGGCAAACATTGGGCCGATGAGCAAAACTATGTTGGCCCAATGTAGTGGTAAACGTTGTGCCAACGTTGGTCCAACGTTTGTTTGCTATCAGGGAGCGCACCAAATGATGCTTTTACATACTTTAAATAAATAAAAAATATACTATTTGCATATTTTCCAATTTGTTAATATTAAATTCTCCACAGAAAGTGATTTTCTTCAATTTCTCACGAGAATTGCGTAATGACGTCATCACGTGAATGATTGTTACGGTATGATGTCATCGAGTGGATAGCACTCTGTTGTTGATGATTGATAGCTCACAACAGGTCATTCAGACACCACAATGTTAATGAGATGCAAGAGTAGCACATGTCCATTAAGCTAGTTTCCAGATCCTAGTTACTAAATGGACACTAAAATTTGGTGGGACGTTAGATACAAGATCCTAGATACTGGGAGCCAGTTACTAATCGTTTTCTACAAAACCTTTTTAAATTCGGATGCAAAAACTTTGGTAACTGGTATCTGGAAGCCTGTTACTCAACTCTATCTTCAAAGTTTTCGCAAATTCGGATGTGAAAACCTTAGTAACTGGTATGTGGGAGCCAGTTACTAAAGTTTTTCTTCAAAATCTTTTCAAATTCGTATGTGAAAACTTTAGTAACTGATATATTTGAGCCAGTCATTAAACTTTTTCTTCAAAATTTTTGCAAATTCGGATGCAAAATCTTTAGTAACTCGTATATGGGAGCCAGTTAATAAACTTCTTCTTCAAAGTTTTTTCAAATTCGGATGCAACAACGTTAGTAACCGGTTTCAAGGAGCCAGTTACTAAACTTTATCTTCAAAACTTTCGCAAATTCGGATATGAAAATATTAGTAACTGGTATGTGGGAGCCAGTTACTAAACATTTTCTTCAAAATTTTCTCAATTCGGATGTAAAAACTTTAGTAACTGGTATCTGGTAGCCAGTTACTAAACTTTTTCTTCAAAATCTTTTCAAATTCGGATGCAAAAACTTTAGTGACTGGTACCTGGGAGCCAGTTACTAAACATTCTCTTCAAAATTTTCTCAAATTAGGATTTGAAAACTTTAGTAACTGGTATATGGGAGCCAGCTACTAACCATTTTCTTCAAAATTTTCGCAAATTCGGATGCAAAAGCTTTAGTAACTGGTATCTGGGAGCCAGTTACTAAACCTATTCTTCAATTTTTTTTAAAATTCGGATGCAAAAACTTTAGTAATTGGTATCTGGGAGCCAGTTACTAAACTTTTTTTCTAAATTTTCTCAAATTCGGATGTGAAAACTTTAATAACTGGTATCTGGTAGCCAGTTACTAAAGTTTTTTCACATCCGAATTTGCGAAAATGTTGAAGAAAATCTTGAAAATATTGATGATTAGCTAACTCACGTAAATTTAGTATCTAGTTAGGATCTAGGAACTAGTAACTAACTTCACAATGCTTAGTAGCCATTTAGTAACTAGGATCTAGTAAATGACTTCACACCAAGGTTTAGTAACCATCTAGTATCTAGGACCTATAGTATCTAACTTCCCACCAAATTTAGTATCCATTTAGTAACTATGATCTAGTAACTAACTTAACGGACATGAGAAATGCCAGTGTTTGCTAAATTGGGACTTTAATCAGAACTGATGTCCCGCTCTGTAACTGTATAAGAAGCTAGTTTCTTCTAATCTGAAAACACGTGTGGCGTAATCTAATATACGTGTTTGACGATGCACGCGATGGCGTCATACTGTGAATTGCATGGCCTGTAAAAATTCTCGACTCTATCTGAAATTTTAACAATGTTAGAGTTTATGAAAATTTGTCAACGTATTTTTAATTTATAAAACACGGTAACATCTTTTGTTTTTTTGTGGCTTTTACTGAAATCTAATTCTAATTTGCGCATCCCTTTAAGATCATCAAGACTGACCTTGGTGACGTCATCAATGCGTAACACAAATGTTATTGTGTGCATCAGAGTTTGACTCTCAAAAACAAACTCCTTTACACCTATAAGTTGATAATAACTGATCGTAGGATTATAATTATTAAAATCTGTCTGTTAGGCATGACTTATACAAACGTATACTGTATACGTTCATTCGAATCGAAGTGTCGTAACTCTGTACCAACTATTTGATAACTTCCATCCCTAGTATTACAAGTACACATATTGATGCAAGGCATCAATGGTAAATAGCGTGCCCGGAGGTTATTATAATTCTGAGAAGTTATATAAAGGCATACAATAAACACAAAAGATGGAATATTTCTTGCAAAAAGATATGTGCAGTATTAGCTATACGCTAGGAAAAGCAGCTTATATTTTTGGTCAGTGCAACAATTTTTCCATCCATCCTTTTTCTCCAGGCCAAACTCCTTAACAGAGAGAGGAACAGACAAAATTAAGAGCAGCCAGTGATGAGAAAATTGCACTACTGCATCAACAGAGTGTAACAGATCAAATTTGGGTCATTAGGTATCAACAACTTGTAAAGATAAGGAAATCAACAGAGCTGGCAACCCAGTCAGTAGAAAATCAGTGCAAGAAGCAGTACAGACCCTGACACCCATTCAAACATATTAAAGAAAAACTGTAAAGAATATTTTAAACATAAATCTTGATACTTTCTTAAACAGACGTGAAGAGCTTATTACCCGGAAATATATTGGTGAAATATACACTGCAATGCTAGTGAAATGCACAAAGCAAGTATATTTTTGATGCAATACAGGACCCCGATCTGTACCGACAGATAATCTTTTCAACAAAGTTAAGTGGCCGGGATAGAACCAATACCGTGAACCTAGTTTTCACCAACGAAAATGATATAGTAGAAAACATTCTGACTGAAGACCAGGTGGGAAACATCGTGATCTGTTTCATTTAGCTATCATATCTATGTCACCTATTAAACGATATCTTTACTGGAAACAGTGACAAACTATTAAATCAAATATTTTTGCTAGACAAAAAGGCCAAAATTGGCCTCAACCGTTGTAATGATTACGATCTTGTTGACCATATGTGCAAATGTTAGGGTATTAGCCTGATAAGTCAGGTTCTACCAGTACACGCGGCTAATAATATAGGACATATAGAAATATTTTCACATTACTATAATAAATATTTGGTGGTAGAATTATTACAATATTCCGCACAGCACGAGAACATAGTGAGTTCTATATGGCCTTATGTTCGAAAACTGGCTACAAGGCATGTAGAGATATTCTGATACCGAATATAGTACATTATTGGAATTTGACAATGGTGTGCCACTACTAAATTGCATATGACGAAATTACTGTATAGTAAACATTTTTTAAACCTTTGATACTTTATTAGCGTATTCATATACGTATCTAACCATATGGGTGAACTTCTGGGGTCGAACCTATTGCGAACAGTGTGGTACAGAAAATCGTTGATCTGACCGAATTTGCGCCAATTTTCGGTATTGAATTGTGTACTATGAAATTACATTCCTGTAGAATTTTTTTTAATTCGGAATACAGCTAGCATATTTCCTATAAGTATTTGTGGGTGAAATTCTGGGGGTGAACGTATTGCAATGAAAACCATGAATTATCCTAAGTTTGAGCTTATTTACGTTACGAAATTTTTTAATCTCACTACGTCATAAGCTTATGCCTATACCTATCTAAACATATGGGTGGTATTCTGGGCCGAACCCATTATGAGCGATATGTCAGGACATATCGACACCTATCTGAATGTGGTGAATGTGAACCAACCATATTACAATGGGGCCATATGGCGAATATGTAACAACATATTACAAAATTACTTGATGGTAGAATCGTGCAAAAGCACAGCTATTTGTAAAAAAAAAATTGATTACAAACTGAGATTCTAATACTGAATATAGTAAATTGTTGGCATTTGACAACTGTCCGTGACTACTAAATTGCATATTAAGAAATTATCTCAAGATTCATTAGCGTATTCATATCCTTATCTAACCATATGGGTGAAATTATGTAGCCACACATATTGCAGACGGTAGGGTATTGAAAACCACAGATCTGCCAGCATTGGAACAAATTGTAGATATGGGATTGTCTTGTGGGAAGTCATGACCCCGCTGGACATCTTATATCTACGAGTAAGTCCCGAGTAAAAATTCAAAATTCAGATGTGAATACCAGGCGAGCTAATAGACTATGTCACCATGTATATTAAGATGTACTGATCAGCGGTTACTAGCAATGAGCATCATCATCTATACTTAGATGCATTACCAGCATCTTATTATTTGGATATATTTATTATTTGGATATATATTATTAGCACTGGATAACTGGTACCGTCCATAGCGTCCTTGTAAGAGGAATACGTACATTATCAGCATGGGATATGCATACATTGTCAGACGAGGTACACATTATCAAATTGGCAAGATGATTAGCGTCTAGCCGGAATCAGATGAAATATGACATACGGAAGCAGTTAGTTACAATGGCGATCTATATTCTCACGAAAGCTTGAGAAAATGAACCGAGAAGTAAACAATCAGCATAAGGAGAATGGTAACTTGTTTACCGATCATTCGTCATTTGGACAGATTCATAAGCAGTAGCCGAAAAGTAATCACTCAAGACTAAGAAGAATGGTAACTTGTTTACCGGTCATTCATCATTCTGACAGATTCATAGATGTTAGGTACACAAATCAAAACTTGTCATCAAACCCATCATTCGTCATTCTGACAGATTCATGGATGTTGGGTACACAAATCGATACTTGGTATCAAACCGACCATTCGTCATTCGGACAGATTCATAGGCGTAGATACACAAATCGAGACTTGTCGTCAAACAAGATAAGTCATTCTGTCATAAAAGGCAGCTGGAATTTTAGAGAACAACAAGATATAAAAAAACTAAGATTGTATATAAGCGGGACTTTAACTTTCAGTCAGAGTTCGGTCCGGTCTCTAACGTTGAAGGTTCAGAAAAAGATTGGTCTGAAGAAAGCCTAGCCTCGAGTCCGCATAGTTCCGTGGAACTGATTTTGTCGAGATTCAAATGAATTCTTGGTGAATGGCTTTAAGTAGCCAAGAACAGTATTTGACGAAACTGCCTAGCGAATCATGAAACGCAACTTTTAAATGATAGAATAACCAGTATTCGTATCGCGTAGATATCGGTTGTTTCTGTAGTCATTGGTGGCAGTATAAGTCACCCAAAGTAGTCGGGCTAGTATAAGTACAATATTAATTATTTAACATCGCTGGTGGCAGTATAAGCCACTTATATTTACTTAGAATTTTATTTTAACTTCTATCGTGACAGCATAAGTCACACATATTCATGGTCATTTCAGACAGTCAAACTTCAGAGAATATATTATCACTTCGATATCCTCGAAGCAAGAGTTTGGGTTATTTATTGTCCAGTCTGGAAGCGACGGAAGACCACCGTCCCGAGCCACCATCTTTTACCCGAGTCAGATCAGGCCCAGATTATCGAGTATAAATGTCGTCACCATCACCGTCGACGAGGCGAGCAGATAATCGTGCTACTGCATCTTTGATAAGAGGTTGTCGCAGCAACCGTTACATCATATTCTTATCAGAGGTGTGGTAGATATATTTCTAAATTAGACCCGAAGATCGAAAATCTTCAAAATGTATGCGATAAAATTGCATACTACGAAAATACTTCATGTTCGAATTCTTTTAAATTCCCAATGTAACTAGCATATTCAAACTCCTATACGTCTATGTGAACGAAGTTCTCGAACCGACCATATTACGGAAAGTAGGGCACCAAAAACCACGAATACACCATCATTTAAGCTAAATTTTGCGTATTAAAATTACTTCATCTAGAATTTGTTAGAATCGGAATATAACTAGCTTATTAAAGCTCAAGTCTATGTGGGGTAAATTATGGGGCTGAACATACTACAGACAATAGGGCAATGAAAACCTGTGGTGGTTTATTAATACAATGAACCTTTCCAGTTTAGCCCATCTCTAGCTAAACTCCACCCCATACCACTCTCGAGTTGGGATCGATGGATTTATGAACTACTAGACGAAAAATTTCAAGAACACTATACAGGTAAGACGTGGAATATTTTGACACTAAATTGACTGGGTCCTGTTGCTGCCTATGGCAGCAACAGCGGCCAGTCAAATTATTTTCAAAATATTCAACAGCATTTGTATTAAATAACAAAAACATACAATTCGTACAACGTGTCAGATTAGTAAGCATTTAAGATGAACTAAATCGAGTCAGTTATGACGTCATTATTATGACGTTATCCTATGCGTCACTTAATTACGACGTCATATGACGTAATATGATGGATAGACAACCTGAAAAGGCCCATTAGCAAGTGGTATTAATTACCCTCGCTCACTCAGAGGATGAGTGTATTGTATTCGTGTCTATGTGCGTTCGGGATGGCAAGGGTCTACAATCTATGATTGGCCTTGTTAAAATGTGACCTATAAATACGGGTGCTCTCTTAGTACAAGTGGTCCATATTGTGTGGACCACGCATTAACAAGTGGTATTAGCCCTGTAATGCTCAATTTGCTCATGCCAATTTCAATAGAGGGATCCATTTCTAGGTATGCCACGCCTATTTCTAGCTAAGCTCCACCCCTTTTTTGCGTGTTGGAATCGATGTCTATATATACGCTGAATAATGAATTCCCAGACTTCCAATTTCAAGGTAACTATACAGGTAAGCTGATGACTATTTTGAAACTAATTTGACTGGGTGCAACGAAAACCACGAATCGGCTTAAATTTGAGCCGAAATTATTTCATGGTAGATAGTTTTAAATCTCACTACTCCGTAAGCGTATGCCCTATACCTATCTAAGCATATGGGTGACATTCTGGGACCGAACCCATTATGAGCGATATGCCAGGACATACTTACACCTATCTGAATGTGGTGAATGTGAACCAACCATATTATAATGGGGCCATACTGCGAATATGTAACTACCTACGATGAGATTACTTGATGGTAGAATTGTGCAAAAGCAGGAGCTCATATTGGGTTATATACATCCATATATAGAATAAATTATTACAAATCGAGAACAGACATTCTGATACCGAATATAGTAAATTGTTGGCATTTGACAACTGCCCGTAGCTACTAAATTGAATATTCCGAAATTACTACGTGCTAGAAAACTCAAGATTCATTAGTGTGTTCATATCGCTATCTAACCATATCGGTGAAATTATGTGGCCAAACCTATTGCAGACAGGTAATAGTAGGGCATTGAAAACCCGCAGATCTGCCAAAATTGAAACGGATTTACGCGATGAAATCGTATACTACGAAATTACTTCACGGTCAAATTTTTTCCAATTCCCAATATTACTATCATATTCAAATCCCACTACGTCTATGTGAGCGAAGTTCTGGAGCCGACCATATTACATACAGACAGTAGAGCACCGAAAAGCACGAAAACCCCAACATTTAAGCCAATTTTTGCCTAATAAAATTATTTCATCTAGAATTTGTTAGATTCGGAATATACCTAGTATATTAAGGCTCAAGCCTACGTAGGTTAAATTATGGGGCTAAACATACTACAGACAATAGGGCACTGAAAACTGTGAATTACCGGAGATTTAGCAAATTTTCCGTATGAAATTGTGTACTACGAAATTACTTCATGGTAACAATTTTTTTAACCTCAATCCATCACTTCACTAGCGTATTGATATACCTATCTAACTATATGGTTGAAATTCTGTAGCAGAATTTCCTGTAGACGTTCTTAACTTAGCACATGCATAGGCCTACACTTTCGGTTGATTTCTGTATTCAACAATCTGCTACAATATTATTGACAGCAGTTTTGACTGGAAATTTGGAATATTGGTAGTCTATCAATACTGCTACATAATTGAATTGGCCCTACATGGATTTATTCCCACGGATGGATTAAAGACAAAAGGATACTACTGATAATCACACATCCATTATTCATTCGTATCCCGCGAGTTCTCTTTCGATACGAGATCGAGAAAGGTATCTCGTATGTAGGGGCCTATTGAGTAGCCATTGACGTAGCGATTTCACGATCCAGTGTTGCTTTTACAGTCTGCTACGGAGATAGACTGTGTCCCGGTCTGTCTGGTATCCGAAGTTGAGTCTGTCTAACAGCCTAGTCATTGTGATAACGTAAGAAGATGACAGGTCATTACATTAGAGGTGTAGTTTCGAAGAAGCCAAGCCTTTATTTTTAGATGGATCCATTATTGTTAGCGAACTCTGTCTACTTTTTCGCCCTCTACAATATTATTATGCATGTTTTTCTTTTGAAATTTACCACACACATAGTACGCCTCAAGACTGTCTGTAACAAGTCTGTAATATTTACCCTATCGCGAATGCAACAAATGTGAATCATACTATAATACAATACGGGAAAGGTTAAACAGACATGGTACATCATCGTCGTCCTCATAATTTATTAACCCTGTATTACCTAAATTGAGTCAAGAATATGAAAAAAAATATTTGGTTATTGAGTGCCTATTAGCAGGCCAGTAGACGACTGTTTTGAGGAGTTACTATTGGAATGACTGGCTCAATTATCGAGCCAGTAATTTCAGTGGTGAATTTTCAAAAACGATCTCTTGACCTGCAAATTAACACCCTCAAGATCACTGTAGAGGTCGGTTTTGGCGGCCTCCTCATGAATGGGTTAAAATACATTAAGAGAAGTCGATAGGCTTACATGGGCAGTCGTTGTCGTTGCAATACTTAATACAGGTCTATGATAGCAACAAGTAGGTGGGTAGGGCGGGGTGGGCTACCAGTCAAAGTATTAAAAAGATATTCGCATAGTTGTCTTTATCTGAGATATTGAAATTTCGGTGTTAAACATTCTAAAGGATTCTGTTAGAAAAACACACAATTCTGCCCAAGTAAGTCACATCTTGGTGGCGGTTGCTTGAAATGACTTCCATAGGCCTAACGTTAATCAATCGGTCACTGAATCCGGATGGTATATTAATACATTAATACCGCGCTCGTGTTGATATCGATGGATCTCTGAGCTTCTTGACTATCAATTTCCAGAAAACTTTACAGGTAAGGTGTTGACTATTTTGAAACCAATTTGACTGGGTGCTGTTGCTGCTTGTGGCAGTAACATCGCCCAGTCAAATTAGTTTCAAAATATTCACCAGCATGTTTTGTAAATAGCAAAGACATACAATTCGTACAACGTGTCGGACTATTAAGCATTTAAGACGGACTAAATTGAGCCAGTCATGACGTCATGATTATGACATCATCCTATACGTCACGTCGTTGATTATGACACCATATGACGTAATATGATCGATAGACAACATGAAAATGTCCATTAGTAAGTGGTATTAATTATCCTCCCTCCGCCAGAGGACGAGTACATTGTATTTAGGGCAACAATCTATGATTGGCCTTGTTAAAATATGTGACCTATAAATATGGGTGGTCTCTTAATACAAGTGGTCCATATTGTGTGGGCCACGCATTACCAAGTGGTATTAGCCATGTAATGCTCAATTTGCTCATGACAATTTCAATAGAGAGATCCATTTCTAGGTATGCCACGCCTATTTCTAGCTAAGCTCCACCCCTTTTTGCGTGTTGGAATCGATGTATATATACGCTGAATAATGAATTCCCAGACTTCCAATTTCAAGGTAACTATACAGGTAAGCTGATGACTATTTTGAAACTAATTTGACTGGGTGCTTTTAAAGGTTTGCTGCCTCTGGGCGCAACAACGCCAGGTCAAATTAGTTTCAAAATATTCAACACGATGCTGATTAAGACATACAATTCGTACACTTGCCGGACTATTCAATGTTCATGACTGAGCTCGATACGCCATTCATTTACACATTTTGGATTGTGACGTCAGCCTGTATATGAAGTAATTTATTATGACGTCATATCCTTCAGTTACAGATCGAACCCAGCCGTTATCATAGAAAATGACTGTTGAATAAATAGCAAAGACATACAATTCGAACAGCGTCTAGTCAAATTAGTTTCAAAATATTCAACAGCATGTTGATTAAATAGTAAAGACGTGCAATTCGTATAATTGACTGGCTATTCAATGCTCCTGGTGGAGCTAGATACGTCATTCATTACACATTTTGATTGTGACGTCCAGCTACATCTGGCCTAAATAATTATGACGTCATATACAGAAAAATCCATTATCATAGAAAATGTCCTATGTCTAATTGCCGTCCAAGAGACCATTGTGGTTTTTCTTTTGCAATTTACTACTGGAATTATAGGATCGGTTATCCAACCAGTCATTCCAGTGGTAAACTTTCAAAACAAGTTTTCCGGTGAGTAGCTAATGCAAATGGACATCTCTCACGATCACCGCAAGAAGCCATTTGTGGTCAGTTTGATAGAGTGCTAAAGTGGACATATAAGTTCCGTTGGCTGTTTATTAAAATAATTAAGCGGTCATCGCCGCTCAAACTCTATTACAGTCGGACCAGAACAAATAAGAGAACTCGCCATGAATCACGTGCATGAAGATAATAATTATGAGATATCCAGCAATCTAAAAATAGAGCCGTGTCTTCGCGCCGAGAATTATTAGATCTCGTATCGATGGAGATCTCGCGAGACACAGCCCCACAATCCCCTGCGCGAAATGTCCGCGCCTATAGGCAATTCTAGCCAGCAATAAATAGAAGCGTTAATAATTTAGCTATGCCCCGCCCATCTCTAGCTAAGCTCCCCGACACTTCGGTGGTGTTGGGATCGATCGATCCCCGAACACTATCAACTTCCAGAAAACTATGCGGTGAAGATGTTGAATATTTTGAAGCAAATTTGACTGGGTGTTGTTGCTGCCTATGGATGTTTATTAAATGGTAAAGACATACAATTCATACAGCCTGACTGTAAGCGTTTTAAGACGGACTGACTCGAGTAATACATGCCCTAATTAATTATGACTTCATCATAAACGTCACTTAGTTGATTATGACGTCATAAACTGGAAAGGTCCATTCACATGTCATGTGGGAGGACAAAAATGGCACACGATGATAACTGACAACGCAGACAACAGCGAGAGCCCTCCACGAGAGGGTTAAAAAAATGAATCCAAGCCTGCTTTACTTGCACAGTAACTGTGAAAATAAGTGTGCGCGCGTGTGTGTGTGCGTGTGTGCGTGCGTGCGTGCGTGTGGAACGCTGTTTCTTCATGGCATGGTATCTAGCTTAAACTATCAGTATTCATCATGACTAGGCCTATTGATGTGCCGGGGACTGGATCCTGTCATGAACCGCAAAATGAGCGATAGTTTTTTAACACAGGAAGCCAGGAAGCTTGTCCGTCATGATTTCAAGCACAGAATGAGATCATGATCTATTCACAGGATGCATGCCATATACGATTCCATTCCCAGATAATGCAGGTTAAGGGGCCGTATCAGGTTGGTATTGTCCCAGTACTGTCCCAGTAACATGCATTATCAGTGACCGATCTCTTACCTGTATGCACTCATTCATATCCAACATGTATGGCTAACGGTATCGTTCAGATGCCCTGGGAGGTATCAGTAGCCGAATTAGAGTCTAATGATGGCGTGTTACGGATAGCCAGAATTGGATCTGTCATGATATTTGTCAAATGCCGGAAAGTCTTGGTTGATATCAGATCTCTCTCAAATACCCAAATAGTTAGAAACAGCTGTGATCGGCTGTTATGCCTGCCAGTGACAGCAATGGAGGGATCCGATCTGTCACCCAAGTATCTGACGTCGTGGTCAAAATACATCACTTATTCAGCTGATGTCACAATCAAATAACGTAGGTCCAGCATGAAAGTGGCACAGGTCCGACAGCGTCTGGATTGTATGTCTTGGGAAATTTACAATTTAATAAACATCATGTTGAATATTTTGTAGCTAATTTGACTTCGGGTTGCAGTGCAACAGAATTCCCGCAAAACACGTTTCAAATTATTCAACAGCTTACCTGTATACCTGATGCCAATAGCATTGTTAAATCGAATTGAATTCACTTTTAGATTCTGGCAATTCAGTGGTTAAAGTGTTAAAATCGATTCAAATATGTGTACAAAGTGGGCGGAGCTTGACATGAAGTGTCATTACGGACCCCTCTTGTCAATGGAGGAATCCAGTTTTAGCCATGCCCTGCCCAGCTTTGGCTAAGCTCCACTAACACTTCGCTCGTGTTAGGATCGATCGACCCCTGAACCTCCTGACTATCAATTTCCAGAAAGCTATACCGGTAAGCCGTGAATATTTATATATTACACATCATGATTATTAAATAGTAAAAAGATACAATTCGTACAACCTGATGACGTCATATGATTGACTGAGAAACTGAAATCCTTCATTTCCCGTCTTATGGGTAAAAATGACAATAGTACTATCCCCATTTCTTCGCCGTTATTACACTCCAATCATATTCCTGGAGATAAGCTATGGACACATTGAATATCAAAACCGGATGGTTGTCCATTCTATAAAGATAATTTAGAACCCTATTAAACCTGTTAGTAATGCTGGACTAATGCGAATGTTAAATTGCGTGATCGGTACCACCGATCACTCAATTATCATTACCAGCCCAAAGTTTAACTTTAGCTAAGCTTTAGCTTTAGGTATGTCTATACAACTGAAGAACTAGTGAGAGAATTTGTGCAATGAATTATTTATTTATCGAGTTTTAAACATATGTACATACCTGGTTCATAAATAAATTAAAAATTTACGCTATATATTTACATTAACGCACATAATATACAACTGACTCACTCACGCACGCACGCACGCACGCATGCACGCATGCACGCACACAAATATAGGCATGCATAATAGATAATGCCATTTTGTAAGAATTTCCAGTCCTTATATAGGCTATGTTTTTCACATAATTATATTTAATCAAAGAAATCGCCGACGTCACGTGTGCTTAAGACACCAATAAGACTACTCACCTAACAAATTATTGTCTAGATTTAGGGCAGAATCGACAAGATGCTAATAGCATTGTTAAACCGAATTGAATTGAAATTTGAAAACTATACCATAGGATTTACTCGAAAATTATACTGGAAGATGGTAACAGGAAGCATTGGTAAGTTACTAATAGAAAGATCCAATCTGCCACTCAAGTTTATGATGTCCTAACTAATTACATCACTAGTTAGCTGACGACATAATCAAAATGACTTACAGCTCCGTCACGAAAATTGAAGTCAGTAACTACTTTAAAAATTGTATGACATAGATCTCAACAGCCGCGAGTCAAATTAGTTTCGAAATATTCAATAGGTTACCTGTCTAGTTACCTTGAAATTTAGATTCTGGGAGTTCAGGTTTCTAAGTTCCAAATCGATTCTAACACGCCTAAAATGGGCCGTTTTCAAGAAATGGGCGGGAAATATCTAGAAATGGTTCCCTATATGACATGCACAGTTACTGTGCAAAGCCATTCACTACACGCGTACATATAGATACGCCTGTCTTAGCCATTTGCTACACGCAAACATAGATATGCCCGGCTTAGCCATTCGCTACATGCCAAACATAGATACGCCTGTCTTAGCCATTCGCTACACGCCAACATAGATACGCCTGTCTTAGCCATTCGCTACATGCCAACATAGATATGCCTGCCTTAGCCATTCGCTACACGCCAACATAGATACGCCTGTCTTAGCCTTTCGCTACACACGTACATACATACGTCTGTCTTAGCCATTCTCTACACACGTACATAGATACGTCTGTCATAGCCATTCGCTACACACCTACATCGATACACCTTGTCTTCCTCTCGTTATATTATGCCATTACATAAGCAAATTTGTGTGGATTCCTTTCTGACATGTCATACCCATTTGGTGTAATATAGGTAATATGCACGCTGAATTCTACCTGCAGTAGCAATTCTTCTACCTATAGTGGTTAAATATTTCGCCAGACAGACCTCGACAAGAATGGTTCAGTTACGCATCGAAACTCACAATGTTCTCTATTAATTCGGGTTTGACGATAACCTTCTCTGATGTAAATTGAGATTTAGTTCTTTTGAAATTCAACTTTCTGCATGTCATTCTATTATTCAGAAGCACTTTCTATGAACGATGCTGGGTCCATTTTCGTCATATTCCTCTTTTGAGATCCACATTTGTTGGAATGTGGAGAGTGAAGACAGGATAGAACCACCGATCCACACTGAGTATTTGCGTTCAGGTGGAGCAATCGTCTTCACCTTCATACCGCTTGGAACTAAAGACGTCATTTCTTTAGTGAGTCTGTCAGCAACACCTGAAGAAAGGACATGAACTCTAAATTACGACCTTATTGTGAAACATTGATTTCTGCTTGGCATAATGCGATTTGAACACCCACAGCTTTGCAAGAGACAACCCGTTACACACAGGCGAGCACCAACATGCCTGTGTAATTTACACGTGTGCATACATAGGAATGCAATAAACAGGTGTTGCGATTTTCTAAGTTTATAGATTTTCAGATTTGATTCTGACTATGCTATTTGCTCTAAAATACATATGCTACTATATCGCTTCAGAACGTCATTGATTGTGTTGCTTTAGTAATATGGCATTTATACTTTAACTTTATTTATACTTTAATAAAAACTATATTCAAATGCGCATAAATACATGGTTAGCTACGAGCACATGTTTGGCAAAGTACTAGTTTATCCAAATTATCTTGTGATAACCCCGGATGTTTTGTGACACTAAAGCAAACAGCGTATTTCCTACTTACCCGGGAACATGGTGCTGCCTCCAGAGAGGACGATATTGTTATACATGTCTCTCCGTATATCAACATCACATTTCATGATAGAGTTGTACAGACGCTCATGTATACCAGACGATTCCAGGCCTTCAAATATACAACAGAAAAATATTCTTATCTGTCCAGTGTAAAGATAAATTATATTTACTTATTAATACCAAATCATCGTTTTAGAGAAATTGTCAGTGACATGAAAGAAGAATCAGACGTCAGACCAATACACTAACAAGCAACATATTGTTTTCTCAAATTATATCCCTGACAACGTAGCTTACTGGGCCGATACTGAAAGTATCAGAAGAATATCAGCCCATATTCAGCCCGGTAATCTGCGTTATCTGGGATACGTTTGATTAATGTCGAGCTAGGGCTAGCATATCTGATAATCATCCGCTTAACCTCAACAAGAAGACCTTATGGCAGGTCATTCATATGTTAATCTGCATATCCACCATCGTAACCTAATCAGGAAGATCTTATTACAGATCATTCACATGCTAATCTACATAGCCATACATTTCACCTCACTAATGAGACCATATGGCAGGTCATTCATATGCTAATCTGCATATCCATACGCTTCACCTCATCAATAAGACCTTACGGCAGATCTTTGCTTATCTTAACAGAATCATTTTGTATTTTATGACGACGTCACATCATGCTTCTCCAAGTATTTCAAATATTACCACATGTTTGAAAACGTTGACAAAATACTATTCTTATATACTATATTTTGACAAAATTCTCACTGTTCCGCCAAATTGAGGAATCATTAATACTGGTGTTATACAATAGACAGTAAATATTCTTACCAATAAAAGATGGCTGAAAAAGGACCTCAGGACAACGGAATCTCTCGTTTCCAATGGTGATAACAGCTCCATCTGGAAGCTCATATGACTTTTCACACGCAGATGATGATGCTGATGACGCTAGTTCACTTTCAAAATCTAGAGCTGTATATGCAAGTTTCTCCTTTATGTCACGGACTATCTCACGTTCAGCTGTGAATGGAGAGGTAATAACGGGCATGTTATTCTAAACGATGGACATGCTTAACTCCACCAGATAACTGCACCAGTTGATTTACTAACCACGTTTGTCTTTATAACGAAAAAATAATTTTACTAGATTTGTTACAGACAACAAAATTAATTAGCAAGACAATGAGAGAACATCAACAATTGATAAATAAGGCATTTAATAATATTTTTTACTCCTACTTTTATTTATTCATATATTTTATTTTACGTTTATTATAACGGCCAACACCAGCGAAACAATACATTTGAGCCTCGGTAGAAAAACCAAACTCTCTATAAAGATCACTTTTGTCTGGTCCTTAAGGTGGCCTTTATAAACAGGTTTTACTGAATAAATGATGACATATTACATCAGGGAAGAAGCATTTTAGTTGCGCGAATACTTACCGGAAGTGGTAAAGTGATATCCTCTCTCATTGAGAATACGTGTTAAATGGTCTGTCAGATCTCTCCCAGCAAGATCTATGCGATCAATGGCGTGTGGAAGTGAATAACCTGACGAACAGAAATAGGTTACCATTTATAAATTTATTATAAATTAACCCTTTCAGTTCCATATACACGATGCAACATTACGATTTCATAGATATGCATATTAATAACCTGACGGCCATTTGACTGTAGCATGTTGTCGGCTATCTATATCACCATTTGATACAACATCGTTTAGTCAAATTATCTCCAAGATATACAGCAGCTTTCCTGTATATACCTAACACCCTTGAGATACTACAGGTTTCAATGCTTAACATAGCAGATAACAGACACGACACATTCTTTATGCTGCAAGGAATATTCTGGTAAATATATATGGTAGCAACAGATTTCCAATCAAATTCGTTTCAAAATAGCGAACAATGTTCCTAGAGGTGTTCCTTGAATTTGACAGTAATTTTTACGAGCGTCGCTGGAAGCCATGCAGGGTTAACGCGAGCACGGAGTGCTGCTTATTGCTCATGTTCTTGTTGCTGGTTCTACACAACAATTTTAATAACTCTGGAGGGGTCCTCTCCAGATTTGGGTGGGGGCTTACGTGTGGGGGTCCCAAAGTCGTATGCCAATTTTGGTGTCAAAATCCAATATGCAACAGCTATCAGCAACATTATTTTCAAAATAGACATTTTTTTTTTTCAGTAAGGGTGGTTCTACTGGAAGGAGCTTCTCCAAACTCGGATGGAAGGTTCCCCCATGGGGCCCTGAAGATGTATGCCAATACTGAAGTCAAAAGCTAAAATGCAACAGCAACAGCGTTCAACAACATTGTCCCCAAAATATACACTTTTGACATCACGGCGGCCCGAGTGAAAAGTATATCAATGACGTGGGTATTGGACAAATTTGTCCTTGATAACATTAGCCTTTCTCACGTTTCATAATAGGCGTTTTCAGTAGAAAACATCGATAATTGCATCTTCACTTTATCAGTTGAATATGATTTCCAGGAATTGACAGAGCGAAGACGGGTGCAAGTTGAGACCACGTTGTTGATGATAGCTGTTACTGTGTCATACAACATGTTGCAACTCAATCTCATTACAAAGCTGAGCACATGTAACATGATCACGTGACATGGGAAATTGTAAATACGCGATGCAGTGCCCTCTCAGGAAACTACCAATTATGCCTACCAGCCCATTAGTTAGTACATTAACGTTTAATGATCGTCGAATGAAGGGAGAAAAACAATCCGTAAAGGATAACTAACCTCATCTCATATTATCTATACATATGATCTAATAGGCCACTCGTAAACTATGCTTGGGATTTTAAGCTTTTTATCATCCCGTAAAAGACAGATATTCGGGCTTTAGTAGCTAAATGTTGATACATTTCTACAGCTTATGATGGCTGTCTAGATTTACTGATCAACCAATCAGAAAAAATCTAGCGTGTCTGCCTCGGTATAGGCGCTTAGTCATAGTGGTGCCATCGATAGCTTGTATAAAAGCAACCATACTGGTAAGCTGTTGAATATTTTGCCTTAGGCAGCAACAACTTCCAGTCAAATTAATTTCAAAATATTCAATAAGATGACTATTACATAATAGTGAATGTAATGCATTGGCACTTATATGACATCATACACCATGGCTAGAGGAGACAAAATGGTGGCGCTCACTGTTCAACATTTACGTCATATTACAAAGCAGATAATTGTGATATGGATAAGGGAATGTGACAGGATATGATTGATATTGAATCTATAAACCATAACCTATCGGTGCAATACAACATTTGAGATGAGATTAGCATCCCTTTAAGTAAACGTCTGTCTAGTTCGACAAATAACTCTGACACGCGCACGCACGTGCGCTATTATGATTGGTAATTATTAATATTTACCTTCATATATGGGCACAATGTGGCTGACACCATCTCCGGAATCCAGCACTATTCCTGTGGTCCGCCCTGACGCATACAATGACAGCACAGCCTGGATTTGGACATGAAACGCGGGCACGTTGAACGTCTCAAACAGAATTTGTGTCATCTTCTCTCGGTTAGATTTGGGATTGAGTGGTGCCTCTGTCATAAGAATCGGGTGTTCCTCGGGTGCTACCCGCAGCTCGTTGTAGAAGGTATGGTGCCAGATTCTCTCCATATCATCCCAGTTCGTGACGATGCCGTGTTCTATAGGATAGTGCATGGACAGAATACCACGTTGGCTCTGGGCTTCATCGCCAATATAACATTCTTTGCCGCCCATACCTTGCATTACAATCTGAAAATGTCATAACGCACATTGTTAGGCCCATACTCTATCTGAATATTATTTTACTTCCAACATTTAGTATCGATTTTAGGCGCCATATACGGGATCGTATCCAGTCGATTTCTTTGAAAATCGTGTCGTCTGACTGACCAAGGTCAGGGGGCAAAAGGTTACAAAGGCTGATACTAAATCAAAATTGCAAATGACCAATCAGATAACACGATTATCTTCACACCCAAAAACCGAGATGGCGACTAAATACGACCCTGTAGACCTACTGGTCTGGGTGGTGGTCGATCGGCTTTGAATAGCTTTTAACTGTCGAAAGTAAATATATTTCAGGAGGCCTATTTCTCCAGTGCAACCACGACCGGGAATAATTCCGGTAAACAGCGAGTAATGGAGTTTTATCCGATCTGCCACTGAAGTATCTGATGTCATTAACATATAGGATATAGGACTACACCCATTTTAGTTGACGTCACAATCAAAATGAGGTAGCTCTGTCACAATTATCGAAGGGTCCGTCACGAAAGTGTACAAATTCTATAGCTTTGGTGAAGTTACAATTAGAAACAGGCAGCAGCTTTCCCCAGTCAAATCAGTTTTAAAATATTCAACAGCTTACCTGTATTGTTATACTGAAATTTTGATTCTGTGAATTCAGGTGTCAAAGTTTCATAGCAATTCCAATACGCGTAAAACGTTGGCGGAGCTTAGCTAGAAATGGGTGGCGCATAGATAGAAATGGAGTCATCTATTATTGCCCAGTCACGTCAAAGGTAGCGTTTTCAAGTGGCAGGGCGACCAGTTTGTCGTGATTTTTTGTGCGGAAAATACGTTTGGACGAGTGCGAGAGCGTGTGGTTTGCCCTTTTTGGGCATAGCGTTCTATTTGTATCGTCCACTGTTTGAAATTGTAAAGGCATATATATAATTCAACAGATTTATTTATAAACAGTAAATATGTTTGTTATCATCACAATGCATCAGAATATTGAATAGGCAAATCATATGGCAACTCGATCGCACTAATTGGGTCGACTTGGATAGGTTAGAAATTGTACTACCGTATATAAAACGAAAACAGGTACGGTAGCATTTAATGAATATTGCTAATTCAACAAATTTATATAGCACAAAATTATATATTGATAGAAAATATAAATATAAATATAAATAGATATTGCTAAAAAGATTTTTTAGACGTAGGCCTATGAAGTGGCTACCTTTTTGGAAACCTTTGTATAGCCTAAAGGTATGTATGATCAGAAATTCCAAAACTTTAGAAGAGAACTCAAACAAAGGAAATGGACAAAATATACAAGGGAACTTAGAAAGTATTGTTAAAAATTTGGAAATTTTTTTTTCCATACTATAAGCGGCCTACCTGGTAACGTGGTCTGCCTGTGACGGCTGGAAAGACAGCTCTGGGAGCGTCATCTCCTGCAAACCCCGCCTTACACATCCCAGAACCATTGTCAATCACCACAGCAGCTACGTCATCATCTTCATATGCCATGCTGTGGTAATAACATAAGCAGTGTTAGATAGGATTCAACAATGAAGTCTGCTGAACATTTTAACACAATTTGACTGAATGTTGTTCCTGACTTTGCCGCAAACACTTCCAGTAAATAGTGTCTCATCACGACCAGCTTGGGGGGAAAATACGTTATTGACAAATATCATAAAGTTAGACATAAACCCTGACCAATTTTTAGTTCTGATTAAATTTATAATTTGTTGATGACACTTCTAACATTTACGATTCACACAGCCACTGCTGCTGCTGCTGCTGCTGCTGCTGCCGCCGCCGCCGCCGCCGCCGCCGCTACTACTACTACTACTACTACTACTACTACTACTACTACTACTACTACTACTACTACTACTACTACTACTATTGCTGCTGCTGCTGCTGCTGCTGCTGCTGCTCCTACTACTACTACTACTACTACTACTACTGCTGCTGCTGCTGCTGCTGTTGCTGCTGCTGCTGCTGCTGCTGCTGCTGCTGCTGCTGCTGCTGCTCCTACTACTACTACTACTACTACTACTACTGCTGCTGCTGCTGTTGCTGCTGCTGCTGCTACTGCTGCTGCTACTACTACTACTACTACTACTACTACTACTACTACTACTACTACTACTACTACTACTACTACTACTACTACTACTACTACTACTACTCTTACCTTAAAACCATGTTTCTTGAAATATTACGATCTTCTAATCTTCTTCAATGTGAGCTGACTTTTCTCTCTACAGAATTTTGCTGGCGTAAATTTTGCGTTTTCGTTTCTGTATCAGTCGGCTCTCGTTCTTCAATGTATCTGGTGGCAGAAGTCGTGTTGTGTTTGATCTTTGTGAGGAGTCCATCTTCCCGTCGTCCTTATATACTCGCTAATGATAGAGTACTATTTCGAGAGAAATTAGTCACCAGGCGCACAATTACGATGAGTAACTCTATGGTCGTGTTGTCAACAAACCCTTCTTGGGATTCGTTGTGAAATGGCATACGTTATTGTGCGAAAGCAGCAAAATCGTGTTTTCTCAAAGGCCTAAAATGGTCATTGATTATTGCTGCGAGCAATAAACCTATATATACAGTAGTGAACTAATCGATCTAGACCGGATTACTATTGATTCTAGAAAAGTCCGTAAATAGGCCTAGACCTGCCACTGTTATTATTCTGAATAGGCAGATAAAAGTAGATGTCAAAATAACGGGCTAAATAGCCTCCCATAGCTGCTGATTATTTTGAAAAAACGATTTAACTGAAAAAACCCGTCATTCAATCATTGCCAGGGTCAGCAACATTTTAAAGTGAAACTGTTGCAATAATCAGTCATAGTTTAATTAGCCTATATAAAATACGACATATATATGCGTCTACGGCATAATAAGTGTTATGCGTGGTCTGATTGATAACACTACATAAGAGGATAACGGCGTATTTACAAACAGTGACTATGTCTCCTATATCTGGCTTTGACGGGAGGCAGATGTCACGCCTGAATGAGCGCTCGTAATCGTACAATGCAGCTCAGAAATAGCTAAGGCGCACTATTGAATATTTTGAATATAATCGGATTGAACACCATTGCTGCCAATCCAATTATTTTCAAAATATTCAACAAACCATTTCTTATATATCATGCTCAAAATCGTACTAACTAGCATGTTTCTGGTGATTGTTTTTTGGGAGGGAGTGGCTGGGGTTGTGTTAAGCTATTTCTGAGTTGCCTGTAGGCCTAGATGATTTGATTAACGTTGCAGATATAATTAAGACGATGGCAAACTGATATTGGATTATTTTGAAATCAATTTGAGTGAAAAGTGGTACTGACTTCACTAATATGTCAGCAACTTAAATAGCGTGTTTAACCATCTGAACATGGAAGACCAAATATGAACAATAATTTACAATTGCTATTTTTATGCTGTTGAGTATCTTGAAGTGAATTTGACTGGGAGCTGTTGCTGACTATGGCAGCAAAAGGTTCCTGTCAGATTAGTTTCAAGATTCAAGATTTAAAATTGTTTCTTTCTTTGTTAATATATAATTTACATACATCACAACTGGGCTGTCCATCCAAGGCAGGGCCTATAAATCGATAGTCCCGCCCACCACCACCCCACCCTCAAAACCCCCCACCAAGCCCACCCCACACACAAAACAAGACATTGTAATATTTTGAAATTAATTTGACTAAAACATGTTGCTGCCATGGGTTAATTTAACAGAGGGGCTCCTGCCTATCATATTAGTACCGAAATATCAAACACGTTAATGCTGACATAGTCAATGATATTTTATGTATTCATTTTTCGGGCTCAAAACGTTAATAGAATATCCAGTGCTAATATCAAATTTGTGAAAACATTGTGGCAATGCAGTTCTAGGTTTGACAGTCATCATCGGTATATTAGGAAATATTTAGCAGCTTTAGCAGCAGAAATCTTTGAACAGACATAAAGCATGTACGTTCATCCAAAATTACTGCATTTTTTCTGAAAACCCAGAAAAACTGATAATAGTAGTGCCGAAAAATCTGAAAGTGTAGAAACTAATAATGATGCCGCCGCCACCACCACCACCACCACCACCACCACCACCACCACCACAACAACAACAACAACAACAACAACAACAACAACAACCGCTGATAACAACCATAACATTGAACATTTAAGATCATGGCGATAACATATCATTTGAGACTGACCCACCTGATTTGTATTGGTGGTTGAGCAATAGTTCCACACCCAGCGAGCATGGATCGTTGCCATATAAACAGCTAGCATCTAGTGTACTACTAACCGTCAGACCATGCGAACCAAGCAATGTGACTTTTCCAAGCATTGTTGTTCAAAATAAACGAAGAACCTTCAGACCCAGGTGGTATGACATGCACATATGGATAAAATATTGACCAACTGTAGACACAGAATTTTGCTATCCGTGTAGAGTTTGTGCAAATCAGTGCTGGAACTTTTTCAAAATCTGCTTTAACCACTGGTAGTTTTAGCAATTGGTGACGTGCTGCAGAGCGATTACCAAAACACGCCCTGTTCAAATGTCATCAACAATGTGTCGAGATGCTCAATGTGCATAAAGCTGGTAACTGTGTCGATATAAAACTTGATCAACAGAGAAAATAAACCCTGACATTAGAGGAAAAAGAGAAACAACAAAGCTGCAAAACTCTGCAGCGTTAATCAATGTTGCGAAATACCTGGCTAGTCCCAACTTGCCATTTAGGGGACATGATGAAAGTGAAACTTCGTCCAACAAGGGCAATTATAGAGACATCCTTAGCTTGTTATTCAAATACGACACACTTTTAGATGACCACTTCAAAACTGGAAATAAGAATGCTCAGAGTATCTTTTCTGACACTCAGAATGCTCTTATCGACTGCGTAGCAAACTACACAACAAGAACAATATGTGATAAAATCTGAAGTGCCAGATTTTATGCACTGTTAAATGGATTAAACAATGGACTGTATAGTCACAAGGAACAACTGTACTTTGTCATTAGCTATATTGATGCTGATGGTGACATTCAAGGACCGTTTCCAGGTGTCTGCCAGCTCGAGGATAGACAGATGGCCAGTGATATTGTCACAGTGTGTACACGTGTTTTTTAAATTAACTGGCATCGATATAATGAAGTACCATGGACAGGGATATGATGGGGGCGTTCGTTATGGCAGGTAAGAAGAATGGGTTTAAAGCTCTTTTGAGTAAGATTACTACAAGAGCACCGTACATTCATTGCCATGATCACAGTTTAAATTTGGTGTTGGAATCGGCTGTTGACAATGTGTCCCGTATAGAAGCTGGTTGACCGTAAGATTAGCAAGAGAAATATCGTTCAAGGCAAGCTGATTTTGGAAAACGACTCTTTGCTCGTTAAAAAGGGCACATTGTAAGAGGTAGTGGTTTGTAGATTCATCATTGTGCCCACAAGAACAACTGGCAGATTCCGACAGAACGTTGTGGTTACAAAACAATGCTTCATCTTTGTATAAAATGTTAATCTTTTGAAGGAAAGTTTGTGCCATGCATTTCTTCTATTTAAAACGAGATTACTTTCATTTGTATCCCTGAGCTACCTTTGACTGGTTTGACTTTGCTGCCAGATTCCTATTCCAAACTGTTCCTTTCTCAGATATTCTTTTACACTTATACGGAATGTCTTTCTGCATGTTTGCTTGAAGGCATTGATAAGGGTTAGTATTAGCTTGTGTGTTGGCATAATTAGTTTTAGGGCCTGAAGACTAAGCGTGCGGGCTAGTTCCTCTTTATAATGGGCTAGGTCAGCCTTTTCCCATTGTAGTCTCTTTGTCGGTATTAGTTTGGCAATACATTTGCGTGCTCATCATGTCGTACCATGAGGGTAGCTAAGACTGGTACGTGGTCTGAGCAGTTATCATACTGACATGATGCGTATCTCACTGACTCCAGTATCCCTGTTATAGTCGATAGTACATAGTCAATCTGTGAGGACCCGTTCGTGTCTTCAAAAGTGTTTCCGATGGGGTAATTTGCAAACATGTGAAGACCGTTTTTTGAGCAGAATTCTACCATCTGCTTATCTTTTGGGTCTGGTTTGGAGGAGTATAGTGATAAGTTCCAGACGCGGCAAATCAAAATATCACACGATGATCTATATTTTACAATGATTTGTTGTCACTCTGCCTAAACCTCTAGGTATTCTGCATCATACCAGCTGGTTCCTTTGCAGGGTGCATAGGTCTCAACTAGGATGGTCCTTGGCAAACATTTCATCTCCAGGTATATCATTCTGTGTAAGCAATCTGGCCGGAAAGAGATCACCCTGTTTGACCAGCTAAGGCCACCATTTCATCTTGGCAATTTGATAGGAGGTAGCGGATTGGTTTCATCAACTGATTTTGCTGCATGTGGGTACGTAGGAAATCGTTCACTCAAGAGATCTTTCTCGCAGTCAAACAGCCAGTGTTCTTGCATTGCCCGCACATCTCTGCATAAATTCTCAACATAGGCAGAGTTTCACCATTATGTTTTTTTACGTTAAACACTGCTTTCTTGATCGATTGTCCTGGACTAAAATATGCCGTTGCTTTTTGACAGCCTCACATTCTTTTGCATGCAGATTTGTTTGGCGACACGGGGTTTTATAAAATGGCATGGAGCTTGTTGGCGTTTGGCTCTGCTGACTAGGAGGGCGTTTCATCTCGGGATTAGTATCATCTTCTCTGCTCCAGCGCTATTCTCTTTCTATCACTCTCTGGGGCTTGAAGTTATAACATCTGAGTAGCAAATGACATGTCCGTGTCTTATTCGAGTGTTGCTTGACCTGTTTAACTGACTAGATGGAATATGTGACAAAATGGCATTATCAATGATCAGTGAATTATATTGCAGCACAGGGCCTTCCTCTGGAGATGCGCTGTGTGGTATGGATGTGTAGGTATGTGATGCCATTGGCTCAATATCGAGATCACGTAAAGGTGCCTGGCCACTAATATGTGTTTCTTGATGCATGCTGCAATGGGCAGTGCAGTCCTTGATATGAGATGCAGCTTTTGTCATGTTTCTAGTTTGGCTGCCAATTGTGGAAGTGGCCTGCAGTGATGGCGATGATTATGTTTAACCATCTGGATCTTAACTGTACCCTGCCCAATGGGCACAACTAGCACTTGAGTTTGAACGTTATGTTTTGGGAATCTGGAGGAGGGAATCTATAGAGTATATTTTCCAGGTTTCAAGGTTAGCCTGTCATTGATTGAACCTTCGGATTGCACATGGGAGTTTGATAGTGAGCTATGGAGAGTTGAGAGCATGTTTTCCAAATCTGTTGCCGACTGAACTTTCGGATTGCATCTGCTAGTGTGAGCTGATTTGTGTAGACATTTGCATTAGTTGGTTTAACATCAGATGTGTGAGGCTGTTATATGAAGATTGGGTACTCTGTCTGTCAGTGGGCCTATCTTTCTTGCCTGACATTTCACTCCTGCTTTTATTGCTGTTGCAAAGCTCTACAATCTTTTCTTCTAAATTGTTGATCTGTGTCTTGGCAGTCCGAATGGATAAGGTTTTTGCTGCCTTAATCAGCAGCGACTGTCAATCGAATTGCTAGAAATAGCTTCAGAATGTGTTAATACATTGAAAACCCTGCTGATTATTTTGAAAACAATTTGGTTGAAAGTTGTTGCAGCAACTATTTTCAGTCAAATCGTTTTCAAAACGCCAGCTAGTATTTTCTGCTGATTATTTTGAAAATAATTTGAAGGAAAGTTGTTTCTGCTATCACCAGCAACAATTATCAGTCAACTTGTTATACAAATATCTAGGCTAGCTGTTAGTATGTTGTGATCCCCATGTTTATCACGGTAATGCTAAACTGGTTAGCCACACCATCACCGATTAGTATTTTTCAGTTTATGCACAGTTCATCGCAGCGTTGGTCAGGAGAATAGAAGATTGATATCAAATAAAATAATAATAAGAGTTTATGTACATTTATTAAGAAGGTTGTATGTACAGTGTTCCAGTGTTCATGTAGCACAACTTTGTGGACAGGTTCAGACTGCCCCACCTTTTCCTTTCTTCCTGCTTGCTTTGAAGAGATAGTTCAGGTCTCTTGGCTCTAATGTGGTGCAACCTATAGCACAGTCATCGTGATGCAGATTCGATGGCTTCAAATATAGAAGGATCGGACAGATTCCTGAACTCTAGATGTAGCTCTTCTTTGCCAGGATCGAGCGTCAGGCTGAGGAGAAAGTCATCATTGAATTTGCTTTCGAGAAAGCTTTCTATATGTTTTCTGTAACATGTTGCACTAGGAGTGGCATATTTGCAGTGAAACAGGAAGTGATCTATATTTTCCGGCTCTGAGTGGCATAGTAAGCATATATCGGATTCGCGACCATTGGTGAATCTCGTTGTTGAACTCTGGATGGTATAAGTTCCAGTGAGGAGTTTCGCTTTGATGGTAGTGCGCTGGACATCTTGCACATTGGCTGTTATGGTCCATATGTTGTGTGTTACTCCAATCTTACAGTTATCCACATTCAGATGTTTCAGAGAGGCTTTAGTGTGTGCCTCTTCCTGTAAGGTCTTAGTCCAAAAGGGGTTGATACTTGAGCGTACTCTTGTGGTCCAAGCCGCCTTGTCTATAGGACTCTCCAGGAACTGTAATGGGCTACCATGGTCATACTTTTCGAACAACATTGCAACCATGCAGCACCAACTCTTCTCTGGTTGACGATTGCCTATCAGCTGTCTATGAGCTAGGTTTGCGATGGTAGAGCCTTTGGAACAGGCAATAGAAGCAAACAGTGTGAGGCGGCACACGTTGATCTCAGCCTCAAAGGGTCTGGCACCGAGAAGAAGGTATATACGGCCGAACTTGCACATGATTTTGGGAGATGCTGGATATATTGCAACGTCGTTCAGTGAAATAGCTCCAGGCCTGTTAATTCATTTTTTATCCATACTGACTCTAAGGCATGTGCATAACATGATAAGACATACGTTGTGTATAACTTATACGCCAGTGGAGGAGGAAGGCCGTTTAGCCCATGGATCATCATGCATATGGTACGGCATCTTTTGCTTATTCTATCTTGGACAGGAGATGAAATTTCTGCTGTGATATTGATACTTCTGCTGATACCTAGGTGTGTAAGCTCATCAGATACTGGAACTGGTACATTATCATTCTTCCAGCACTGTATGTCATTCCAGATTTCAGTTAGTATGCTTGAGTTAAAATTGATATAGTTGTTGTCTTAGGATATAGTTTGTACCTTTCATAGTTTGCATAGTTCTCGACTGTTGATAAATTGAGCTGCATATCACTAAGAGTCTGTCAGAAGAACGATATCGTCAGCATAAGCAGCCCTGTCCAGATATACTGTGCCTAATTTGAAGCCTGACTTTAGGAGACCACTGGCAACACCGTCTTGCCTGACACCTTGTTTGATTTCGAAGTAATCGCTGATTTGAATGGGGATCTTACTCTGTTGGTTAAGTCTTGATATGAGAGTGTCTTCATATGGAGCCAGGGTCCACAGAGCCCGTAGTTGTGGTACTTTCTGATTAGAGAGGCGTGACTAACAACATCAAAAGCTTTCTGAGCATCGATAGTTGCGACATACAGTGACAAGTGTTAACGTTTAGCCTTTAGGATAGCTTTGGTCTCAATGCATGCGTGTGTCGGTAGTTATGTCCAAACACTGGGATTTCCACAAAATTGGCATTGACATGTCACGAGCCTTCGGCACAATTAAACGCTCAAAGATCATAGATGTACTACACCAGGCCAGATGCAATGGAGATGAGCTACGACTAGTGAGGCTACTGCTTTAGACACCAAGCTGAGAGTACGAGTCAAGTCAGTGAAGTCTGTAGAGTTTGAGACATCACTCGGCTCCCCACAGGGAGATGGTCTATATCCGGTGCTTTTCACCTGTTACCTTGCTGCTGCATTGAAATCCATATGGGAAAGTTCCACAAAGACCAAACCCCCCACCCCACCCCAGTGTCAATACTGGGTATGTCACTAGAGATGGAATAAGATGATGATGTGGACTACACAGATGAGGAAAAGAAACCTCTTGATGAACTTGTCCCAATAGCTGCAAGCAAACTAAAAATTGAGAATCTCTTTATGAATGAATCCAAAACAGAGTTCACCCACATATACCTATCTACAAAGCAGGAGACTAAAGAAAATGACAATCCGCATTTTGGCTGTGAACCATGGAGGAAAAGTACAATCTTGAGCTCACTGCTTTGCAGTACTGCTGACATTGCTGCACGCTGCGCCCTGGGGAACATAGCTTTCCACGCCTTCTGGAAGCTATGGATTCGTAGGTCAAAGATGCCCTTGATTAAAAGGCTACATTTAAACAATGCAACCTGTGTATCATTGATGCTGTATAACTGTAACAGCTGGGCACCTCCAAAGGCATAGTTACATAGTTACATAGTCCTCTTCTGCTTGTTAGGCTATGCAGCCTGTAGCAGGTCTTCACTATCTTCATGGGCGGCCAGATCCTGCACCTGTTGAACTGGTATGTTGGTATGGACAGGCATGATCTGGGAATCTATTGTGTATGTGGCCTCGCTGTAGTGTCTGTCTAATCTTGCCTTGAATGAGTTGATGGAGGGAGCTGCCACTACTGACTCTGGTAGACTGTTCCAGTGGTTGGTTACTCTAATAATGAAAAATGCTTTCTGGCATCTGTGTTGGAATGTTGTTTATGCACTTTGAAGCTGTGTCCTCTTGTCCTGTCACCTTTGTCGAGTGGTAGAATGGATTCATGGTCTATGTTGTACACATCATGTAGATATTTTTTCATTTCTATTAGGTCAATCCGTAAGCATCTGTACACTAGGCTTGGCAGTTTGAGTGATTTGAGGTGCACTTGGTATGGCATTTGCTTGAGTCCTAGAACAGATTTTGTCGCTCGACGTTGAACATTTTCCAGTAGTTGGATGTTTTTCTTGTAGAAGGGGGACGAGACGACATTGCCATATTCTAAGTGTGGTCAGACTAGGCTCTTATACAAAATGACAAATATGCCAGGATCTATGCAATTGAATGATCGTCTGATCATGCCAACTAATCTGTTGGCCTTATTGGCTGCCTTTTCTTCATGCTGATTGAACTTTAGAGGATTGCCTACGTACACTCCTAGGTCCTTCTCACACACGGTCTCCTCTAGTACAACTGGTTGGTCACTTTCATGCATGCTGTATTGGAATTTATTGTTAGATCTGCCTAGGTGCATAACTTTGCACTTAGTTGCATGAAAACGGAGCTGATGTGTATCTGACCAGATTTTTAAAGCTATTCAAGTCTTTTTGGACTACATCATGGTCAGTTCTGGAGTTAATTCGCGTGTACAGTGTCGTGTCATCTGCAAAGAGCTTGATCATGCTTTCTACTACTCATGGCATGTTAGTAATGAGGCAGATGAAAAGTACTGCTCCGAGCAAACTGCCCTGTGGAATCCCGCTTGACACTGGAGTCCAATTGGAGCAAGATCCACTGATGGATACTTGCTACTTTCTGTTGCTTAGGAATGCCTGTAACCATCCTAGAGTGTCGCCACTAATTCCATAGCCGTGGAGTTTCCTCAGTAGTCTTTGGTGTGGAACAGTGTTTTAGCGAAATCAAGGTAGATGACGTCGACTGCATCACTGTCATCTACATCTTTGGTACAGTAACCTAGTGTGTCTATGAGCTATGTGATGCAGGACTGGCCATTTAAGAAACCTTGTTGGTGGTCTGACATGAAGCCGGACATGTGCTTTGTTAGTGCATCTCGGATTTTACATACTACTGATATTAATCTTACTGGTCTGTGATTGCCTGCTGATGATTTGCTACCTTTCTTGAGGATTGGTGTAATCTATCCATTTTTCCATTCTTGCGGGAGCATTCTTTCAGTCAGGGAATGGTTAAATGATATTGTCAATGGTTTGGCGATGAAACAGCTGATTTCTTTTAGAATTCTCGGTGAGATTTCGTCCGGTCCTTGGGAGTTTGACACTGCAAGTTTCTCGAGTCTTTTTTGCACATCAGTTTCTATGATTCTTATTTGGTCCAGTGTTTGACTGTTTGTTAAGTTACTGGCAAGCTGTGGTATTCTACTGGTGTCCTCACGCGTAAATACATTTAATTGTGAAGTATGTGGTCAGTTCTTCTGCATTCTCTGTGCCAGTTTTTGCTGCTGTGTCATTGGCTCTTGTGAGGTCTGCAATCCCAGTCTTTGTCTTTAGTTTGAGTCTTACATAGCCATAAAAGGCTTTAGGGTTGGGTTTGGCAGCACTAAACAAACTCGATGCCTGCCACCGCAAACACCTATGCACCATCAATGGGCACTGATGGCCAGACAGCATAATTTCCACCGATACACTATACAAGATGTGTAATACGTCGCCGCTGTCAAAGTCTCCCAGCAAAAATGGTCAATGTTTGATCATGTGCTAAGGCTGCCAGAATAGACACCAGCACACAGAGCCTTGGAATTCGCCCTACTCGGAGCCAGCAAGTACAAAGCCAGGAGAGGACGTCATTGCACAAATCGGCTATGCGTGCTGCGAGGTGACCTCTGCATTCTGATAAAACAAACAACAATCAGTTGTTTTCCGTTTTGGATTCCATTGGGAAGGCTCAAGCAGACTACATTCTCATTACAGGGGACTTTAATTTTCCCACTATAAATTGGTCAACTAACTTATCCCTGGAACAAAATGCCCAACAATTTATACATACAATGCAGAACAACATGCTGTAGCAACACATTAATAAACCAACAAGATATCGTCCACATGAAAAAGCTAACATACTCGACCTGGTCCTTTCAAACGATGCTGACATGATAATGGATATCACCCACCAAGCACCACTAGGTAAAAGTGATCATGATACACTATTGATCCGCTTGCATCCGGATCTGTTCAACGATCCTACTCAGACTAGCTACTACCAATAAATTAGTGCTAAATAAGGGCAACTACGATGATATGAGGAAAGAACCAATCTCCAAAATGAAAAGCTGGACAAATAATGATGTGTCTGGAGCAATCAAAGCCAATAGGAAAGCATTTAAGAAATACAAGAGAAGCAGGCGATCTGACAACTATAATGAATACAAACAGGCAATGAACTGTGCTACATCGAAAATCAGACAAAACAAAACGCTATTTGAACTTAAGTTAGCAATAGAGACTAAAACAAATCCAAAAACATTCTGGAAGTATGTAAAAAAGTAATACTCAATTGAAGGAAGCAATAGGTGACCTACGAGAGCCAGGTAGCAAGAATATAGCAGTGACAGACAGTACCAAGGCAGACTTACTAAACAACTTTTTTGCTAGTGTTTTCACTATTGAGAACTTGGAGGTTGTCCCTGCCATCATGCCCATGAATGACAACTACCTTGCTGACATTGTCATAGCCCTGGCAGAGGTAAAGAAAAAGCTCAAAGAGCTAAATCCTAATAAAAGTAATGGACCGGACTTAATACCTGCTCGGATACTGTTAGAGGTTGCCTAGGAGTTTAGTAAACCATTGCGTATACTATTTAATAAATCCCCAGAGGAAGGGGCTATTCCTGAGATATGGAAAACCTGAAATGTAACTTGCATCTACAAGAAGTGCCCAAAGTACGACGCTGAGAATTACTGCCCATTAAGCTTATCTTGCATACTATGCAAAGTCTTGGAGTCATTCATCAGAGATGCGATTATGAACTACATGAAAAAATGAGGTTTACTAACTACATGCCAACACCGCTTTAGACCTAATCTGTCATGCAAGATGCAACTATCGGAAAATCTAGAGATAATAACGGAAAAGACAGACAAAAATTAATCTGTCAATGTGGTATACCTTGACTTCAAAAAAGCAATCGACACAGTCCCACATGTAAGACTCTTGAGGAAACTCAAGGCATATGGCATTGGGGAAAAGATAGTCAAATGGACAGAAAATTTCTTGACCAATCGTAAACAACAGCTACGTGTCAATGAGGCAATAGCAGACTGAAAGGAGGTGTCAAGTGGCGTACCACAAGGCAGTGTGCTAGGACCTGTACTTTTCCTAATTTTTATTAATGACCTACCGGACACACTCGAGTGTATATGCGAGATATTTGCTGGTGACACAAAGCTGATAGACAACCCATTCAGTGACAGCCTGCAACTTAACATCAACAAAACCTGCAAATGGTGAACAGACTGGCAATTACACTTTAATTCTACAAAAATACATGTACTCCATTTGGGCAGAAACAACCCAAAGAAGCAGTACTCCATGACACACAGAGACACCCAACCACCTATAGTACCAACTGAAAATGAAAAAGACCTAGGTGTACATATTCACGACAATCTTTCTTTCAATGTTCATATCAATACTGTGGTAAATAAAGCAAACAGGATACTGGGAGTGATCAGAAGGAGATTTACATACATTGACAGATGTCTGCTTATTACACTTTTCAAAACCATGGTAAGACCGATCCTCGAGTAGTGTAATACCATATGGTCAACCTACATAAAGCGGCAGCAAAAGAAAATTGAGAGCGTGCAACGCGAGGCAACAAAATTGGTTTCTCAACTGAAAGACCTCAGCTACAGAGAAAGACTAGAGTCACTCAACATGATGTCACTAAAGTACCATCAGTTTTGTGGAGATCTAATCAATGTGGAAACAGCCAGACAGTCAAACTGAAAATGGAGCAGTTCAACAAGGACATTCGAATATACTTCTTTTCAAACAGAGTGATTCAAAGTTTTAATTCCTTACCCGGCAACACTGTCAATGCCAAGAACCTTGAGGTTTTCAAAGTAAAACTGGACCAGAAATTTCACAAATAATGTATACTTACTATAAACTAAATCCAACAAGGGATGACTATCCAACATATACAAAAACCACTGAAAACACAAACACTGTAAATTTACAATATAGCTTAGGCAGAGGATGTATAGCTGATTCTTAAGTGTAGGTGGCACACCGCAGCTAATGCTTGGATCAGTGGTCCGAAACTGTAGGCGGCACGTACACCGCAGCTAATGGTTCCAAGACCACGTACATCTTCAAACACTTATGCAAAAAGAATCTAACAGGAAGCCAATTATCTAAATTGCAAGAAGAAACGAAACAGTAACTTAAAAACAAATGCAAAATTTTACATTGAAACAACCACAAGCCCTATTATGTATATCTTGTAAATACTGTAAATAATTGTACGAAAGCGGAATTCTTAAACTCGACCGCCACAATCACGATGCAGTCTGAAAAGTAACAAGTTAATAGTGGAATGGTACAAGCCTTAGGCTTATGTCCCGAGACCATGATGATGATGATGATGATGATGATGATGATGGTGGTACACTCAAGTCAAGAATGGACCTGAGGAAGCTAAGAATTACGGCTGAGGACCAGACACAGTGGGCAAAAATGAAGAAGGACTGATTGCAGCTGTAGGATGTTTCCACTACTACAGCCACAGAATACAGTAATCATATATAGTTTCAGTTTCACATGTACCATAGAAAATACACAATTAGAATACGCTTACTACACACTATACAGGTATGGATCTGCTCACCTCGGAAGCCAACAGTACAATGACTAGCATTAGCGTTACGGGAATGGTATTATTCTGAGCAGTGGACCGAAGCGAGAACAATAGAATCCTAATTTATGACCTGCAAATATCAACGTAAAATGGCGGCTCAGAAGGAGACTGAATTAAAAAAAATTCTAATCTTACTGCTTCACGATACCTTTAATCGTATGTGTATCTACATTTTCTGTCTTCAATCTACAGAATACTCAAATTGTTGACCTAAACAACCGTTAGCTAGTTAGTTGGGTTCTTGCACTTATTTCGTCGCATTATGTAATGAATCATAATTACGGAATATATTAATATTGCTGATCAACTCCATTACAGTTTGGGTCAAGGTAATTTAATCACAAAGAATGTTTAATTTTATTATTGTTACCACTTTTCGTATCAATTTCAAAGATTTCGAGATCCAAAGTTGATTTCATGCTTGAATAATATGACCAACTGGTCCGATACATGCAGATCAAGATTCAAGATTCTTTATTTCAATATAGATAAATAATCCAACAGTACTGCTTACAAAACAGCCATGTGTTCCATAAGAAAAACACAACAGAACGTTCTGCTAACAACTCCACGGCGTGATCCTAAAGCCCCTTACATCAGCAAAATACCTGGGGTTAACCATCTCCAACAATCTAGACTGGAACCCACACATATCAACGATCTGCAACAAGGCAAATTTAAGACCATTGGCTTCCTCCGCAGAAACCTCAGAATCTCATCTAAAAGGATCCTCATCAAGGCCCAAGTGTACACATCATTAGTACGACCGAGCCTTGAATACGCGAGTACTATCTGGGACCCATATGAGCAAAGTGATATCAACCAAATTGAGAAAGTCCAACTGCGAGCTAGCTGCCCAATTCGTAAACCATCGATATCGGAATACATCCAGCGTAGGCGAAATGCTCAACACACTAGAATGGCAAAGTCTACAAGCTCGCCGGAAAGCAGCCCGTCTCATCATGTTCTATAAAATTAACAACAACCTAGTAGAAGTAAACATGGAAAACTACCTAGTGAAACCACTCCGTCACACAAGACACACTCACTGTATGGCATATCAAATCCCACATACCAGAACAGCATATCGACAAGCAACCTTCTTCCCAAGAACAGCCGTTGAATGCCCTGCCAGAAGAGACAGTCACCAGCGTGTCACTAGATGCCCTCAAGGCCCTAGTGACCAGAGAATAGCGTGGAAGCTCTGTTTTTAATCTGCACCTGTACATACATTTTGGCACCCTGTTTTTAAACTTGACACATGCACACACCTGGCATAATCTTCAGCAAGTTGAAGGCGCCCAGTAATTAGAAGAAGAAGAACATGTCTCTACAGGAGACATGATTGTGGAATACAGAATATAGTGAGGGAATCAGCATGTACAAGAAGAAGACATGTTTCTCCTATGGAACGATACGTTTTGTTAGAGCACTCTGCTATTTCGCGAAACATGTTTGGACGTGACTCGTAAAAAGCAAAACATGTTTTCAATGTGTGATGTAATTACATGCGAAACAAGGTCATACATCACGGAGGCATATATTACGTCATAAGCATGTCATGCAAAGGATGTTGGGATACAGTTTTCTTAGCAAATATTATCGTTCCTTTAAATAGAATAGTTATTACTACATTAAAACCTACCTCCTTGCATTACTAATATTGTTCTTTCCTTCTCTGAAGGGAAGCGTAGTAGACACTTTTTACATGTGTTGGAATCAATGTAAGAAATTTAATGTTGCTTAGGTCATGTTAGAGAATATTTTGAAAAAGATTTGACTGGGTGTTTTCAAGGATGAAGAATCTGATTACAGTTATTGGACTCTCCCCATATTTTACATGTGTTTGAAACAATTTTAAACATTTAATTTCATGGTGTTTCAAGTAATGTCAAAGAATATTTTCAAAATGAATTGACTGGGTGTTGGCAAAGACGATGAACTGATTACAATTATTGGACACCCTCCTCTTTTTACATGTGTTGGAATCAATTTTAAACATTTAATTTCATGTTTAAGTCATGTTAAAGAATATTTTGGAAAAGAATTGGCTGGGTGTTGCAAGGATGAAGAATTTGATTGCAATCATTGGACTCCCCCCCCCCCCCCCCCTGAGAAATGTTCATTTGCAGATCAAGGAAAAGCCTATTTTTGAAGATTTATCACAGTAATGACTGGCTTAGTCACCATGTCAGTCATTCCAGTGGTAAATTTTCAAAAAAAGTTCTGATCTGCAAATGCACATTTTCTATTTACACTTAAACCCTTTGTTTTATCATGTCATGATGTATGTATGCAGTGGTCCTGAGAAATGTCCATTCCAGATCAAAAAATACAATTTTTGAAGATTTGTCACTGTAATGACTGGCCTGGTCACTATGTCAGTCATTCCAGTGGTAAATTAAAAAAAAAAAATTTTTTTTATGTCTTTCCTGAGTGCTATTCATCCATATCAACATTAAAATTGCGATGATTGTATCCAGTTATTTTAACTGTCATATCAACAAATAGAGTGCTGTATATCTTTCTATCTGTGATGAGTGCTATCTGATGTTAAGCTAGTTGATTATTTATTTTGATATGTTGTTTTATAAAGTTTAATAAAGTTTATATATGATAATATGATGAACTTAGTAACTGTGTTTGTTTTTTGTCTGATTGAAAGTCGTAAATTAGGTCTGGAAAATTTGAAATTGAGTCTTGAAAAGGTATGGAAAAAGCATGGAATTTAATTCTGCTGAAGGTGTATGAACCCTGGTAGGGTCTCTATCAATATATCTTGGGATTAGCGCTGGCTAATCATGAGTCATATTCGGAGCTTTACTCTATAAAATCTCTCTAGTATTACGATTCAGATTTGAGAGTCTCTGAAGAAGACCAAGGAGACGGTCAAAGAAAAGAATCATTCTATGAGATGTTCTTCTGACAGTTGGTGTAATAACAACGTACTGGGCATGACCGCCTATAGTAGGCGTGTTGGTCCAGGTAAAGGGTGTTCCCTAACCTGCTAGACTGATGCCTATAGGTTCCATCATGTGGAGCTGGTGTATTCCTTTTGTCTCCTCAATGGTGTGAAGTTTTCATCATCAGGGTCTGACGAGAGAACCTGTATGATTCTGAACTGCACGTCTGTTCGTGAGTGTCCAGGTTTGTTGAAATGCCTGGCGACTGGGGTGTCGTATCTCTCACTTTTGTGGAGGTTTGATATAGATCTCAGGTGTTCCTGAATTCGGATCTTAAAGGTGCGCAGGGATTCTCCCACGTATTGTTTGTTGCATTTGCTACAAGTTAGGAGGTAGACGATGTTTCTAGTTTGGCAGTTACCTATGAGTTTGGCCTTGTAGGTTAGGCCCGTGTGGGAGCTTGTGAAGAATCTGTTTTTCTCCATCCTGTGGCAGATGGTACAGTATTTTGTTTTGCATGCGATAAATGGGTTTCTGTGCATTACAGGGGCGTGCTCTGTTGGGAGTTTGGCCCTGACAATCGTGTCTGTGATTGTGTTGTTCTTCCTGTATCCAAACAGCGGTGGTTCTGGAAATGCTAACCTGCATTTGTTGCTGGCTTCCAGAATTGGCCAGTACTTTTTTATGGTTTTCTTCAGAAAAACGCCTGTCCTGCTGAACTCACATACAAAGATTGGTCTTTGTATTTGAGTTTTGGCGGTTGTTTTTGGTGGTGGGTGGAGGATTTGTTGTCTGTCTTGTGATCTGGCTTTGGCCCTGGATTTGTTCAGGATGCCTGTGGGGTAGCCTCGTGCTTCAAAGTGTCCTTGTAGGAGGATACTGTTTTTGTCATAGTCCTCTATGAGCGTGCAGATGCGTCTCAACCTGAGGAATTGTCCGTATGGGGACGAGTCCCTACAGTTTGAGGGATGAGCTGAGTCATAATGCAGGTAGCCGTGGGTGTCTGTCGGTTTTGTATAGAGATCAAAGATGATAGAATGATCCTGTGTCTGTTTGACCAGTGTGTCTAAAAAAGAAACTTGTGTTTCTGAGCATTCCATGGTGAATTTGATGCTCTGGTGAGCTTCATTCATGTATGTGACAAACTCTTCTAGGGCTGTTTTGCCGTGCTCCCAGATTATGATGATCATGGGATCATCAGCCACTCCGCATGGAATTGATTTGAGAATTTGCCTATAATATTTGGCACTTAAATTCAGAAAAGTGAATCTGTTTCCTATTTGGGCTCCAGTGCGCATGCGCAAGCGTGCTTAGTGACAGGCGTCACTATGGAGTGAGTACAGACTGGTGCCAGTCTATATCAGTCAATATACTGGAGATGGACCTAACCAGTAGCCTGGTTGAGGGTCCATATTTATAGGAATAGGCATGGGGAGGAGTGTATGCAAGCATAAAAATCTTATTCTGGTAGCTAAATGCAGATAATTGATTTAGCAAGTAGTGATTGAACGGTAAGTATGTTTTTATAGTGGTTAATAAAACAACTGACCAACCCGCAAGGGGGGGTCTGTGGTTTTTTTTGTGGGTGGTTGGCCGGGATCCACAATTCTTATGCCCTCGATCACGCATGCCCCTGCCATGAGCTGTTTGATCCATATTTTGTCGAGGCCATGTCTGAAACTTATGTCTCCTCATTCGTTTTCAATCATTCAAACTCTCCCATAGCCGGGGAACCGTCAGTCTTTTAGACAAAGGTCTGGGCTTCAGCCCAACGGCCTCAGAACCGCAAATGGGTACCCTGTATACAGATCTACAGGCATTTTTTAGAAACAACCTTCTGCACCCGCCTCAGAAAACAAATAGAGACATTACACAACAGAAACCGGTCTTCGTTGTGATTTCAACAGGACATGCATCTTCCTCAAACAAACGATCAAAAAATATTGGCCAATCCTGGAAGCGAGCAACAAATGCAGAATAGCCTTCCAAGAACTGCCTCTTTTTGGGTTCAGGAGAAATAAAACCATCAAAGACTCTATAGTAAGAGCTAAACTTCCTATGGTAGGCAGAAAACTACCTCATAGAAACCCCCTAGTACCATGCAAAACGAAAAATTGCAACATCTGCCACAAAATGCAGAAACATAGATTCTTCTCTAGCTCCCACACTGGACTATCATTCAGGTCCAAAATCATTGGCAATTGCCAAACTAGAAACGTAGTCTACCTACTAACATGCTCAAAATGCAAGAAGCAGTATATGGGAGAAACTCTACGCACTTTCAAAATATGCATCCAAGAACACCTACGTTCCATCACCAATCTCTACCAAAATGAGAGATATGATACCCCAAAGCACTTCAATAGACCTGGGCATTCTAGAATAGACATGCAATTCAGAATAATCCAAGTCCTATCCTCAGGTCCTGAGGATGAAGCCGCCACTAAAAGGAGGCGGCAGAAGGAATGTCATTGGATTCACCAGCTCCACACAATGGAGCCAATAGGTATCAACCTAACAGGGTAAGGGTCACTGGCTTCCCTGGATCAACTCACAGACAATAATCGGACAGACTCAGTACATTGTTATCATCCTCCCTATGGTGAAGAAGTGCTTACATATGTCACTGTTAAACCGCTGTTATCTTCACTAACAAAGAAAATATGATTGAGAACCTGCAAACATTAGCCTAACTGTGTAAAAGGGACCATTCTGTCCTCTCATTTTGCTACAGGTGCTATACCCAAGACAACAATAGTACTTGCCTCAAGACGTACTATGATAAAGGAAATTATGACAAAATGAGAGCGATTATGGACATAAACTGGAAATAGCGTCTGGCAGGACAGGAAGAGAGAAATCAATGGGACATTTTTCTAGGAAAGTTATACTGATTAAGAACAAGCACAAGTTATGAAGACAGTACATGAGTAACAAAGACAGTCAGACATACATGTATAATGAGTATTAGAAAACCAGGACTCAAGTCAGACATACATGTATAATGTGTATTAGAAAACCAGGAATCAAGTCAGACATCTAGTAAGGAAATCAAACAAACAACGTGAAAGGGAGATCGCAAATCAAATGAGAATGTCCAGCGCAGAGCCATAAATATCATTCCTGGGTTCAAAATATGAAGAGCTATTAACTATCTTGAGATTGCCCAGCTTAATATCGACGGTTGCGTGGTGACCTAATATGCCTAATAGAGGTATACAAGTGCACACACTGTATCTACAACATAGAATGTGAGCCACTCCTACCATCTGAGAAAACCGAGCGTACAAGGGGTAGCAGCTTTAAGTTAGAAAACAGACACAGGGTTTCTCATACTGTAAGGGTCCTTTTGAGGGTAGACCCAAAAATGTAACTTGGGACCCCCCCAACAGTTGTGGTAGTGTGTCCCATGTAGTGGGCCCCATGGGACCCCTGAAAACCTTGCATGATTGTTAAATAATAATTAGTTTTACATGTTTTTGCACAAATATACCCACATAATCTAGCATGGTTCACACACACGCCTGCCTGCACACCCACCCCCATAATTCATAGCTGAGAAAAACTGCATGGAAATCCCAAATTTTGATTTACGACCTCCAGATTTCAGCCTAGAACCCTCAGATTTCAGGCTGGAACCCCCAGATTTCAGGCTGGAACCCCTAGATTTCTAGGTGTAGGGTCCCTGGGATCTCCAAAATTTAGATGCCACGAGAAACACTGCATAGACAGGAAGCGTTTCTTCAGCATCATAAGAACCAATCATTGGAATAATCTGCCAGGCCACATACTAATGCCCCAACACTCTAAAGGACAATAGACTACAGACTTCCTGATTACCTGACCATCTGCACCCAGGTATTATTAGTCAGTAGGTTCAACTAGACCTTGATCAAGAAAAGTGTGAGAATCTGTTACAGGCTTAAAGGCTATGCGGGAGATGACTATGTTGATTAGCTATCTTACTAGGTCTTACTAGGTGGTGAGAGGTCACAGGCTCTAGTCCTGTATAATCTTCTTCATCTGGCTCCCTGTTAACTGTGTGACTTCTGGTAAATCACGGTAATATAATTAAAAAATACATCATGGTTTCTTCAGGCCATAACCAATTTATTTTTAAAAGCATTTAAATTAAGGTGCAGTAACTACATTAGTTGGCAGATTGCTTCAAATATTTAATAATCTAGATGGAAATGCTTTAAGTCTTATATACTTTTTAAATCTTTGTCTGTTTAATTTATGTTTATGTCCTCTTACTAGGCTGGTACAAAAATGTTGGCAACTTTAAGACTCTTACGTCTATTCTCATATGACATTTCTTTTAGGGAAGGTAGCTGCTTTATTGCCCGTCGATGGACACTATTGCATCAAAGAGATTTGGGCTCCTGACTGGAGTTGCATGGTCAAATTGCACTCTGACAAGTGATTTATACATGTACAGAGGGATGAGGGTTTCAGTATAGATCTGCAAATTTATATGATTTTCGAATTAATCCTGCCATCATGTTTGCGGTTTTGGTTTTAGCATTGAGATGCTCGTCAAAGCTGGGCTTTTTATCGAAGATCACTCCTATGTCTTTCTCTGAGGTTGTATGCTCCAGGATGTGTTCTGTATTGCTCAATGATAATTTATAATCAAATTCGTTATGTGGATCAGAGTTTATATGTAGCACTTTGCATTTGTCTGGGTTAATTTTATCAAACATTTCTCACTCCAATTCTGCAATTTTTGTAGATCATTCTGGAGTTGCTGCTTGATGATTTTGTAGACTTGTATCATCGGTGATGAGCATTATGTCGCTTATTACTGTATCTGGGCGGTCATTTATGTAGATCACAAAAAGTATCTAGGTCCCAAGACATTTCACTGCAGGATACCACTTGTTACTGCTCTCCAATCTGTCTCCACTCCATTCATGATTACTTCTTGTCTCCTGAATGAAGTAAACACAATATACCTCGGTTTATGAAAGACTTCGATCCATCCAAGTATGCTATTATTGATGGCATATGATTTTGCTAAAATAGGCGTAAACTTCTACGGGGCACTGTATCGAAAGCTTTCATAAACCGAGATATATTGTATTTACTTCATATCCCTCATCTAGTTCTGTCCATGCATCCATCAACTTGAGTAGTTGAAGTGTTGTTTATCTTTTGTCAATGAATCCATATTGGTTGGTGTTAAAAACACGATTTGATGTCATGTACTGGATAACTTATTTAGAAATAAATTGCCTGAAAGTTCTTGTTACCTAAGCTACAGTACCTGTATGATCGCTTTGCAATTGAAATACATGTACCTCAGTAAGCTTAATTCCAGTAGTCATGATAGTCGGTAATATCTACTGTAGCTTGCGTAATATCTACCTAGTGTTGACTCTATATTAATTATCTCACTTCTAGCAATGCCTAATCCTTCAATTCCCCAATCTGGCCGCGTCCAGCTGCTTAAGTGGTTTTGAGGAATGCCCATTTGCAGACCAAGAGGACTATTTTTGAAAATTGGCCATTGAAATGCCTGGCGCGATAAATGAACCAGTCATTGGCAGTGGGGAAATAAATTTTGAAAGGTACATGTATTCTTTTTCTTACTTTGCAAATTATGGACTTTCAATAAGCAGAGATTTAGATTTTCTTGACCAAATTTGACCATTAACCCTTTCACCGACAAATCCCTGAAAAAGTTTATTCTTTACGATATAAAACATATTCGGTTGAATATTTCGAAATTAATTTGACTGGAAGCAACGGTCAAATTAAAAAAAAAATGTTCAACAGTTTTCATGTATGCTTGCCTTGAAAATGAGATCAGTGAAAGGGTTAAAGAGTGAAGAGAACCAGTTCACTAGAGCTGTCAATCACCTTTGACATGTTTGAATATACCCAGTGCACAATAGAGGCCTAGCATGCCTAGTGTGAATGGAAATGTTTTCACAAGGCAACTTTATGAATACCGGTACTCAGATGGTTTAACAGTGAATAAGGAGAATTTTGAAAGTTGGATGTCTGTTTTATCAGTGATTAATCTCATAGACTTGAACTCAATGCAAAATCATAATGTAAATCTAATGACTAATATTCAGAGCTGTAGCATGGGTCTGGTACCAGGGGGTCAATGGAGCGGAATGGGGTGTTTGTATTCAAAATATTCAACAGTACTTTTTATTTTGGAAACATATTAAGTTGTTTCTGAGCTGTATTGTATATATGTGACATAATAGATTATGACATCATATACTTGAGTCACAGATAAGATCCATCCATTTTTTGCCGTGTATGATATATATGAACACATTTTTTTGCAGGTAAGTATTTGAGTTGTACAAAAACTAACACTGATACATGATAAGTAATTCAATGGAGGAAGCCAGCTTTAGCTATGCCGCGCCCATCCCTAGATAAGCTCCACCAACGCTTTGCTCGTGTTGGGATTGATCGATCCCAGAATTTCAATTTCAAGAAAACTATACAGGTAGGCTGTTCATTATTTTCGCAACAGTGCCCAGTTAAAATACTTTCAATATATTCAACAACATGTTTATTAAATAGTAAAGACATACAATTCATACAACAGCGCTTAGTCTATCATCAGTTATGCGTTCGTGATGAACTTAGCTACGTCGTTCATGACATAATTGATTATGCATCATCCTACACATCACTATAGTTGATTATGATGTCATATGATTGACTGAGAAACTGGAATCCTAGGTTCATATTACTGTACAATATTGATTTCACTGTGTTTTAACTTTCTATTACAGTGTACAAGCAAACCCTCGCTAGCTAGAAGCTGATGTTTGTCATTAATCAGACCATGAACAGAGATGTCCACGCAGTGCAGGTGTAGTGTGTGAACACAGCATGACGAGACAATGACTGCTGCCTGAATCAATGCTGTGTGGTCAAACTGACCCATCAAACTGACCATGTCGATGATTGGTGGATACCAGGTAATTACCCCTACGAAAAAGTTTATGTTGCCGGTAACTAGCCGATAGTTAGCGGCTAGTGTACAGCAAAGGAAAAACTGATCGACAGGACTTAACATGGCCTAGCGGCTAGATGTTAACCTGCGGCTAAGTGGTGGCATAATTAAAAATGAGTGGCTGGTTAGCAGCAGAGTATATGATGTGCCACAAACTGAGCTAATTCTCATACAGTCAGGGGTAAACATTCCTCCCACCATTGATATGCCTTTCCAGTAATTATCTCCCTTTCGTTTGATCTTTGCTTGGTTTATTCTAGACATATTATGATTGACATGTTGTTGAGAGTGTCCATGTTCTCAGATCGCTATATCATTAGAGTGTGTGCATATTGTAAATGTGATATATATATCTCCTCCCATGCTTTGCCTGTGTTGGGATCAATCAATCCCTGCATTCCCTGAATCCCAATTTCCAGAAAAATTTATGTACCAGGTAAGCTGTTGAATATTTTGAAACTAATTTGACTAGGTGCTGTTGCTGTCTAAGACAGAAACAGCACGAGTAAAATTAGTTTCAAAATATCCAACAGCATGTTTATTAAATAATAAAGACACAATTCGTACATCTTGACAGACTATTTAAGGTTAAAGACGGACTATTTCTGTCATTTCTGATTGTGGTTTGTGACACTGGATTGTGACATCAACCTATGTGTGACATAGTTGCTTATGACATCATATGATTGACCTGTAAACTGGATTCCTCAATTATGTCTCGAGTCTTGCTTGTGTTCAATTTGCATTTTCATCCATGTCATAAAGTAACAGATTATTTTTTCATGTCATTGATATCTTGTGGCTTCGATAAATTAATCGGGAATTTGATCAAGCTTTTGTACATACATTTATTTATAGGGTGGCCCATACTTGGAGCTGTTCACTGCCCAGGGTAAGAACCCTACATCTAACTGGAAGGTGACTGGATCTGGAGTGAAAAAGGTACATTCATGAAGAGTTATGTGTAATCCTTTAGTAAATTCCTAGAATGTCTGTCACACTAATAATTAGCCTATTCAATACATCGATCAAGCTGACAATGGACTTTTCCTGTTTATCCATTCATCATATGACCTCGCAATCAACTACGTGACGTGTAGGATGATGTCATAATCAATGATGTAATGAATGACATAGATAAGTACATGTATGTCATGAACGCATAGCTGAAGACGGACTAAGCATTGTTGTATGAATTGTATGTCTTTACTATTTAATAAACATTCGTCGAATAATTTGAAACTAATTTGACTGGGTGTAGTTGCTGCCAAACTAGTTTCATATTATTCAACAGGAGCTTACGATATATTTTTATGGAAATTGTCATGGAGTGCAGTAATCAATTGATCCCAACATCCTTTAACGAGGATCCATTGGAGGGCAAGTCTGGTGCCAGGTGTAGGTGGAGCTTAGCTAGAGATGGGCGGGGCATAGCTAAAACGAGAAATGTCCAATATGGTACTGACCCTATTGCTTATAGGCTTGTATAGTCTGATCATGTCATACGTATGTGATGAATCCAGAGCCAGAAGTGTAGTGTTTTTCAACATGTGTACACATTGTATGCACTTCACAAGGGAGCATATGGGCTGATGCTTAGCCCCCGTTTTCCTGTGACATTAGGCGGCTGATGACATTTGTGCTCTCCGTGTTAGTCTATCTCAGGTAACTAATTAAGTTTTTGTAATCATATCCATTTATACTCCTGGTTAGAGAGGGACAACGAGGCGGAATGAGACTCGAGATGCAAACCACCTGGTAACTACTTTCATCACTCAGTGCATTACCTAAGCCATCAGCCCACTTTGCTTTGAAATGTCATAATTATGTGTCTATGGCATCATCATCAGTTGTTTTTAGTTCACCAAAGACAAACAATTTCTAGACATTCATGACAGAATTTGGGGTTTTCATGACAGAGCTGTCATTTTGAGTGTGACATATTTGTCAGTGGTCTTGAAGAATGTACATTTGCAGACCAAGGGAAGACTATTTTGAAAATTTATCACTGGAATGCCTGGCTCGATGACTAAGCCAGTTGTTCCAGTGGTAAATTTCCAAAAGATAGCCTTCTCTTGGCCTGTAAATAGATATTCACTGATCAGAATGTTAGATATTCTTGATCAATCAGGACTGTTAAAAGGTTGCTGCTCTTCCCGCAGACACAACATGTTCATGAAGACGTATTGTATGTATACCATGATAAAGCAGGTTACTGGTCTGTATTGCCCCAGTATTGGTTGAGTACTGGCCATGTAGCCTGCGTTATCACCATACATTCCTGTGTTTGTTGCAGGTATATGATGAAGAAGTGAAGAGCTACCTGTATCTTTTAGAGGGAAGTACTACGACAAACAAGATGCTACTGCCTAAAGATCCGAAACACAATTGTAGGTAGCAAGTACGGCTTAAAATAATGTTTATCTGTTTGTTATATAGCCTGTGAGATAGTGGTAGTAAGAGAGAGTGTGAGGAAGAGACATGTGAGTTTACATGTATGTTTGCTTCAAGGCTGTCTGCATGGTTGAAAGGCAGTACAAGGTGTGAAGATTTTCGCCTCGCGAATATTGAAAATGTCTCTAAATATTTTTGAAAATGTTTAATTAACCCTTTAACATGCCTATCTGGCAAAACCGGCTTCTGCAATAGTCTTGAGAGATGTCGATTTGCAGACCAAGAGAAGACTATTAAAAATAATTTACCACTTGAATGACTGGCTCGATAACCGAGCCAGTCATTCCAGTGGTAACATTTTTAAAAATAGCCTTCTCTTGGTCTGAAAATGGACATTTTCTATGAGAAAATTTAAATTTCCTTTAACAAATTCGATGGTTAACGGGTTAAGCAGACACGAATTAAAGATATAAAATGGGTACATCGATAACAGAAATGTCTTGATAAAATATGGCTATTGATGTGCATGCACAGATTCTCAAAAGAGTACTTTTGAGGGTCTTTACCCCCCAAAATGCATCTTGGGACCCAAAGAAACAGTGCTAACCCATAGGACTTCTGAAAATCTTGTATAATTTTTAAATATTAATTATTTTTATGGGCTTTTGCACAAAATATCAACAAAATTTAACATGCATCCCCATAATTCATAGAGCTCAGTGAGGCCTCTAATTGTAGCATGTATGAGAAACATTGCATGGGACCTCAGATTTCTGCTTGAAACCCCCAGACTTCAAGATGTGTGGCCCCTGGGACCGCCAAATTCAGATGCCATGGGAAATACTGTGCATGTGTGTGTGCCTGTGTGCATGTACTTGGTCTCACATTCAGTGTGTTATTGATTCTGTTTTCCAATACCATGCTGATTCAGTTGTGGCCCTTACACGACAATACACGTATATGGCATAATCAGAATTTGCCATGATGTGATAAATGTTCCTGTACTCTCAATGTCTCTAGATAATTGTTGTGGATTTGTAAATATATATCTAGATATGAAGCTGTATCCTGTTTGGACAAACTGATGATGTTTCTTTGACACCTGGGTGCTCTTCCCGCACACACACACACACGCACGCATGCACGCACGCACGCACACACACACACACACTAAAAATATTGAACCCTCACTTCCCAGAATCCCATTTTCAAGGTACCTATTCAGGTAAGTTATTGAATATTTTGAAACTAATTTAACTGATTGCTGTTACTGCCTATGGCAGCAACAACACCCAGCCAGATATTAGTTTCAAAATACTCAACAGAATATTTATTAAATAGTAATTCTTGCACTTGATGGATTATTTCAGCTTCATGAAGGAGTATTTAGTCAATTATGATTGCGATGTCAGCCTACATTTTGATGTAATTGATTATGATGTCGTATACTTTAAGGTCATAATTAATAAGCACAGTATTTTCTTTTTCACACAGTGACTAAAGTTTGTTCAAGGAGATTTTTGATAATTCCTCCCCATAACGTTGATGGGGTTTGGATATTGTGTGTACATGTATAACATCTAGTTTTAGTTCATATCTAAGGGATTATTAGTTAATGAATCAGTTTGTCTAATTCATGAGTTAGCTTCATAATTAAGCTGATCTATACATGATTTTCCTTGTAGTGGCCCTCGTTCAGAAGTTTCTGGTCTTTCAGATTTATCTGCATCGAGGACAAGAGTTTACAATTGAACTGACGTAAGTCATCATCGCTGACCCAGATTGAAACACTTACTTTGTTGTTACATGGATATATTATATATCTAGGTACATGCACAATCGTGTTTTCATAATTATACAAAATATTTTTTGCTGCAGTTTTATAAAGAGGGTTCTTTCTCACGATTGAACAATGGAATCAATAGCAAGTTAGACAAGTTACAGATGGACAATGTGAGAGCATATTTTTTAACTAGATTGGTTGGTCGATGATGCATCATCACAAATCCCCACATTCACCATTTTGACCTTTTGACCCAAATGTAAATGTTCTCTTCCACTTCACAATCATATTGACAGGTCTAGGTCTGAGAAAGAAATCGCTATTTTCTGAAGGCTCATTCATGGGTTTGTCCTCAGGGCGGGGTATTACGCGTCGTTTGCGGAACTCTTATTATTGAAATCTAATTCTCGTTTGTGATACCTTTTAACCATTACCACTCTGATGTCAAAATTTTGAATTTTCAAATTAAAGTAAAAAATGAATTGGTGTTTATTTTTCAACAAATTAAGTGTAAGATGGTGCTGTCATAGACAGCAACATCTTCCACCAAAATTGTTGGAAAATGTACATCAGTTTCTTTACCATTGACTAAAACAACCTAAAGTCAGTTTCAAATCAATTACGCTCTGGCGTACCACAAGGATCTGTGCTTGGTCCCATCTTGTTCACAATATACACGGCACCACTAGGCAACTTAATACGATCTCATGGCATAAGCTACCACTTTTATGCGGACGACACGCAATTGTACCTCGAGTTCCATGTAAACCATCAGTTAAACGCCCGTGAGTGTGTCGAAAACTGTGTTCTTGACATCAAACATTGGATGTTGAACAACATGTTGCAGCTGAACGACAAGAAAACAGAGACTCTCTTGATAACATCTCGCCACATCCGACAGAATGTGGACATAAAGAGTCTCCACGTTGGAGAGGCCGAAATTGGTTTTAGCGACAGTGCCCGCAACATAGGCGTAACTTTTGATAACATTCTTTCAATGGAAGCACATGTGACATCTGTCTCTCGTTCCATCTTCGTCAATATGAGAAACATCGGCAAAATTCGAAATCTGCTTGACACCGACGCAGTTAAAACACTTGTTCATGCCACCATAACATCCCGGTTGGACTATGGCAATGCATTACTGACTGGCATAACATCAGCCCAGTTGGAGCGTCTGCAGAGAGCCCAGAACACAGCAGCTCGGTTGATCACCCGCACGAGAATGCATGAACACATCATGCCTGTTCTCCATGAACTACACTGGCTGCCAGTTAAAGAACGGATCAGCTATAAGGTCGGACTCTTAGTGTTCAAATGCCTTCATGATCTTGCACCACCTTACCTAAATTCACTGATCGTACGAAGAACATCAGCAAGGTCCCTTCGATCAAATTCACAATTACTATGTGTCGTACCACGTTCGAATTTAACCATCGGTGAACGCGCCTTCTCGAGAGCAGGACCAAAATTTTGGAACAATCTACCATCTGACATTCAAAATTGTAACAAAATTGAGCCATTTAAAATCTATGTTAAAGACTCACCTTTTCACAAGAGCATATTTTAAAATTTTGTAAAGCGCCTTTGAGCGGTTTAGTCCGGGATCGGCGCTATAGAAATTTACATACATACATACATACATACATTGACACAATAAAAGATAGAATATCGACACCAGAGTGCTAAGGGTTAATGTACCTATTTTTATACTTTACTATACCTTTTCAGTTTGACTGATCTTGGTGGCAACAAAAGGCGGCTATTTCTCTCAACAGCTCAGCGTGAGATTAAGATTAACCCTCTACATGCCAAGCTACCAATATCATGTGTGAAAAGGGCTATCGTAAGTACTGGTGTGCACTTTATCAATACCATGTGTGAAAAGGGCTATCATAAGTACTGGTATGCACTTGACCAATATCATGTGTGAAAATGGCTGTCGTAAGTACTGGCATGCACTTGACCAATATCATGTGTGAAAAGGGCTATCGTAAGTACTGGCATGCACTTGACCAATATCATTTGTAAAAAGGACTATCATAAGTACTGGCATGCACTTGACCAATATCATGTGTGAAAATGGCTATCGTAAGTAGTGGCATGCACTTGACCAATATCATGTGTGAAAATGGCTATCGTAAGTACTGGCCTGCGTTTTACCAATATCATGTGTGAAAAGGGCTATCGTAAGTATTGGCATGCACTTGACCAATATCATGTGTGAAAAGGGCTATCATAAGTACTGGCATGCACTTAACCAATATCATTTGTAAAAAGGGCTATCATAAGTACTGGCATGCACTTTACCAATATCATGTGCAAAAATTGCTATTGTAAGTACTGGCCTGCGCTTTACCAACATCATGTGTGAAAATGGCTATTGTAAGTACTGGCATGCACTTGACCAATATCATGTGTGAAAAGGGCTATTTTAAGTAAAAAAAGTACTGGCCTGCACTTTACCAATATCATGTGTGAAAATGGCAATATCATGTGCACTTTGACACATGGATATGCAGAGAAGTACTTACACACACGTACGCACACGCATGCACCTATGACAGCAACAGTGCCCAGTCAAATTGGTTTCAAAATATTCAACAGCATGTTTATTAAATAGCAAAGACATACAATTTGTACAACGTGAAACTTTGTAGTGCAATCAATTTTTTTACCTTTTGACCCCACCCCTTTTAAGACAGATTAAATTGAGTCTTTCATGCTGTAATTGATTATGACATCATCCTACACGTCATATAATTAATTATGACATCATCCTACACATCATGTAATTGATTATGACATCATATGATGGATGGAAAATGTGGAAAGGTCCATTAGGTGTAATGTTAGTTTTTCCCCGATTGCTTGACGTGCGCAGACCCAGGCTTCTAGTTGCTTCTTTAGATCCTGCATGCGAACATTTTAGTATTCATTCTATAGCTTTCCATGCTCAGAGTATGAAAGTTCATGGCTATGGGAAGCATGCGTCTGCGATGAAGCCTGCTGTGTGTGTGTGTGTGTGCATGTGTGTCTGCATCTTTGTGTATCAGGAGCTGTATCTCAACATTTACTGATCAAGTTTGGCTCAGATTTTCTCACAATAAAGGAGCTATCTCACCAAACTGGTCATGATCTGCATAAAAAGTTATATCCAGATCAGATCAAATTCTGGATGTATGGACATCTCGGGAATTACAAGTCCGATCTGACTCAAATTCTAGTGGATGAAAGGGTGTGAACATATCCTAGGATTACAAACTTTGGTCATGCTACAGAAAAGCTGAAAAGCATTTAGAGTGTCACAAATTTGGGTGTGGGGTGGTTGGGGTGCGAGCATTTGCAATCTCTAATGGCTCTTGTTATTTGCTGTTATCTGTTATTGATTGAAATACCCTGTGATTGGATATGCCATAGTTAGGCTGAACTACCCTGTGATTGGATATGCCATAGTTAGGCTGAACTACCATGTGATTGGATATGCCATATTTATGCTGTGTTGGACATATAATGTATCATTTTGTTAATACCAAAGTTTTTAGTTGCTACAGGCAACTATTATTAGTCGGTTTGTCAGTCAGTTTGTCAAATTCTATACATTTCAGACCAAACTGTCTAAGTTACAAACATATCCAGTCGCACTTGTTAAGAACACTTACATATGAATCTAATTTTAATTGTGTTTCATAGGTTTTAGTGTTAGCTTTGCTGTTGACATATATTTTCAGTGGAACAATCTGTGTTTGGACCTATGTTCTTTGGTGAGTGAGATTTGGCGTAATCAGACATTCAAGACAGCGGAAAGTATCACTGTATCGGCCAACTGTAAACTAAGACGAGTGTTTACAATGCGTTCTCAGCCCATTGATACATCAGGGGAAGATCGTAAGTGACAAGGAACAGGTAGCATGTAAAATAGAAAGGAAGAATGATGGTTTGGTGAGATTGGATTGTTTTCTAAATTGTATTGTTATAGGAATTGTATGTAGATGTAGTTTTGGATATTTCAGTGGATTCATTCCTTTGTTTGTCAATCCAGGCTTCAGTTTTCATGCGATTGCTCTAGTTCTTACGGAGATGATCTTTACCACCCCTAACCTGAGTTGCCGTAATGGAACTGAAGAACAATTTCAAGGTCGTGGTGGCCACTATATGAAATGTAATTGCTTGTCCGGATGAAAGCTTGAATCCTACTGAAGGCATCTTCAATAAATTTGCATTTACGTACCATTTGGTTCCCAGTGAATCATATTCATTTTGTTGACAATCCCATAGCCATGCTGACCAAAATATAGATTTTTGCTTTATGGCAATCTATATTATTTTCGCTATTGCCTTCGATCAAAATATCCATGGTCAACTTTATATTTCTGGATGGTAATTCAAGTGAAGGAATTGTCACCAATCTTGGCTTGCAATTTACTAATGAACACCCGAAGAACGCAATTGATAGTTTGGCCAAAAGGTCACGGTTATATCCAACCAAATATGAAAATTGACCATCCTTATTTTGGATGTCTGTAGGATATAATGCAAATTTCAGATTATTTATAACATCATAGTGTATGACATCATTCATGATCATGTAACAATCGACTCACTTCTTCTGAATCATTCCTGAATGTGAAGTTATACCGTGGATAACAAAGCCTGCATGGGTGTGGCACTAAATGAATCGTTCCACTTTTACCGATGCCCCGCCCATCCCTAGTTAAGCTCCACCCATGCTATGCTCATGTTGGGATTGATCGATCCCTGAATGCCCTGACTATCAATTTCCTGAAAACTATACAGGTAAACTGTTGAATATTTGAATATTTTGAAACTAATTTGACTGGGTACTAGGCAGCAGCAGCGCCCAGTCAAATTAGTTTAAAAATATATGACATGTGTTTATTAAATAGTAAAGACATACAATTCGTACAACAAGTCCATCTTTAAATATGTGTTTGTGATGTACTTATCTACATTGTTAATGAAGTCAGTGATTATGACATCATCCTACACGTCATGTAATTGAGTATGACATCATATGATGGATGGATAAACTGGAAGGATCCATTGCCTAGCATCGTGGCGATGTTTAAACAAAATAAGCCTCTTCATTTTTTATGACATCAGCCTTTATCAGATTAAATTGTTCATGCGGCTCAAAAACGTCAGTGATTGTCCAAGCTTATCACATGATTTTAAATACACAGACAAATAGTTTACCCCTCTGACACTCATATGATCCAAAAACGGCTTCTGCAGTGGGCTTGAGAAATGGAAATTTGCAGACCAACAGAAGAATATTTTTGAAATTTTACCACTGGAATAACCGAGCCAGTAATTCCAGTTGTAAATTTTCAAAAATCGTCTTCTCTTGGCCAGCAAATGTACATTTTCTTTGAGAAAATTGAAATTTCCATGACAAATTTAAGGCTTAAATGGTTATTTCTATCGTGGCCAGCATGTTTGGGTGAGCTTCATATTAGGGTTGCACGATTATTCACTTTTCATAATCGCGATCATTTAAAAAAAAAAATCGCGATCATACGATTAATCATGAACTATATTAACTACGTCAATGCTGCTTAGAGGACGTTATTATCCTACTGCAGATTGTAAGATTATGGGTTAGGCACTTGGGTGTACATACATGGACAGAATACGCCAGTTGCTGATTGCAAACAAAGGAATGTATCAAGATTTTTCTAGACGGAAAACGGAAGGTACCGTATTTCGCTTAATTGTAGCCTATGCTCTAATAGAAGCCCACCCCCTAACTTTGACATATGAGTTCCAATGATTTGTTAGCAGTTTCAAAACGGCAAAACTCTGTATTAGAAGCCCACCTCCTAACTCAGCAGATTGTATATGAAATTTTTTTTAAGAGCAGATTTGTAAGAATAGCGCGTATAATAATAACAATCGTGTCACAGGGTGTGTCTACTTCAGACCGATCTCGGCCCTGATACATTTTCGGCCCCTTTAGAAGTCAATACAGCCCTTGGATTTGTAAATTTTGACCACCTATTGGATTAATACTAATAGTAGTATGTTCAAGATATAATAAAGTTTATTATTTTGGAGTCAAAATGCTCTTAAAACAGTCTTGGCATGATTAAATACCTTCCTTATTTATTATAAATATATTTTAAATGTGCATCAATTTTGTAACGCCGATCAACATTAAATGATCCAAATTGAATTATTACTAACAACAATATAGCCGGCTTCTTAAGTTGGCGAGCCAGCGGCTCGTATGCGATGGGAGGCGGCGTATTCTCGCGAGATATTATACCGGGAGTTTATCAAACGGGTACCCGTTATTCAGATCAGTATAATACTCAGTTCCTATCGCGCAATGATAATATATATAGAAATTCCTGAGTTCCGAGTCCCCGATTCCAGAATATTTATATCCGAGTACTCGCTCTAAAATAAACTCTTCAATTGGAGGCGAATCACGTGATTTGTATTTTTTTCGCGACGCCATTTTATATCAAATTGTAGATTAATTTTGATGTAATAAACGACCTTTATTAAAGGATACACAATATTTAGGCGCTTAAATCAAATAATTTCACTTCCCCGGTGATGTTTTGAGGTATACATTAAACATAGGCGTAGGTGGTGAGAATTTTTACGGGAGAAAATGCGTAGTATCTGTAGTATCAGTTTTAGAACTTTTTTGAGAAAACCGTTGGCGCATAACTATTCAAAGAATGGGGAACACGGGATAAGCGTGTGTGATTACAACAACAATGACAAATCGCGACAAAGTGGACAATCTTTATTCATATGAAACTAATCATGAGTCAATACAAACAAATCAGTTATTTATTTAGTTTATTTAATCATTCACACATTCGGGTGATAGCTGGATGTTTGTTTCCATGATTACGCGAGCAGAGTTTCACAAGCGTAAAAGTGTCTTGACAAAAATTTTAACATGGTGATTACACAATCGGTTCTTTTTATAATCGTCCACGATCATTTTGAATTATATAATTGCGATTAATCGAATAATCAAGAAATCGTGCAACCCTACTTCATATAGACGATACATGTCACGTCATTATTGTTCTTGTGATTTGTATTAGGTTATTATGGCGATTGTGTTTCCATGGTGATAGAGCAGATACCAAAGCAGTGCCTACTTTCTCCTGATGTTCATCAACTAACACAGGTAAATCATCTTTCCTCTGTCTTAGCTGAGCACACACAGGTAAATCATCATCTTTCCTCTGTCTTAGCTGAGCACACACAGGTAAATCATCATCTTTCCTCTGTCTTAGCTGAGCACACACAGGTAAATCATCATCTTTCCTCTGTCTTAGCTGAGCACACACAGGTAAATCATCTTTCCTCTGTCTTGGCTGAGCATACACAGGTAAATCATCATCTTTCCTCTGTCTTAGCTGAGCACACACAGGTAAATCATCTTTCCTCTGTCTTAGCTGAGCACATACAGGTAAATCATCATCTTTCCTCTGTCTTGGCTGAGCATACACAGGTAAATCATCATCTTTCCTCTGTCTTAGCTGAGCACACACAGGTAAATCATCTTTCCTCTGTCTTAGCTGAGCACACACAGGTAAATCATCATCTTTCCTCTGTCTTAGCTGAGCAAACACAGGTAAATCATCATCTTTCTTCTGTCTTAGCTGAGCACACACAGGTAAATCATCATCATCTTTCCTCTGTCTTAGCTGAGCACACACAGGTAAATCATCATCTTTCCCCTGTCTTAGCTGAGCACACACAGGTAAATCATCATCTTTCCCCTGCCTGAGCTGAGCATACACAGGTAAATGATAATCTTTACCCTGTCTTAGCTGAGCACACACAGGTAAATGATCATCTTTACCCTGTCTTAGCTGAGCACACACAGGTAAATCATCTTTCCTCTGTCTTAGCTGAGCACACACAGGTAAATCATCATCTTTCCTCTGTCTTAGCTGAGCACACACAGGTAAATCATCATCTTTCCTCTGTCTTAGCTGAGCACACACAGGTAAATCATCATCTTTCCCCTGTCTTAGCTGGGCACACACAGGTAAATCATCATCTTTCCCCTGTCTTAGCTGAGCATACACAGGTAAATCATCATCTTTCCCCTGTCTTAGCTGAGCACACACAGGTAAATCATCATCTTTCCTCTGTCTTAGCTGAGCACACACAGGTAAATCATCATCTTTCCTCTGTCTTAGCTGAGCACACACAGGTAAATCATCATCTTTCCTCTGTCTTAGCTGAGCACACACAGGTAAATCATCATCTTTCCCCTGTCTTAGCTGGGCACACACAGGTAAATCATCATCTTTCCCCTGTCTTAGCTGAGCATACACAGGTAAATCATCATCTTTCCCCTGTCTTAGCTGAGCACACACAGGGAAATCATCATCTTTCCTCTGTCTTAGCTGAGCACACACAGGTAAATCATCATCTTTCCTCTGTCTTAGCTGAGCACACACAGGTAAATCATCATCTTTCCTCTGTCTTAGCTGAGCACACACAGGTAAATCATCATCTTTCCCCTGTCTTAGCTGAGCACACACAGGTAAATCATCATCTTTCCCCTGTCTTAGCTGAGCATACACAGGTAAATCATCATCTTTCCCCTGTCTTAGCTGAGCACACACAGGTAACTCATCATCTTTCCCCTGTCTTAGCTGAGCATACACAGGTAAATGATAATCTTTCCTCTGTCTTAGCTGAGCACACACAGGTAAATCATCATCTTTCCTCTGTCTTAGCTGAGCATACACAGGTAAATGATAATCTTTACCCTGTCTTAGCTGAGCACACACAGGTAAATGATCATCTTTACCCTGTCTTAGCTGAGCACACACAGGTAAATCATCATCTTTCCCCTGTCTTAGCTGAGCACATACAGGTAAATCATCATTTTTAATGTGTATTAGCTGAGCTCACTCAGGTAAATCATCATTTTTAATGTGTCTTAGCTGAGCTCACTCAGGTAAACCATCATCTTTACCATGCCTTAGCTGAGCACACACAGGTAAGTCCTCATCTTTACCCTGTCTTAGCTGAGCACACAGGTAAGTCCTCATCTTTACCCCATCTTAGCTGAGCACACACAGGTAAGTCCTCATATTTATCCTGTCTTAGCTGAGCACACACAGGTAAGTCCTCATCTTTACCCCATCTTAGCTGAGCACACACAGGTAAGGCCTCATATTTATCCTGTCTTAGCTGAGCACACACAGGTAAGTCCTCATCTTTATCCTGTCTTAGCTGAGCACACACAGCTAAGTTCTCATTGGCAGTAAACGCTTCAAGAGATGTTAGCTAATACACCTACATGTATCAATATATAATGGATCAGATTATTTGCATAAAATGCTTATAGTGGGTAAATAATAGTGTTTAACGTGGTGTCTTATATATGGGGAGGGGGGGGGGGTCACTCAATAGCCAATAAGATGGAAGTTAGGAATCCCAGAAATATTACAAATGTAAACAAGAATTTCACCGTAAAATTCATCATAATTTTGCAGAGAATGTGAGAATATTTAATTGCTATGTACACTTCCTAACTATGTCTCCCAACTCATTTTTTTTATGTTGTCTCTTTATTATAACATACATGCGTTACACAAATATCCTAAATCCACTCCTGCCCCGGACATCGAGCAAAGCCTATAGCCATGAACAATGCACCAAGATCATTATACTGTAACAAAAACGTGATTATTTCCAAAATACTGGTGCGTCTATTGTCCCCTTGCTACAGCATCCTTAAAACAACTGTAGCTACATGATATTTAGAATTGCTAATCTGTATGCTGCGCTTAAGGATTGACATATCACACTTTTGTCAATGGTCTTAGGTTAGTAGCCATGTTTTTACAGGTGTTTTATGCTTCCAGGTGCTGACGATGCAGAAGATAAAAGTGGATGAAAGGTTAAAGGCTGGTGATGTCGGTGCCAATAGTCATTCAAACTCACTACTTGACTTGGGTACATAATATACATTAATTACAGTCAATTGTGGGTAGAACTAGACATACATGTAGTTACAGTATTTATCCCTCGACAGACAAAGTATGAGAGACTGCCAGTCCATCCGGATTGTTTTATGGAGCGTGGCTTTAAAACGCCTTGTGGATTCTCTTCAAATTTGTTACGTGGGAAGCACGTCACTTGAAAGACCTCTTGTGATTGTGTTGCAATGGAAATCATCCATATTCATGATAGTTACCTTCCCTGAAAACCTTATTAAAATACCCTACTTTCCGGAGCATAACTTTATATGATTGTATTGTCTGCGTGGATTCACATTAAAGTTTTATGAGTGGATACCATGCACAAGACTTAGCCAGAATCCAAAATATTTACAGAGTTACCTCTCTTTAAAGTTATGTTTCGGCACAATACCATTACATCACCTCACACTAATAATGTGTGTGACCACAACTGGACCTTTATTATATTGGTGACAGCTTATAGTCCCTGTCCTCTTACAGTTATCCAATCCAAAGGCGTCCGACATCTGAGAATTAGCTAGATTGTAGAATTATAGAAAATGTGTTGCATTTCTGGACACTAACTCAGATTCTAATGAAGGGGTATTCTACTTCGAATAATACTTACCAGATGTACTATTATGATAATGTCTATTATCTAGTCTAGCTCAAAATAAACAATTAAAACTCCGCACTCTCCTGGTCCTGCCCATACTGTGTCCGGGAATACCATAGCCGCAGGTACTGAGTCATTTCACATCAAGAGTATACTTACCTCCCTAATACTTTTGATATTGCTAAATATCGGCTTTCACTCAATAAACACTCAGATTAAAACAGTTAGGTGCCCCTACTGGGCAGGGAGTCAGAGCGTAGTCTGGCGGATGCCAGCCCCACCACCGCGCATGCGCAGACTAGCACTTCCTCTTTGCTAATTTATTGGCTGAGAGACAACACATGCTTTCATGATAGAATCTTTCTATACTCTTTTCAAAGCTTTTTAAGACTATTAGATAGAAGTTTACCGCTGACAAAGATGGCTGAGAGAGTGACTTCGCCACAGGAGGGCCTTGGACCTTTAAATCAGGTGACTTCTAGTAAAATTAGCGAGTTTTGTCCCGTTGTGATGTGTTTCCGGGACTCTCGCTAAACGTGATAAGCGCCTTAATTAGTTGGGTTTTTTTCAACTAGGTGCTATATAAGACTAATCTCTCTTTGTGTTTATGTCCACAGGTCTGTGTGAAGGAGAAATAAGGACATGACATCAGCAGAGGGTTTGTGTCTCTCCACCATGGTTCCATTTCCTACTAATACTGTTAGGTTATCTAACCAAAAATTCTATGCCCAGTGAGTTGGAGGCCTATTATAAAGGGCTTCTCACTTTGCCCTCTTGATCCAATTCCTTCCCCTTGAGGTGGAGAGAGTTAAGAGGCGTTCAGTGGTGGAGTTCTCCAGTTCATCAGGTTGGATGGTTTGTCTAGACAAGGTGTCAGGTATTAATTATTGATATGAGAAAGGGAGATAATTAACACTATTTGCCATTGTTATCAGTATTTATCTGATGCTTGTGTAGTCGAAATGTCCATTCTGCACATGTTCTGGTTAGAGATACAATTCGTCCTTGCACTGGGATGTTTGTTGGGATCGATTTTGTCCTGTCATAGGATTAATGACGTCATAATCAGCTTTGCTCTTTATTTACAATTAAAGTTGTCCGAAGCTGGTTTTCTGATAAAAATTATGATCTTTATGATCATTTCCTTCTCTTGAGTTGGTGAGTTTCTAAGCTTAACTAGTTTGCTCATACTCCTCATCCTTTGGCCTTTTTCAGAGACCTGGTTGTGCGTCCTGTGGACGATTTTTGAGGGACAAGTTTGGCCCTCATCTATGTTTTCAGTGTAGCCCCTGTGGTCCCTTGCTTAATTGCGAGATATGTAAGCACTGGGGGGGCGAGCTAATGTCCGAATTCTTGTGCTTGCAGGCGAAGGACAAGTTGGAGGAGGAGAAAAAGAAGCTGAAAAAAGAGGTCGTAAGTAAGAAGGGTAAGAGGAAGGCCTCGTCCGCGGTGGACATGGAGGCCTTCCGGACCGAGATGTTGGGAGAGATGAGGAGGACAATCAAGGATTTGGTTCCAGAGTTGCTTCGTGGCATGCTTCCTGGACCAAATCCTTTATTGACCTCATCATCTGCTTCGGAGCAGGTAATCCCCACCTCTGAATCAACGTTCCTTAGTGCGCTTCCGTTGTTTGAAGATTCAGAGGTGGCCCCATTAGAGGGGGTGTTCCACGGCCCTGGCAGCAGGCTTATTGCCGCGCCCAATAGGGACCGTGGACGGTCGTCGCTGGAACCCGCGGGCTGCTCATCAGTCCAGGGGTATCCGCACACCGCGGCTGCCAGTACCTCGTATGGCACCTTCCCTGGCCAATCCGGGTTAGCTCTCTTTGCTGACCCGGAGTCTAATCTTTCTGGCCAGGAGGATGATGATTACCTGTTGGGGTCGCCGTCTGAAGACGTGGCCATGGAATATGACGTTTGTGCGCCCCTCGCTGGGAATACAGGCGCCTTTTTCCACGGTTCTACTCTCCCAGGGGTAGAATCCACGGTTCAGACTGTGGCCCTGGGCGCTGAAGGCCAGCGGTACCGCATACCTCGGCTTGCCGAGAGTGTAGCTGGTGCTGGCCGGGGCCGTGGTGGGGTGGTATATGCCCCGCGCTCTACCACGGCGCCTGCTCCTGGTCAAGCCAGTGAGATTAGCATGCCGGTATTATCAGGCCCGCATGCTCTCCCTGGCTTGCCAGGGATATCAGCGTATCCGCCGTCAAGCTCTGTTGCTTGTGCTCAGGAGGAAGACGAAGGCCCCCGTCTTGTAGAGCGCTCGCAACTAGCCACGGAGGAGGATTGGTCTGACGCTTGCCAGTGGTTGGTGAGTGTTAGACCAGATCTGCCCGTGGAGCAGTCGGCTAGCCAGCGTGAACACAGGCCGTGGTTAGCTGGTAAGCCTACTGCTAACGCTATGCCTTCTCTGCCGCTGGCAGAGCATGTCGCTGACATGTTCGAGGTGGCGGAGACGTCCATTAAGGCGAGTGGACGTCTCGATAAGGCCCTGCGCGAGGTGGCCAGGCGTTGCCGCATCGTGCCCCTGGACTACCAGCGGTACGGTGTGGTACCAAAGCCGAGCGTGGATGACCGCGCGGCTTTGGGTGAGGATGCGCGGCCAGGCTCCCGTTCTGACACGGGAGTCTTGTGTTCGAACGCGTTGCGTTCGGCAAATGCCGCGTTGCGTGATGCGGAGGAGAGTGGGAGGGCTTCGATTGCCGCTCTGTCCCACGTCTCCCAGCTGTTACAAGGGGTAGTAACAGCATCCGCATCGCGCCAGCCAAGTCCGGTCACAGTCCAGCGAGCCATCCAGGATGGTATCAACCTGGCTCTGGACTGTATGACGCGGGCGGTGACCAGGAGTGTCCGGGCAAGGCGCACTTTTGCCTTGGATAATCTGTGCCCGTCCCAGGACCTCTACAATAGGCTACTACGTACGCCTATGACAGGTCCTGGTCTCTTTGGAGGTGAGGGATGTAGACACCTCCAGGAGACGGTTACTCTGGTCAATAACCAGAGGGCGCTGCACGAACAGTTTGAGGTGCTTCGTCGTGCCAACGTTCGCGCCGCACCCCCTGCGTATCGTCCCCTGCAGGCTCGAGGTGGTAGTGGCCAGGTCAGAGGCCAACCACCATCGCAGCGCCGGCCTCGGCCGCGTGCGATTCGGCCAGCAGCGAGGGGGGCGCAGGCTCCTCAGGCGCAGTCAGCCAGGCAGCCGCCCGCGCACCGAGGTGCGCGCGGTGCTGGTCGTGGCGCGCGAGGATCTGGGCGGGGTAATCGTTCCTGATGGGACGGTTACCGCGGTGAGAACCGCGCCGGTGTTTCTGGCAAAGGAGACAGTGCCGCTCTTGCACTCCTTATGTCCACCTCTATCCCTAGGTGGACCGATGGGAGGCCGATTAGCCGACCACATGCAAGAGTGAGAACGGTTAACTCAGGACCGTTTAGTCTTGCGATGGCTTTCAGTCGGGTATCATCCCGATTGGATGACAGGCCCGCCATCGCGACTGTCTCTAGTGCCGATCTGGACTCCAAATCCGAGAGATCCAGATCAAAGGTTGTGTATCGAGGAGGAAATAAATTCCCTCATACAAAAAGGAGCTATTCAGCCGGCACAGAGGTGTCCGGGCTTCTATTCAACCCTGTTCTTAGTAACAAAGAACACCAGAGGGTGGAGACCAATTCTCAACCTCAAGCCATTGAACAAGTTCATAGAGACGCCCAGTTTCAAGATGGAGACTGTGCGCTCGGTGTTGGCGGGGTTAGAGAGGGGAATGTGGACAGCGTCGATAGATTTGAAGGACGCTTATTTCCACATCCCCATACACAGGAGTTTCCGTCGCTTCCTGAGATTTGCATTCCAGGGCAGACAGTGGGAATTCAGGGTGCTACCCTTCGGAATTTCCACGGCTCCTCGGGTTTTCACCCGTGTGGTTCTTGCGATCACCGCATACCTCCGCAGGAGAAGCATAGCAGTCCACACGTACATAGACGACTGGCTGTTGAAAGCGCACACCCGGGAAAGTTTGTCGGCCAGTCTGGAGATTGTTTTGAAAACTCTCACAGACTTAGGCTGGATGATCAATTTCCCAAAATCAGAGCTGACTCCATCCCAGAAGTTTGCTTACCTGGGGATGTTCTTCGATCTAGAGACAGGATATGTTTATCCTACTCAGGAGAGAGTTCAGAAACTCATCTCATTAATTCAGTCAGTGTGCGACAGTCGTCATGTCCTGGCACGGGTTTACTTGAGAATGCTGGGGTTGATGGTTTCATTGGAACCAGTCATTCCTCAGGCCGCCTTACGCAGGCGGCCGATCCAGTTATTTCTCATGACACAATGGACCCAGAGTACAGGTTCGCTGGACTCGAATGTGTCAGTGTTGGCGCCTCTGATTCATCACCTGCAATGGTGGTTGGACACAGAGAATCTCTTGGTGGGGGTTATGCTAACCCCTCCCCACCCTCAGGTGACTGTGTATACAGATGCATCGATGGAGGGCTGGGGAGCTTGCCTGGAAGAGTCCACGATATCAGGGCTTTGGAATCTGGAACAGTCAAAGGAACATATAAATCTACTGGAGCTAAGAGCAGTAGTCCTGGGCCTGGAACATTTCTTACAGAAAGTTCAGGGCAAGATTGTTCTTATTCGTTCAGACAACTCAACAGTTGTGACTTACATAAACCGCCAGGGCGGAACGAAGTCGCCCAGTCTCTGTATGATGACATGGAGACTGCTTTGTTGGTGTCTGGATCACCAGATTACCTTGAAAGCAGTTCATATTCCGGGAAGGTTAAACCTGCTAGCAGACTCATTGAGCCGAAGGATGAGTGTTTTACCCACGGAATGGCAACTAAATCAATGTGTGGCGGATCGTCTGTTCGACCATTGGGGGAAACCCAACATCGATTTGTTCGCAACGAAGAAGAATGCGAAGATGACGACGTACGTCTCTCCGATTCCGGATCCAAGCGCTTTCGCAACAGATGCGTTAGCTATCAGCTGGGGGAGAATGTATGCATACGCATTCCCTCCAGCAATCCTGATTCCAAAAATTCTTCAGAAAATCAGACAAGAGGAATGCCAAGTGCTTCTGATCGCCCCGGATTGGCCAAGCCGATCATGGTATACGGATCTGCTGGACCTTCTGGTCTGCAATCCGGTTCCTCTGCCTCTGATGGACGATATTATCTTCCAGGGCAAGGCCCTTCACAACAATCCGTCAATGTTCAGATTGACTGCGTGGATGTTGTCAAGGAATCTAGAATTAAGGAGGGCTTTTCTGAGCAAGCAGCCATGTTTATGGCCAAAGCCAGGAGGGGGTCAACCTCCAGAGCATATAATTATAAAATCAACAGATTTGCAGAATGGTGCTCAAAAAGATGTATTGATCCAATGGATGCATCTATTCAGGTAGTAGCTGATTTCCTCTGTCACCTCTATGATGCCTATAGCCTCAAGCCTAACTCTATTGCTGGTTATAAGTCAGCTTTAATGTCTGTTATTCCTTGCTTGGCTAAGAGGGGAAGTGATGAAGTGAATACATTAAATGTATTAATTAAAGGCATGGGCAATCTAAGACCAAGGAATCCACCGGTGATTCCGTCTTGGAGTTTATCGCTAGTGCTTCAAGTACTATGTGATAAGCCGTTTGAACCACTTAGTTCCATTTCGATGAAACTATTAACACTGAAGACTGTGTTTTTAATTGCTGCGGCCTCGGCTAGGCGTAGGAGTGAGATTCATGCCTTATCAGCCGAGGATGACCGTTTTGTGGTTTCAGGGGAAGGCCTTAAGCTGCTACCTAGGATTAATTTCTTGGCTAAAAATCAGTCGTTGAAATATCCAGGTCAACCTATTATTTTGCCTGCTTTAACTAGATATGATCCTAATTCTAAAGCATGGTGTCCTGTCCGGGCGCTTCGCCGGTACAAACAACGTACGGCGGAGTGGCGCACCGACCAGTCAGCGTTATGGTTGTCATATATTGAACCCCATGGCAGGGCTTCTAAGGACACCATTTCCAGGTGGATTGTAGAATGCATTCAGTTTTGCCATAAATCCGCCACCGGGAAGCAGGTTGACGTGGCCAAGGCTCACAGTGTCTGCGGCGTAGTGACATCCACTGCCCTATTTAATGGGGTCCCTGTGGATGATATTATGTCGGTGGCTCAGTGGCACTGTGAGTCAAGTTTTACAGACCATTATCTCCGTGACACCTCTAATCCTCTCGCCTTGTCGATTTTGAAAAAATAACTAGGCATATATATTTTTGATGGGGTTTCCTCATTGCTTATATATTTCACAATTAATTTATGGAAACAACCACTAATTTGGGACTGCATCGATCTTCACCAATGGGAAGAGGATGTCAGCAGCCATTTCAACAAGGTCAGTCTTGTGTATGTGTTGTCCATTGTTGATTGTCTTGTCACGTTACCCGTTATTTATATGATGATGGTTTTGTGTATTTATGTGGTTCATTGTTGAGAGTATACGAAAATGGAGTTTTTTCGTCTCTGTCCTGTAGTACATGGCACTTGTACGTAGAGAGCGTATAGGACATTGAGGTCATTCGACTCTTCCTCCCAGGAAGGAGGGGGGGGGGGAGCGCATATGACATTCGGTCATCTCTCATACATCGGGGGTGTTATCCGATGGTTAGTCAAATCCTGACTGTTTTTTCATACAGTTTCAGAAGTTTAAGTGCCTTAAACGCAGAAAAGCGTATAGGGATGAGCTGGTCTTTTGACCTCGCCTCCCTCCCGCCGAATTCACTGTCGAATTCTGGCAATATCAAAAGTATTAGGGAGGTAAGTATACTCTTGATGTGAAATAAATGAAATCAAGGATTTCTTTTTTCACGAGAGAGTTGATACTTACCTCCCTAGATACGGACCCGGCCTCTCCACCCCACAGAGGCTCGGTCTTCAGGCTCTTTATAGTTGCATGTGTATCAGCCAATAAATTAGTCAGAGGAAGTGCTAGTCTGCGCATGCGCGGTGGTGGGGCTGGCATCCGCCAGACTACGCTCTGACTCCCTGCCCAGTAGGGGCACCTAACTGTTTTAATCTGAGTGTTTATTGAGTGAAAGCCGATATTTAGCAATATCAAAAGTATTAGGGAGGTAAGTATCAACTCTCTCGTGAAAAAAGAAATCCTTGATTTCGTTTAATTCCCAATCACAGTCAGATTCGTCTATTTTGCGCTTTTTCAAAGTCGTGTTTTTTAGAGTGCTCAAATTTTGCAATTTAAGCAGTTAATCAGTTGTGTTTGTCGATTACATCGCTGGATTCATGGAGGAGCTTGGGAAATCATCACAGGGGCAGGTTGTATCAATCTAGAATTTATACATTCGTGCCATAATGACTGTTTGAAATTTCCTTAAATTGGCACATTTTTTATAATGTTAGCCATTGTTGGAGTCGCTTATGTACCCGTTGACTTTTAGTTTTAATTCGGGTACTCGGTTAATTTTCTCTTGCGACTCGGTTCCTCTAAGATGGATGCGTCCTTGGCCAAGATGGCGGCGCCCATGAATTATGTCGTTCTTGGCTTGGGGTATCCAGGCACTCTGTTGTCGCCGATTTTAGCTCTCGCTTAGTTGTCGAGGGTGTTTGTAGTGATCGGCGATTTATTCTTGGTTATTTAACGTTAGTTAAAGGCTAAGTTGTGGTTTTTTTTAAAATTTTCACTCAAAAAAGTTTCAAATATTTCCTGCCTAAGACTTGTTATCATTAAATTGAGAGAAAGTTAATGTGTTTAAGAGATCTTAACTAGCAAGTCTGTTGTGCGTATTGCTCGTCATTGCTTGTCATGTGCAGCGTTTTAATTCTTCTCTGTGTTCGCAGAAACCGAAGAACGCGGACTCATTGTGTCGCAAGTGCAACAGGTTCATGAAGCGGAAGTACCTGGGTCATCATTGTGTGGCGTGCGCTAAGTGTAAGGTCGGGAGCCCTTGTGACGTGTGCGTTAAGTGGTCGTCGGAATTGGTGGCTGAGTTTGACAAGGATCGACGGGCGAGGCTGGAGCGTATTGAGAAGGACAAGGCAGTGAAGCTGCAGCAGGTTTCCTTGTTGGGACTGGAAGGTCGGCTGAATGAGAGGATGGATTCAGCACTGGGCGTTTGGGCGGCCCAGTTCAAGGCCATGTTTGACTCGTTGCAGTCCACGGTCCCGTTGAAGCAAGTTGGTGCAGGACAACCATTAGGTGGTCCGGCTAGCTCTGCTGAGGGTCATGCACCTGCCCCTTCTCTGTCCTTGGCTCAAGAGCCGACGATAGAGGAGGAAGATTTGCTGCTGAGGGAAGATTCCGGCATGCCGGATCTTTCAATGACGGCGATGCCTAGTACGTCCCAGGGGTCGCCCTCGGGATTTGTACGGGTTTGCCAGGCGGATGGTGATGTAGACGTTCCGTCGGGCATTTTTCATCCGCGATTTGTGCAACCGGATATGCCGGCGGAGCCGTGGTTTGCGGTTCCGGAGGCTATCCCGGCGGCGTTAGGTGCGGCTCCTATCGGAGTGTCAGTGCCAGCCGTGATTGAGGCCGTCGGAGTCCCGGATCCCGTGTTGGAGCCGATGGACTATGCTTTGCCCAAGGCCCCGAAGGGGATAAGGAGTAGGGTCCGGTTTCCGGAGCAGGCCTATCATCAGTATGCCAGGGTTCCACGGCTTTCCGTTGCGGAACGTGAGGCGCTGAATAGGCCGTTGGCTGGGAAGGCCAAGGGGCGGTCGCGTCCTTTGGTCTCTCAGACCAACAAAGACCCGTTCAATGAGCTCACGCTCATTGAGGATGCGGCTAGGGCAGCCATGGCTGCGCTGTCGCACGGGTGTACCGTCTTGCAGGGTATGCTGGACTGCACGGCGGAAGGCGGACAGGTGCCAGAGGCTGCTCCCGGAGTTGTTCGGGACACCATGCGCCTGTCTCAGGATTGCCTGGCCAGGGTAATCACGAGAACTTTGGCAGAGCGACGGAGAATGGTTCTCGATTGTGTGGAACCAGGACCAGAGATGAGGGCTGCGTTATCTTCTGCGCCTTTCATCGGTCCAGGCTTGTTCGGCGGCTCGGCACGACAAGCGCTCTCTAAGGTTGCGTCAATGGTGGCGGAGCAAGAAGTGGTCGGCAAGTCGTGGAAGTCGACCAAGAGGACTCAGCCGCAACAGTCCTACCGTCAGCATAGGCAGGAGCAGCAGAGACAGCGTCCTAGATCGCCCTTCCGTCCTTCTGCCCGTGATGCCCATAGGCAAGTAGTAAGAGGCCGTATGAGGATGACAGGAAGGGTGGCGGTTCGGGCCGAGGCGGCTACCGTAAGGATAGCCGTGGCGGCGGTTCCGGACCGTCATACCACAAGAAGCCGCGGGGCGGCCGTGGGGCTCGTTCCTGACGGGTTTCCGGCGGAACCAATACCGGCGGCTTTGGAGACAAATGGAGTCGAGAATCTTCACCCAAGCGATTTAGCGTCTTGTCGGCTAATCTCGACCGACAACTGTGTGCAGATTCCTTCCGTCGGAGGCAGACTTCAGCTATTCCTAAGCCGATGGGAACAGGTCGTGCGCGACTGTTTAGTCTGTCAGTGGATAAGAAACGGCTACGATCCGGACTGGCTCATCCATCAATCGTTAGTTCCGTTAACCTCGACTCCAATATGGACTCCTATTCCAAGGGAATTAGACCGTCTAGTCGCCATTCAGTCAGAGATAGAATCGCTTTGTCAGAAGAATGCGATTCACCTAGTCACCGATCAGTCATCGCTGGGCTTCTATTCGATCATGTTCCTAGTTCCGAAGCGTACCGGAGGGTGGAGACCAATTCTCAATCTCAAACCGTTGAACAAATTTATTCTTTCTCCCAGATTTCAGATGGAGACGGTAGCAGCGGTAATGACAGGGCTGAGGAAAGGCATGTGGGCGGTATCGATAGATCTGAAGGATGCTTATTTTCATATTCCAATGTCAGTTCCTTTTCAGAAGTACCTGAGATTTGCATTCCAAGACAATGTTTGGGAATTCAATGCTCTTCCCTTCGGCCTGACCACGGCTCCGAGGGTCTTCACCAAGGTGGTTCTCGCCATGACTTCTTTACTTCGCAGGAGAAACATAGCTGTTCACACTTACATAGACGACTGGCTGCTAAAGGCGGGGAATCCAGTCACTCTGCGCAGCAATCTGATAGTAGTCCTAGACTTGTTAAAGAAGCTAGGATGGATTGTGAATCTAGAGAAATCAGAACTGACTCCATCCCAGGAGTTTGTTTATCTGGGAATTTTTTTCAATCTCAGGGATGGCGTAGCTTTTCCGGCGGAGAGCAGAGTCAAAAGCCTGATTGCAGTGTTGGAGTCTGTTTCTCTAGGAGCCTATCTGACGGCGCGTCAATTTCTCAGAATACTGGGTTTGCTAGTATCTCTGGAGAAGGTGGTGCCATATGCAGCACTCAGGCGCAGGCCGATTCAGATGTATTTGATGTCGTTCTGGTCACAGAGAACGGATCCGTTATCTCTGAGAATACCAGTAAAAGAACCATTGATATTCCACCTTCAGTGGTGGTTATCGGAACAGAATCTCCTGCGAGGCGTTCCTCTACAGCCTCCTCAACCTCAGATGTCCATATTCACGGATGCATCATTGACAGGTTGGGGAGCAGTATTGGACAATCAGTCAGTGTCAGGGGAATGGGATCGGACCAATGCGCAGAAACATATCAATGTGCTCGAGCTGTTAGTGGTGGTATTTGCACTGCAGAAGTTCGAGAGTCTAATTCAAGACAAGATTGTCCTAGTAAGGACAGACAACTCAACAGTGGTGTCTTATTTAAACCGCCAAGGCGGGACGAGATCACCGGAGTTGTGTATGATGGTTTGGAACCTTCTGCTGTGGTGCCAAGAGAGGAATATTATTCTTCGGGCAGCACACATTCCAGGAAGATTGAACATCTTAGCGGATGCTCTCAGTAGAAGGACGGTTTGTCGTCCGACGGAATGGCAGCTCAACCAAGTGGTAGCGGAGGTTCTATTCAAACAATGGGGCAAGCCAAATGTAGACCTATTTGCGATGAATCAAAACGCAAAGATGGTTACTTACGTGTCACCGATCCCGGACCCGTTAGCTCTAGCAGTAGACGCACTGGCGATAAGTTGGAAGGGAATGTACGCGTATGCGTATCCTCCAACAATTCTCATCCCGAAAGTTCTGGCAAAGATAAGAGAGGGGATGTGCCAAGTACTACTGATCGCTCCTTATTGGCCAAGCCGATCATGGTTTACGGATCTGCTGGACCTTCTGGTCTGCAGTCCAATCCCTCTTCCAGACACAAGAGATGTAATCTCTCAGAACAAGGGTCTGTACCTTCACGACAGACCAGAAATGTTCAAATTGACTGCATGGATGTTGTCAAGCAGCGTGCAATTGAGGGTGGCTTTTCTGAGCAAGCAGCGAAGTTTGTTGCTTCAGCCAGAAGAGTTTCAACCACAAAGACATATAATTATAGAATCAACAAATTTGCACAGTGGTGTGAGAGAGGAGATATTGATCCCTTTTCTGCATCTGTTCAACACGTAGCAGATTTTATCTGTCATTTATACGAAGTTGACAAACTTGTACCTTCTACCCTAGCAGCATATAAGTCTGCATTAGCTTCGGTCATTCCTAGTCTCACCATTGAGGGAGTGGAGAATGACACCTTGAATGAAGTTATCAAAGGAATGAGCAATCTGCGACCCAGACAGCCAATTCCTATCCCGTCATGGAATCTATCTCTTGTTCTTCAGGTTTTAGGGCATGCTCCCTTTGAACCGATTAGATCTATTGATATTAAACTGTTGACTATTAAATCAGTTTTCTTGGTTGCAGCAGCGTCGGCGAGAAGGAGAAGCGAGATTCATGCGCTTTCTGCCGAACAAGACCGTTTTGTCGTCATGGGTGAAGGTTTAAGATTACTTCCACGTCTTTGTTTCCTGGCAAAGAATCAGTCACTTAAATATCCAGGACAGCCGATCAATTTGCCAAGTTTAACTAGACATGACCTAAATTCTTGTGCTTGGTGTCCTGTCAGATGTCTCAAGATGTATAAGAAACGTACTTCTGAGTGGAGAGACGACCCGAAATCTCTGTGGTTATGTCTCAAAGCTCCCCATTTACGTGCTTCGAAAGATACTATTTCTCGTTGGATAGTTGACGCTATTCAGATGTCGCACAAGATCGCTACAGGAAAGCAGATTGATCGTGCGAATGCCCATGAGGTCCGAGCACTAGCAGCATCATCGGCCCTTTATAAGGGTGTCTCATTAGAGCAGGTGATGTCTGTAGCACAATGGCATGCCGAGTCGTCATTCACTGATTTCTACCTTCGCGACATCTCCAGCACACTTAACCCAGTAGCCGTCGCCAATTTGTCGAACCTAAACTAAGCCACGTCCGACCACTACTTCGCACACATCACAAAAGTCTTCCGCCTACACTGACCAAGCGCTATGCACATGACTGAGTACGACCGTGGATTGGGCCTAGCTCCTGTGATGATCAAGAACAGATCGACCACTCAAAAATGGTGAGTGTTTACATTAATTAAGTGACTATAAATATGTTTACTTCCAGTCGAAATACGAGACTGAGTAAGTGAATAGTCTGGTACAAGAGTATATTTATCCTCTCATACAGACATGAGACTCATTCCAATTTGAAAATCTAATCGATATACTGATAGTTTTTTTCAAAGATTTGAAGTTGTAGTAGCTTCTTTGCACTCTACTGGACTGCCCTAGCTGAGACTTGGGGCTGACACGGGTCTGGTGGGTGTTGCATCCCCATGGACATCCCTCTGGTTTTGTGCGGACAAAAGAGGGGGGGGAGTGCGGTCTAGACCATAGAAGTTTAGCACTCTATGAGTCAGATAGCAGAACCCAAGCGTATGCCAGGGTTTTAGTCTCTTCACAACCTTCTCTGTTGGATGGTTGATGAGTGCTGGTTCGAGCCTCACCTCCTCCCACCGGCATTTCCTGGCTGTCGAAATCCGGAGTTTATCATAATAGTACATCTGGTAAGTATTATTCGAAGTAGAATCAAAAAAGCATCCGCTTTTGTTTCTACGAGAATTCTTAATACTTACCAGATGTACTATGGCCCTGCCTAAGCCGCCCCGCTGAGGTGAGGCTGAGCTGCTTTCGCAGTTTGCCAAGGCAGATATAAGACGAATCTGACTGTGATTGGGAATTGACTCGGTACCTGCGGCTATGGTATTCCCGGACACAGTATGGGCAGGACCAGGAGAGTGCGGAGTTTTAATTGTTTATTTTGAGCTAGACTAGATAATAGACATTATCATAATAGTACATCTGGTAAGTATTAAGAATTCTCGTAGAAACAAAAGCGGATGCTTTTTTGATGCAACAAACTTGGATGGCACATTGCACTTGGTGTCTGAAAAACCTATTGGTATTTGGATCAAGAGGTAAAAACCCAAATATGGAAATTGAGCTCAGTTTCCGGACTCAAGTGCTACTGAACAATAAAATTTGGTGGAAAGTTGACCATACTGGTCTAAAGAATCCTATTGATTTTTGGGGCCAAATGTCAATGGTCAATGTCCCAGTGACCAGATTACATAAATCGTCTTGCCGCATTCGTAGGGGTAGGGCATAGATTTCAGCAATCTTTGATCGTCATGCTGGTTTCATCTAGTTTGTTGCTCTCACACGCTAATTATCATGACAGTCAATACTTTCTTGCAGATCTGATGGCGAGTGGACAAAAGGCAGGCTTACCTGACTCATATCATATAGCCTTTGGCACCAAAGTTCCGTTGCCTGTCTCATCTAGAAGGTCTGTTAGAGAGGTGGGTACAGTTCTATAAAGGACACCTGCTTTTGCAGTTAACAGATGGCCACATCCATCTTAAGAATCTGCCACCATTTAACCCCCCCCCCCCCCCCCCCCCCAAGTTATTTAATGTAGCTAATGAGTTTTATTAAGTGACCACCAGTCTTTGTTGCAGATATATGTTACAGTATGTGATATTGCCATTACTCTGCATACTTCATATATCACCAGTTAGTGCATGGCAGCATATAGCTTTAGTCAATGGAGGAATCTAGTTTATCCATCAATCATATGACATAATCAACTACGTGATGTGTAGGATAGCATCATAATCAATTATGTCATCAATGATATAGTTAAGTTGCTCATGAATGCTTAATTGATGATGGACTAAGCATTGTTGTATGAATTGTGTCTATTATTTAATAAACATTCTGTTGAATATTTTGAAACTAATTTGACTGGGTGCTGTTGCTGCCTTAGGCAGCAACAGCACCCAGTTAAATTAGTTTCAAAATATTCAACAGCATACCTCTAGTTTTCTGGAAATTGATAGTTAGGGAGTTTATGGATTGATCGATCCCAACACGGGCTTAGCTAATGATCAGTGGGGCATAGTTAAAACTGGAATCCTTTATTGGGGATGAAAATTGGTCAAGAAGATCAAATTACCTGCTTAGTAAATATCCATTTACAGGCCGAGTGAAAACTGTTTTTAAAGATTTACCACTGAAATAACTAGCTTGCTTATCGAACCTGTCATTCCAGTGGTAAGTTTCCAAATGGTCTTTTCTTGTGCTGCAAACAGACATTCTTCACGTCCAGCAGAGGATGATTATGGCCTACTTTACCATTGAAGTCTATATGCCAACACAATTCTAATAGCCATTTATCCAATATGATTGACATACGATTAAAATCTGTTTCACACTTAGAAATAGTGTGAGTATACATAAGAAATAAGCAAGAAGTACAAATTTGAAAATGCAAAAAATTGGAATTCTGATTTAATGTTTTTCAGTTCCGGCGATCAATAAGCTGTCAGTAATACCACCAGAGTCACAGCTAACATAGCCCTGCATATATGTGTAGGCATCGTTAGTAAACAAGGCAGATACTGAAAGTGGTTTCGCCGAATTAGTATTAGTTGTAGTTAGTTCTTAGAGAGATTTTCTTGTTGAATAGGCTCGTACATGTTTATTAGCCCACCTGGCCTGAAATAATAATGCTGCATTTGGCATGCCTGTTTAAACTTCTCGATTTACTTGATCAGTATTGACCAATGAATGGCTAAAAATATTTTAACTTCGCACAGTGAACAGATCTTGCTTTTTTTTTTTGCGGTTGCCTCTGCTGACCATACATGCATGTTAATTATTGATCATGTTTCAGAGTGTGGCAGCAAACACTAACAGATCAGCACGCTCCATCAACTCAAGATGTGACAGCGATGTTGAACTAAGCTCTCGTCTTCCAAGTAACCATAGAAACCAGCTTCAGTCACCAGGTAGTAATCTGTCACTAGATGGCTCAACTGTAGACAGAAATGTCATTCAGAGCCACCATGGCACAGCTTTGTCAAATCTTACAGGTACGGCGGATAACTCTTCCTAACTAAACCATGCAGATGTTTCACTGAGATTCAGAATGATCACCAATCTGATTTGTATGGATACTTGATTGTGTACCAATATAGGAAACCGAACTGTCACTCAGTTATCTGATGTCATAATCAAAATATGTCGCCTGTTAGCTGACATCACAATCAAAATTATGTGACTGTCATGTAAATCGAAATGTCTGTCACGACTCATGAAAGTGTATGAATTGTATCTCTGATGAATTTACAATTTAATAAACATTCTGTTGAATATATTGAAATTAATGTAACTGAGAGCAGTTCCTGCCATAGCCTCCAGTCAAATTACTTTCAAAATATTCAACAACTTACCTGTATAGGTAGTCGCCTTGAAATTTAGATTCTGGGAATTCAGGTTTTAAATTTTCAAATCGATTCCACTACGCCTAAGCAGTGGGTAGAGTTTTGCTAAAAAGTTACAAAAGTTCGCTCTTTTAGAGCACTCTGCCTCTATAATATTCTATTCCGAACAAAAATGTTTGTAAAAAGTGTTTACACCCAGCATTCCTTGCGTTATACACCTATGACATAACATGTATGCCTATGATGTAGCTTCATGTGTAATTATGCCCAGATTAAAAAGTTTTATTTTTGCAATTCACCTCCAAACATGTTTCGCGAAACGGCAGAGTGCTTTAGCAAAATGTAGTGTTCAAAAGGAGAGACTTTGCTGAGCTGCTAATCATGTAGAGCCCATTCGTATTTTGCGACTAGTAGTGAAAACATCCTGCATCAAGACTCTATCCTTCTTGTGTCGCTGTTTCTTGTCCTTTTCCAATCCTATCTATCTATCTATCTATCTATCTATCTATCTATCTATCTATCTATCTATCTATCTATCTATCTATCTATCTATCTATCTATCTATCTATCTAATTCTTTCTGGAAATTTCGGTATGAGGTAGACCACAAACATGAATGGCGACTCCCTGTCTTGACGAAAAAAATCTTGATCCTTGGCTCCTCCAATCTAAGCCGTATAAATGTGAAACCCCATTCAGACACCCAGATAGCTTGCTATCCAGGGGCAAAATTGTGCCATGCTAGGACTATTGTCAAAAAATACATGGACTCCTATCAGCCAGAGAAAATCATCATAAACATTGGCATAAATGATAAGGATGAACCTATGTCTGTAACTGCCCAACGAGTCCAACTCCTATTCAGTACCATTCGTTCAAAATTTCCAGATGCAAAAGTTTATTTCACTAAACTGAACTACTCTCAACATCTAACTGCAAAGCAGAAAAGGCCCGTAGCATTTATCAATTCATCTGTAGAATCCCTGCGTATAAAGGTCTCTGTCATCTCTAGTCTACCAATTTCTGATTTTGAAGTAGTCCAGGATAATATCCATTGGAGTGAAAAAACTGCTAATGCATTGTATTATAGCTGGTTAACCTTTCTTAATTTAAACTAACCGAGGGTCAGGGTACTAACCACCCCGGTATCGGGCTAGGTAGTGATATTGTTAATCTCACTGGCGCTACATTAACTGAAGCAGAAAAATCAATACTCAATCGTGGCCTAACATTTGTACCAACTCCTAGGCCCAAATTAGGCATAGATGCACTTTTAGATAATGGCTCAATGGAAGTTCTTGAATTTTCCCACCGTGTCAAATTAGCCGACTTTTTTCGAAACTCGAAAAGTAATATTCTGCCATTCGTTGAAAGAACTGGCTGGGCACCAGACTCAAAATTAGTCGATCCAGCGATCCCCGACAGTATAAAAATTGTAAAAGAACGTATTGAAAATGTTGAATTTCCGAAAAATCATAAAAATTTGTCATATGAGGAACGTCAAACCTTAACAGGATTGCGTAAAAACAATGACATTGTCATTAAACCTGCTGATAAGGGATCTGCTGCAGTAATAATGCTTAAAGACAACTACATTCGTGAAGCACATCGTCAACTCAGTAATCCAAAACATTACCAAAAATTAGATGAACCACTCTGGCAAAATAACTGCGACAATTTTAATGAAATTCTCCAAAATATGGTTGATAACAAGAGTTTAACGCAGAAACAGTTTAAATACCTCGTTGCGAAACGAGACTCAAAACCACGTACATTTTATCTGTTACCCAAAATTCATAAGGCTATTGATTCTTGGTCAGATCCTATGATACCACCAGGACGACCTATTATATCGGATTGTGGTTCTGAATCCTATAGGATCAGTGAAATCATTGATTATCACCTACAACCAATTGCGAATAGACATTTTAGCTTCTTGAAAAATACTGACGACTTTCTGTCGCAGGTCTCTGAGATCTCGATACCTCCAAATTCATTTTTGATTACGCTCGACATCGATGCAATGTACACAAACATTGACATCGAAAAGGGTTTGAATTCTGTCCGTAAAGCGTTTGAAAAATACCCTGATAACAATAGGCCCACTGGCGAAATATTAGCTCTCTTAGAGCTAAGCTTAAAGGGCAATGATTTTGAATTCGCGGGTGAAACATACCAACAAATTTGCGGCTGCGCAATGGGTAAGCGTTTCAGTCCAAGTTTTGCCAACATTTATGTAGCAGAGTGGGAGGAGGATGCGCTTAGCAAATGTCCGAAACAGCCTCTCTTTTATCGCAGGTACCTCGATGATATTTTCATTATTTGGCATCATACAAAGGAAGAATTTAATGAATTTTTCACCATTTTGAACAATCATGACCCGAATATCAAGCTAAAAGCCAACATTGACCAAACGTCCGTAGACTTTTTAGATTTAACGCTATACAAAGGTGTAATGTATGACACAACGGGACACCTTGATTATAAAGTATATTTTAAGCCCACAGATTCTCATCAACTACTTCACAAGAAATCCTTCCATCCACCTCATACCTTTAAAGGAATTGTAAAATCACAAATCATCCGTTTTCATAGAAATTCGAGTGATAGAAAAAACTTTGAATCTGCATGCTCTCTCTTATTCAAGGCCCTCAAGCCGAGAGGCTATTCATCTAGATTTTTGCGCAAAATTAAGTCTGATACTTTACAGGATTTGGAAACTATCCCTGATAATGCTGCGGATCACAGGCCTACCAAGATTCGTCACAATCGTCCAATCACAGGCGCAGGAGAATCTAGGAAATGTGGAAAGAAAAGGTGTAAATTAGACCTACTTCTTCCAAATCAAAAAACGTTTATGAGCTTTCAGAACAAAAACAAATTTCAAATTCAGTCTAATTTAGATTGCGATTCCGAAAACGTCATTTATGTAATATCTTGTAAATTGTGCCAAAAGCAATATGTCGGTGAAACCAAATGCCCATTAAGATGGCGAGCTACTAGACACCTTTGCTATATTAGACATGAAAAAGACACGAATGTCGCTGGACACTTTAACCTTCCTGGCCATTCAATTCAGATCGCTCGGAGACTTCGAAATTATACCCTATTGAACAACCACCTCTCTCAAATACCACTGACGAAACTGATAAACAAAGGAAACTTAGAGAATCATTTTGGATTAAGCAATTAGAAACAGAATGGCCGAGGGGCATAAATGTGGACCCCGGTCTTGCTGATCAGCGTGAAATAATTCCATTCACTCTGACATATAATCGAGAAAATGTAGAAATTGCCGAAATTTTGAAAGATGAATATCATAAATTACAGAATAATCTAAGACAGCCTCTCAATTTGCGCCCAGTAATAGCATTTAGGAAAAATCCAAATCTACGTGACATATTGGTAAAATCGAAATTAACTGGATAAACATCATCATCTTAAAGTTGTCCAATATTTATAAGGCCATCTCGCCTCTAGAAAACAAAAATAACAAATCTCAGGCAATAAAATAAATAAAAAATATTTTCAATTTTTTGAAAATTCTGAGCCAGCGCCTTAACCATATTACTACCTACCTACCTACCTACCTACCTACCTACCTACCTACCCACCCACCCACCCACCCACCCACCCACCCACCCACCCACCCACCCACCCATCCCTTGCGATCGAGTGCCATACAGTGGGGTGTGCACATACTTATGGTGATGTGCGCAGCTGAGTCAAGAATGTTGCAGTTCTAAGTGCTTGCATTGACAATTGACTGGGAGAGAGAATTGCACTCGTGTATGGTGTGTACAAAGAATGACTCTTGTGTACTGAGTAGTCTGTATGTATGTATGATTACTGTATTCTATGGCTGTAGTAGTAGAAACATCCTACAGCTACAATCAGTCCTTCTTCGCCTTTGACCACTGTGTCTTGTCCTCAAGATGTGGTGGGGGTGGGTGGTTGGTGATATGATGATATGAGTGAGAATACTAGTAATGATGGTTATAGGAGTGTGCGGTTGTGCCACAAAGCAAGCAGCTGTATGCTGAACTCACTCTAACTTGTCAATGTCCTTAATGTAACCATGGCAATCCCACATGCTAGCAGCATATTCTACACATGGTCTTCTGAGGGAAATATAGGACTGCTCACGGAGTTTATATACAAATGTAGAAACATATACAGATTTCTATGATAGAAGCCCAAGTACACTATCACATTTGACTATTATATCATCTATGTGCTTTGATCTTCGCTAATGAAGACACCAAGATACTTAGATTCGGATACTTGTTCTAAAATGACTCCAGCTATTGCGTAAAATTGGTGTAACTTGGTAAACCATCCTACATGTACAGGGCCGCCTAGAAATAACTTCCAAAGCAAAATAAAACTGCCTACAGCAGCAATGTCTTCCAACCCAATGGAGGAATCTAGTTTTAGCTATGCCCTTCCCATCACCAGCTAAGCTCCACCTATGCTTTGTCCGTTTTGGGATCATTCGATCCCTGCACTTTGAATCTCAATTTCTGGAAAACTATACAATCAGGTAAGCTTTTGACTATTTTGAAACTAATTTGACTGGGTGCTGTTGCTGCGATAAGTCAAATTGGTTTCAAAATATTCAACAGCATATTTATCAATTAGTAAAGACATACAATACAATTCATGCAACAATGCTTAGTCCGTCATCAATTAAGCGTTCGTGACGAACTTATCTACGTCATTCATGACGCAATTGAATATGACATCAGCCTACATGTCACGTAGTTGATTATTGCGTCATGATTGAAGATTAAACTGGAATCCTCCATTATGTTCAAAATATTCAACAAAACTCAAAACACATCTTACTAAGTAACATGTTTCTGTTTTTGTTTTGGACACATATAACTTATTTCTAAGCTGTACTGTATATGAATTTGCTACTTTAACAAATTAATATCGGTACAGATATAATGTCATAAGTACCACCATCATCAAGCTTCAGATCCATATAGTGCATCTCAATCTCAAACTATAGCACAAACCAGCCAGTGTGACAAATATAATGGAAAACCTAAAACTCCCACCATTATGTCTGATGGACGTGTTGCCGTAAGTAATAAAGATCAAGATCGACCAGGTGAACATTTCATATCAAATGTGTTACACTAACACTAATACTTTTCTGTTGCCTATATATACAGCTAGCGAAAAAGAAAATACACCAGTCTATCAACCTCACCCACCCCATGAAGCATCAAAGGACAGATTTAAGAGACGCTTCCGCGTTAGAAGTGCTGAAAAAGCACCAGATCTTCGAACTGGTAAGATTTCACTGACAAAGATGTAGCATTCAGTTCAGAGAGCAAATTGGCTTAACCCTTGACCCGTTAACCTTTAAATTTTCTCATAGAAAATGTCCATTTGCAGACCAAGAGAAGATTATTTTTTGAAAACTTATCACTGAAATGACTGGCTCAGTTATCGAGCCAGTCATTCCAGTGATAAATTTTCAAAAATAGTCTTCTCTTGGTCTGCAAATGGACATTTCTGAAGACCACTGCAGAGGCCATTTTTGGCTGATATGAGTGTTAAAGGGTTATTGGTCAAGCTGGCCAAAACCGGTCTCTACTATGGTCTTGTAGAATGCGCATTTACAGGCCAATTTCACATCAAGAGTATACTTACCTCCCTAATACTTTTGATATTGCTAAATATTGGCTTTCACTCAATAAACACTCAGATTAAAACAGTTAGGTGCCCCTACTGGGCAGGGAGTCAGAGCTTAGTCTGGCGGATGCCAGCCCCACCACCGCGCATGCGCAGACTAGCACTTCCTCTTTGCTAATTTATTGGCTAAGAGACTACACATGCTTTTGTGCTGGTGCTTTTTGTAGCTCAATTATAAGCGTTTTTGACAAAATTCTGAACTGTTGTTACCTGAGAAAGATGGCAGAAAGAGTAACTTCGCCACAGGAGGGCCTTGGACCTTTAAATCAGGTGACTTCTAGTAAAATTAGCGAGTTTTGTCCCGTTGTAATGTGTTTCCGGGACTCGCGCTAAACGTGATAAGCGCCTTGATTAGTTGGTTTATTTCAACTAGGTGCTATATAAGACTAATCTCTCTTTGTGTTTATGTCCACAGGTCTGTGTGAAGAAATATTATGGACATGACATCAGCAGAGGGTTTGTGTCTCTCCACCATGGTTCCATTTCCTACTAATACTGTTAGGTTATCTAACCAAAAATTCTATGTCCAGTGAGTTGGAGGCCTATTATAAAGGTCTTCTCACTTTGCCCTCTTGATCCAATTCCTTCCCCTAGAGGTGGAGAGAGTTAAGAGGCGTTCAGTGGTGGAGTGCTCCAGTTCATCAGGTTGGATGGTTTGTCTAGACAAGGTGTCAGGTATCTAATTATTGATATGAGGTGATGTTAATTATTTAGAGGAAAGGGAGATAATTAACTTTATTTGCCATTGTTATCAGTATATATCTGATGCTTGTATAGTCGAAATGTCCATTCTGTACATGTTCTGGTTAGAGATACAATTCGTCCTTGCACTGGGATGTTTGTTGGGGATCGATTTTTTCCTGTCATAGGATTAATGACGTCATAATCAGCCTTGCTCTTTATTAACAATTAAAGTTGTCCGAAGCTGGTTTTCTGATAAATTATGATCTTTATGATCATTTTCCTTCTCTTGAGTTGGTGAGTTTCTAAGCTTAACTAGTTTGCTCATACTCCTCGTCCTTTGCCCTTTTTCAGAGACCTGGTTGTGCGTCCTGTGGACGATTTTTGAGGGACAAGTTTGGCCCTCATCTCTGTTTTCAGTGTAGCCCCTGTGGTCCCTTGCTTAATTGCGAGATATGTAAGCACTGGGGGGGCGAGTTAATGTCCGAATTCTTGTGCTTGCAGGCGAAGGACAAGGTGGAGGAGGAGAAGAAGAAGCTGAAGAAAGAGGGTGTAAGTAAGAAGGGTAAGAGGAAGGCCTCGTCCGCGGTGGATATGGAGGCCTTCCGGACCGAGATGTTGGGAGAGATGAGGAGGACAATCAAGGATTTGGTTCCAGAGTTGCTTCGTGGCATGCTTCCTGGACCAAATCCTTTATTGACCTCATCATCTGCTTCGGAGCAGGTAATCCCCACCTCTGAATCAACGTTCCTTAGTACGCTTCCGTTGTTTGAAGATTCAGAGGTGGCCCCATTAGAGGGGGCGTTCCACGGCCCTGGCAGCAGGCTTATTGCCGCGCCCAATAGGGACCGTGGACGGTCGTCGCTGGAACCCGCGGGCTGCTTATCAGTCCAGGGGTATCCGCACACCGCGGGTGCCAGTACCTCGTATGGCACCTTCCCTGGCCAGTCCGGGTTAGCTCTCTTTGCTGACCCGGAGTCTAATCTGTCTGGCCAGGAGGATGAGGATTACCTGTTGGGGTCGCCGTCTGAAGACGTGGACATGGATTATGACGTCTGTGCACCCCTCGCGGGGAATACAGGCGCCTTTTTCCATGGTTCTACTCTCCCAGGGGTAGAATCCACGGTTCAGACTGTGGCCCTGGGCGCTGAAGGCCAGCGGTACCGCATACCTCGGCTTGCCGAGAGTGTCGCTGGTGCTGGCCGGGGCCGTGGTGGGCCGGTATATGCCCCGCGCTCTACCACGGCGCCTGCTCCTGGTCAAACCAGTGATATTAGCATGCCGGTATTGTCAGGCCCGCATGTTCTCCCTGGCTTGCCAGGCATATCAGCGTACCCGCCGTCAAGCTCTGTTGCTTGCGCTCTGGAGGAAGACGAAGGCCCCCGTCTTGTAGAGCGCTCGCAGCTAGCCACGGAAGAGGATTGGTCTGACGCTTGCCAGTGGTTGGTAAGTGTTAGACCAGATCTGCCCGTGGAGCAGTCGGCTAGCCAGCGTGAGCACAGGCCGTGGTTAGCTGGTAAGCCTGCTGCTAACGCTATGCCTTCTCTGCCGCTGGCAGAGCATGTCGTTGACATGTTCGAGGCGGCGGAGACGTCCATTAAGTCGAGTGGACGTCTCGCTAAGGCCCCGCGCGAGGTGGCCAGGCGTTGTCGCATCGTGCCCCTGGACTACCAGCGGTACGGTGTGGTACCGAAGCCGAGCGTGGATGACCGCGCGGCTTTGGGTGAGGATGCGCGGCCAGGCTCCCGTTCTGACATGGGAGTCTTGTGTTCGAACGCGTTGCGTTCAGCAAATGCCGCATTGCGTGATGCGGAGGAGAGTGGGAGGGCTTCGATTGCCGCTCTGTCCCACGTCTCCCAGCTGTTACAAGGGGTAGTAACAGCATCCGCATCGCGCCAGCCAAGTCCGGTCACAGTCCAGCGAGCCATCCAGGATGGTATCAACCTGGCTCTGGACTGTATGACGCGGGCGGTGACCAGGAGTGTCCGGGCAAGGCGCACTTTTGCCTTGGATAATCTGTGCCCGTCCCAGGACCTCTACAATAGGCTACTACGTACGCCTATGACAGGTCCTGGTCTCTTTGGAGGTGAGGGGTGTAGGCACCTCCAGGAGACGGTTACTCTGGTCAATAACCAGAGGGCGCTGCGCGAGCAGTTTGAGGTGCTTCGTCGTGCCAACGTTCGCGCCGCACCCCCTGCGTATCGTCCCCTGCAGGCTCGAGGTGGTAGTGGCCAGGTCAGAGGCCAACCACCATCGCAGCGCCGGCCTCGGCCGCGTGCGATTCGGCCAGCAGCGAGGGGGGCGCAGGCTCCTCAGGCGCAGTCAGCCAGGCAGCCGCCCGCGCACCGAGGTGCGCGCGGTGCTGGTCGTGGCGCGCGAGGATCTGGGCGGGGTAATCGTTCCTGATGGGACGGTTACCGCGGTGAGAACCGCGCCGGTGTTTCTGGCAGAGGAGACAGTGCCGCTCTTGCACTCCTTATGTCCACCTCTATCCCTAGGTGGACCGGTGGGAGGCCGGCTAGCCGACCACATGCAAGAGTGGGAACGGTTAACTCAGGACCGTTTAGTCTTGCGATGGCTTTCAGTCGGGTATCATCCCGATTGGATGACAGGCCCGCCATCGCGACTGTCTCTAGTGCCGATCTGGACTCCAAATCCAAGAGATCCAGATCAAAGGTTGTGTATCGAGGAGGAAATAAATTCCCTCATACAAAAAGGAGCTATTCAGCCGGCACAGAGGTGTCCGGGCTTCTATTCAACCCTGTTCTTAGTAACAAAGAACACCGGAGGGTGGAGACCAATTCTCAACCTCAAGCCATTGAACAAGTTCATAGAGACGCCCAGTTTCAAGATGGAGACTGTGCGCTCGGTGTTGGCGGGGTTAGAGAGGGGAATGTGGACAGCGTCGATAGATTTGAAGGACGCTTATTTCCACATCCCCATACACAGGAGTTTCCGTCGCTTCCTGAGATTTGCATTCCAGGGCAGACAGTGGGAATTCAGGGTGCTACCCTTCGGAATTTCCACGGCTCCTCGGGTTTTCACCCGTGTGGTTCTTGCGATCACCGCATACCTCCGCAGGAGAAGCATAGCAGTCCACACGTACATAGACGACTGGCTGTTGAAAGCACACACCCGGGAAAGTTTATCGGCCAGTCTGGAGATTGTTTTGAAAACTCTCACAGACTTAGGCTGGATGATCAATTTCCCAAAATCAGAGCTGATTCCATCCCAGAAGTTTGTTTACCTGGGGATGTTCTTCGATCTAGAGACAGGATATGTTTATCCTACTCAGGAGAGAGTTCAGAAACTCATCTCATTAATTCAGTCGGTGTGCGACAGTCGTCATGTCCTGGCACGGGTTTACTTGAGAATGCTGGGGTTGATGGTTTCATTGGAACCAGTCATTCCTCAGGCCGCCTTACGCAGGCGGCCGATCCAGTTATTTCTCATGACACAATGGACCCAGAGTACAGGTTCGCTGGACTCGAATGTGTCAGTGTTGGCGCCTCTGATTCATCACCTGCAATGGTGGTTGGACACAGAGAATCTCTTGGTGGGGGTTATGCTAACCCCTCCCCACCCTCAGGTGACTGTGTATACAGATGCATCGATGGAGGGCTGGGGAGCTTGCCTGGAAGAGTCCACGATATCAGGGCTTTGGAATCTGGAACAGTCAAAGGAACATATAAATCTACTGGAGCTAAGAGCAGTAGTCCTGGGCCTGGAACATTTCTTACAGAAAGTTCAGGGCAAGATTGTTCTTATTCGTTCAGACAACTCAACAGTTGTGACTTACATAAACCGCCAGGGCGGAACGAAGTCGCCCAGTCTCTGTATGATGACATGGAGACTGCTTTGTTGGTGTCTGGATCACCAGATTACCTTGAAAGCAGTTCATATTCCGGGAAGGTTAAATCTGCTAGCAGACTCATTGAGCCGAAGGATGAGTGTTTTACCCACGGAATGGCAACTAAATCAATGTGTGGCGGATCGTCTGTTCGACCATTGGGGGAAACCCAACATCGATTTGTTCGCAACGAAGAAGAATGCGAAGATGACGACGTACGTCTCTCCGATTCCGGATCCAAGCGCTTTCGCAACAGATGCGTTAGCTATCAGCTGGGGGAGAATGTATGCATACGCATTCCCTCCAGCAATCCTGATTCCAAAAATTCTTCAGAAAATCAGACAAGAGGAATGCCAAGTGCTTCTGATCGCCCCGGATTGGCCAAGCCGATCATGGTATACGGATCTGCTGGACCTTCTGGTCTGCAATCCGGTTCCTCTGCCTCTGATGGACGATATTATCTTCCAGGGCAAGGCCCTTCACAACAATCCGTCAATGTTCAGATTGACTGCGTGGATGTTGTCAAGGAATCTAGAATTAAGGAGGGCTTTTCTGAGCAAGCAGCCATGTTTATGGCCAAAGCCAGGAGGGGGTCAACCTCCAGAGCATATAATTATAAAATCAACAGATTTGCAGAATGGTGCTCAAAAAGATGTATTGATCCAATGGATTCATCTATTCAAGTAGTAACTGATTTCCTCTGTCACCTCTATGATGCCTATAGCCTCAAGCCTAACTCTATTGCTGGTTATAAGTCAGCATTAATGTCTGTTATTCCTTGCTTGGCTAAGAGGGGAAGTGATGAAGTAAATACATTAAATGTATTAATTAAAGGCATGGGCAATCTAAGACCAAGGAATCCACCTGTGATTCCGTCTTGGAGTTTATCGCTAGTGCTTCAAGTACTAGGTGATAAGCCTTTTGAACCACTTAGTTCCATTTCTATGAAACTATTAACACTGAAGACTGTGTTTTTAATTGCTGCGGCCTCGGCTAGGCGTAGGAGTGAAATTCATGCCTTATCAGCCGAGGATGACCGTTTTGTGGTTTCAGGGGAAGGCCTTAAGCTGCTACCTAGGATTAATTTCTTGGCTAAAAATCAGTCGTTGAAATATCCAGGTCAACCTATTATTTTGCCTGCTTTAACTAGATATGATCCTAATTCTAAAGCATGGTGTCCTGTCCGGGCGCTTTGCCGGTACAAGCAACGTACGGCGGAGTGGCGCACCGATCAGTCAGCGTTATGGTTGTCATATATTGAACCCCATGGCAGGGCTTCTAAGGACACCATTTCCAGGTGGATTGTAGAATGCATTCAGTTTTGCCATAAATCCGCCACCGGGAAGCAGGTTGACGTGGCCAAGGCTCACAGTGTCCGCGGCGTAGTGACATCCACTGCCCTATTTAATGGGGTCCCTGTGGATGATATTATGTCGGTGGCTCAGTGGCACTGTGAGTCAAGTTTTACAGACCATTATCTCCGTGACACCTCTAATCCTCTCGCCTTGTCGATTTTGAAAAAATAGCTAGGCATATATATTTTTGATGGGGTTTCCTCATTGCTTATATATTTCACAATTAATTTATGGAAACAACCACTAATTTGGGACTGCATCGATCTTCACCAATGGGAAGAGGATGTCAGCAGCCATTTCAACAAGGTCAGTCTTGTGTATGTGTTGTCCATTGTTGATTGTCTTGTCACGTTACCCGTTATTTATATGATGATGGTTTTGTGTATTTATGTGGTTCATTGTTGAGAGTATACGAAAATGGAGTTTTTTCGTCTCTGTCCTGTAGTACATGGCACTTGTACGTAGAGAGCGTATAGGACATTGAGGTCATTCGACTCTTCCTCCCAGGAAGGAGGGGGGGGAGCGCATATGACATTCGGTCATCTCTCATACATCGGGAGTGTTATCCGATGGTTAGTCAAATCCTGACTGTTTTTCATACAGTTTCAGAAGTTTAAGTGCCTTAAACGCAGAAAAGCGTATAGGGATGAGCTGGTCTTTTGACCTCGCCTCCCTCCCGCCGAATTCACTGTCGAATTCTGGCAATATCAAAAGTATTAGGGAGGTAAGTATACTCTTGATGTGAAATAAACGAAATCAAGGATTTCTTTTTTCACGAGAGAGTTGATACTTACCTCCCTAGATACGGACCCGGCCTCTCCACCCCACAGAGGCTCGGTCTTCAGGCTCTTTATAGTTGCATGTGTATCAGCCAATAAATTAGTCAGAGGAAGTGCTAGTCTGCGCATGCGCGGTGGTGGGGCTGGCATCCGCCAGACTAAGCTCTGACTCCCTGCCCAGTAGGGGCACCTAACTGTTTTAATCTGAGTGTTTATTGAGTGAAAGCCAATATTTAGCAATATCAAAAGTATTAGGGAGGTAAGTATCAACTCTCTCGTGAAAAAAGAAATCCTTGATTTCGTTTAGAGAATGCTATTTTTAAAAACCTTCCACTGGAATGACTAGCTCGATAACCAAGCCAATCATTCCAATGTTAAATTTAAAAAAATTGTATTCACTTGGCCTATAAATGGACATTCGATAATATTTAACTTTTCTTTACCGAATTTGAAAATTAAATGGTTAAAGAAACAATTGCTCCACAAGGCAGGTCACCTGTATTTTATATGATACTGCCAGTCTATAGGGATATTGCCTGTCTATAGAGATTAGACAATGTAGCGATCTGATGACGGTGATCTATCAAGAAAATCTAAATGTCTATCGGAGAAGGGTACGAATTCTGTCTAAACCTTCTGTTCAATATTTTAAGATTAATTTGACTGGTAGAGGTTGCTGCGATAGGCAGCAACAGCCCCCCCCCCCCCCCATCTCAAATTATTCAACAGCGGAACTATAAACATACTTTGAAATTAAGATTCTCAGAACTCAGGTTTCAAAGTTTCAAATCGATTTCAGCACCCATAAAGTGTGAGGAGTGTAGCTAGAAATGGCCAGGCATATCTAGAAATAGATCATTCTATTGTTTGTGCACCATAAGGAGGTGGCTTAATCCTGTAACAGTGATTGTTCCATTTTGGTTTTAGTTTTGTTTCTTCCTTGTTTTATTTCTGTTGTGTTTTTGTTTAGTTTCTCTCCAATTTGTCCCGCACAATGTTACATTTGCTTCTAGTTGTACTGTATCTCCCCTAGATGGTTTTCCTATGACGACTAACCTGTGTAACAAGACCCCCTGTCTATATATGATTATGCCCCCCGCATATATAAATATATGGGAGTGCATATAGCGTTTGCTTTGTCCATCCGTCTGTCTGTCCATTCAGGCTTTTCTGGATGATAACTTGAGTTCTATTGAAGAGATCATTACCAATCTGGCGTGGGAGCTTGTCCTGGGTGGTCCGAAGAAACCTATCGATTTTTGCACCAAATGCTCAAACGTCTAGGTCACTGTTAACTAATTAATTACATAATATTGTATTTCCGGATAATAACTCAAGTTCTGTTGAAGGGATCATTACCAATGTGGTGTGGGAACTTATCCTTTGTGGTCTGAAGAACCCTATTGATTTTGGCCTAAAATGGTCAAAGCTCAAGGTTACTGTGACCTAATTAATTGCCTAATATTGCAATTCTGGATGATCACTCGAGTCCTATGAAAGGATCTTTACCAATCTGGTATGGGAACCTGTCCTTGGTGGGCCAAAGAACCCTATTAATTTTGGGGTCAAACGGTCAAAGGTTACGGTCACTGACCTAATTAATGATGTAATGTTGAATTTCCTGGAGATAACTGGAGTTTTATTTAAGGGATCATTACCAATCTGGTTTGGAAGCTTGTCCTTGTTTGTTCGAAGATCCCTATCGATTTTGCGGTCAATGACCAAGGTCACAGTGACCTAATTAATGACGAAATATTGCGTTTCCGGATGATCAGTTGAGTTCTATTGAAGGGATCTTTAGCAATCTGGTGTGGAAGCTTGTCCTTTGTGGTCTGAAGAACCCTACTGATTTTGGGATCAAATGGTCACAGGTCAAGGTCACTGTGACCTAATTAATGATGTAATGTTGCGTTTCCAGGTGATAACTTGAATTATATTTAAGAGATCGTTACCAATCTGGCTTGAGAGCTTGTCCTTGGTGCTCCGAAGAACCCTATCGATTTTGGGGTCAGCCGCCAAGGCCACTGTTACCTAATTAATGATGTAATATTGCGTTTCCTGATGATAACTCTAGTTTGCTTGAAGGGATCATTACTAACCTTGGGTGGGAGGTTGTACTTGGTGTTTTGAAGAACCCTGTCGATTTCGGTGTCAATGGTCAAGGTCACATTGAAGAATCTTGGGTGGGAGGTTGTGCTTGGCAGAATGGGAGGGGCATGCTTTAGCAACCTCTGATTGTCATTCTTGTTATGACTTTGATGTTTCTATTTCCAGGTTCTGGTAATGATACGCCTAAATCTGGTCCAAGTGAATCTCGTACTGACCCACATGCGCTGTCTATAATTCCCCCCATTCTCAGATCTGAGGAGCCACTCAGTAGTACACCAAAACAGCAACCGAGGTCGAGGCAATCAGGTGCCATACAAACTGGACAGGCAGATGAATCATTACAGTCGGGTAACGTTTGTCTGTCATCTGTCACTGTTTCATCTTAATCATCATATCGCTGAGATCAGTGTTTCTTCATATATGGGTCCTTTTAACCCTTTAATGGTCATACCGGCCAAAACCAGCCTCTGCTATGGTCTTGTGGAATGTCCATTTACAGACCAAGAGAATACATTTTTTGAAATCTTACCACTGGAATGACTGGCTCGATAACCGAACCAGTCATTCCAGTGATAAAATTTCAAAAATTGTATTCTCTTGGCCTGTAAATGGACATTCTTCTTCTTCTTCTTTTCGTTCGCTGATCATACCGCCAGTCCTATAAGTGACTATCGACATGATCATATGCGTTAAGTGCGTGGATCCATGGTTTATTAGAGTGCGCCGTGCGGCCTGGAACCTCCGTCTTCAGCACTCGAGGTTTCTGTCAGGGTTACCTCACCCTTACCTCCTTTAGTCGCCTCTTACGACACGCAGAGGATACGGAAGGTGTATTCTAAGCCCCACCTACAGGGCAAAATGGACATTCATAAGCAAATTATTTTATTTTCTTAAAAAATATTTGACCATTAACTCTTAGCACTCTATCTTACTGTGTCAATATCTATGACAGCACCATCTCCCACCAAATTTGTTGAAAAATGTACACCGGCTCATCTTATAATTTAATTTGAAAATTTAAAATCTTTACACCAGAGTGCTAAGGGTTAAAGGGTTAAGAATAATGAAATATGGGACTCCCTAGATGCGTAAAGAGGACGTAGCTGAAACCAATCAAAATTGTGTTTGTTAATTTATATGTGTTAGTTAAATTGTTCAAGGGATTGTCTGTAATTGAATATGCCTTATAGCTTTCAATCATGTGATTGTATGATTGTTTGTTTTTCATGCTTCTATAAAAATTTCATAAATGTGCTTTATGAATTAGCAATTTGCGTGCGTGCGTGCGTGCGTGTGTGTGTGTGTGTGTACACACGAAACCTCACACAATATTCACAGATACGTATTTATTTTCAGATAAAACTCCTACACCACAGCATCCTGTTCACATGATTCCTACTGCTAGTGAAGTGGAGGACTCTGTTCTAGATCTGATTGGCTTGCTTAAGAATAGTTCTGGCTTAATCAATGATACAGCTCATTCAGATGAAGGTACCGATGGACTCGAGCATCAGGAACCGGGCGAGTACAGTGATAGTGATGATGACATGTAAGTGTACAGTACAGCTCAGAAATAACTTTGTTTCCTAAACAGAAACATTTTGGAAAACAATATAAGAAATGTTCTGTTGAATATTTTGGACGTAATTCGATTTGAAACCTTGGGCACCAATGGCTTCAAATCAAATTACGTCCAAAATAGTCAACAATACATTTCACTGTGTTTTGAAAACATGTAAAGTTATTTTTTAGCTTTACTGTACTCGGTCATGGAAATATTGTGTGTCTTTAAGTACAAAGCTCTTTTTTTCTGAATTCCCTGAAATGAGGTATTTCTTTTGGGGCAGATGACCAGAATAACATAAAATTGTCATTAGATAAATTATTTGGATATAGACAGGCTATCATACACCAGATTACTGTTTTTGTCAGAGTTTTCCATATGTTATATTGCAGTTCACAGCTAACATCATGATGTGTGCCTCGGCTCCATTGAGGGTACAATCCCCATTCTCCAGATGTCCATGCACACTGGTCAAGGTTAAACATTGTCCTGGCTATAAAATATAAAAGCCATCCTCTCAAATCACATCTAATGCAGGAATCCAGTTTTAGTTACACCTCGCCCATCTCTAGCTAAGCGCCACCCACACTGCCCATGTTGGGATCGATCGATCCCTGCACTCCCTAAATTCCAATTTCCAGTGAACTATACAGGCAAGCTGTTGAGTATTTTGAAACTAATTGACTGGGTGCTGTTGTTGCCTACAGCAACAGCGCACAGTCAAATTAGTTTCAAAATATTCAACAGAATGTTTATTAAATAGTAAAGACATACAATTCGTACAACTTGACGGACTATTAAGCATTTGTGATGGACTAAATCTTGTCATTCATGACGTAATTGATTATGACATTAGCCTACATGTGACGTTGATTATGGTGTCATATGATTGATCGGTAAACTGGATTCCTCCTTTCCTTACATTCCCAGGCATGCCATGCCTGTCATCAGCCATATCCTCTTCAACTGAACTATTTCTTGTCTTGTTGTCACTGCCCAATTAACTCCCCCAGGCTTGTCTCACTGTTACTTTCCTGTACATGTATATTTCAACTTGCTGATTATGTTCCACAAGAACACATTTAAGTTGACTCCCAGCATTCACACCCTCACGCAAGGATCAGATTCAAATAGTTTTATCAATTCATCATCTCCATTACACATTACCATGGGTGTAAATACATATGTAATGGGTGTTGTGGGGATGGGGTTGGTGGTTTACCCAGAAAAATTAATTGTGTGCTAATTGGGTCTTTCGCCTGCCATCAAATTTTGGCTACTAAATAGGGTTTCCACATTCATGACCCACGTCCATTTATTTTAGCCACTCGTTGAAGAAATAATGTGTTTGTTCCTATGCACGCTTATTGCTCATTTATATTCAATGTTAATAAATATTCACTAATCTCTCACACTGTTCACATGTTTTAGATTAGCTGATGATCATGATAGGAGCAGCAGTGTGTTTCTGTTTGCCTCGCCTCCAGCGGCACCTAGGCAGAATATCTCACCTTTCCAAGCCGATACTGAACAGGTAAATACTCATCTCTAATATAGTCAAACCTGTCTATAGAAGACACATGCTTTTGAGGGCTAAAGCCTGGTGTTTTTTTAAGATCGGTGGTCATAAGTCTCTTGGAACTACTTACTCTTTGATTGCCTGATGCGTACAATAGAGAAACTGATCTGATATGATGTCATAATCAATTATATCACTAGTTAGCTGATATCAATCAAAATGACGTATAGCTCTGTAACAAAGAATTAAAAGTCTGTCTTTAGTATACGATTCATATATCTCTGATGAATTTACAATTTAATGAACATCCTGTTGAACATTTTGACATAGACAGCAACAGCCCCAAGCCAAATTAGTTTCAAAATATTCAACAATGTACCTGTATAATTACCTTGAAATTGGGAAGTTAGGGTTCGATGTATATAAATCAATTCCAACATGGAGAAAAAGGGATGGAGCTTAGCTAAAAATGGCTCCTGTCATACCTGTTCTGGAGTTGTTTGGCTGCACCTATCTTCCGTATAAATTACGCACCTATGTACGGAATGTTTGATTGCACTCAGTACTGCAGTAGATGATGGTCTTGTCCAGAAATGATATGGTCTGCAAACAACTGTTATTAATTATATTTAAATGCAGCAAATTGTGCTCCAATGGAACTTTCCAGTTTATTCATCCATCATATGAAGTCATAATTAACTACCTGACGTGTAGGATGATGTCATAATCAATGATGTCATGAATGCCAGATAAGTATGTCATGAATTCAGAATTGGTAACGGGCTAAGCATTGTTGTACGAATTGTATGTCTTTACTATTTAACAACCATGCTGTTGAATATTTTGAAACTAATTTGACTGTATGGCAGCAACAGCACCCAGTTAAATTAGTTTCAAAATATTCAACAGATTAAATTAGTTTCAAAATATTCAACAGCTAACCTGTATGTTTTTCCGGAAATTGATAGTCAGGGCGTTCAGGGATCGATCGATCACAACACGAGCGAGGTGTGGGTTGAGCTTAGCTAGAGATGGGTGGGGCATGGCTAAAACTGGAAAGGTCCATTGTTGTGTCAAACAGCGTTGATTTAGCAATAATAAAACCTATTTGACAGATGTATGTATATATATATATATATATATATATATATATATATATATATATGAACAGACTGATATGCTTCCTATTTTAATTGTAATGATAAGTGGTTTGTGGCCTTTATCGTCATACACACCACATACACACCGCATACACACCGCATACACACCGCATACACACCACGTACACACCACATACACACCGCATACACACCGCATACACACCGCATACATTCCATTAGCCTGTTAACCCTTTAATGCTTCATATCAGCCAAAAACGGCTTCTGTGGTGGTCTTAAGAATTTGTATCCATATGCAGACCAAGAGAAGACTATTTCTGAAAATTCACCACTGGAATAACTGGCTCGATAACCGAGCCAGTTATTCCAGTGGTAAATTTTCGAAAATAGCCTTCTCTTGGTCTGTATATATATGGATATTTTCCATGAGAAAATTCAAATTTTCTTGAACAAATTTGACGGATAAAGAGTTAACGGCTAAATCATCCAAAACTGACATTTGCAGTGGTCTTGACCACTGTCCATTTGCACGCTCTGGGATTATTTTTGAAAATTTATTATCATGCCTTGCTCAATAATCAAGCCAGTCTTTCCAGTGATAATTAAAAAAAAATAGTCTTCATTAATCAAAGATGTCAACTTTTTTTTACAAATCTTGACAAGTAAAGGCTAAGTCCAACTGTACTGTATATACTTATTCCAGTAGTTCACTCTGTCTTTTGCAGAAAGCATCAGAGATGCGGAAACCATACCGTCCAAGTTCTTATAAAAGTGATTCTGGTAGTGTGAGCTCACGTGGCGCACGACCAGAAGATGACTTTTTCGACAGTGTAGCTAACAGTGACGAAGATGGTGATAATGATAGTGATGACGATGAGGAGGATGAAGGAGATAGTATTGTGTATGATGTGGACATTGCTAATTGTGATAATAATAATAACAAAGGATTTTATAGTGGTGTAAATGCGAGAGATCTTCCATCGCGATCAACTTTGCCCATTGATGGTGGATCGGCTGTGAATACACCAGACATTAAAATCACTGCTGGACAAAATCACGGGAATGGAAACCCGAACATATTTGTGCCAACTCCAGAAAAAAATATGAATTCCAAATTGCCAAAGTTTCATGGAGATGTTCCTCGCTTGTCTTTGAATCCGATTCAGTCTCTCGATGGAAGTCCTCGTCTTAAAGGCGGCTTTAA